>JAOEHI010000017.1:1522602-1537602 GCA_025447815.1 Percopsis transmontana
GTGGGTTCAAGCCCCAGAGTCAGCTTACCTGTAAGCATCCTTGAGCAAGATGCCTAACCCCTATCTGCTCCATGTAAAAGAACAATATAATTGTATATCGCTTTGGATAAAAGCATCTGCTAAATGCTGTAAATGTACTGTAAATCTATTTCATGTCAGAAAGTGATATCTTGACAGGAAGAAGGTGTTTTCAAAATATAACTGCCTGAGCAGTAATTGACCACAATATATTAACAATCAAGCCCCGGATTGAATGTCACCTGTGTCAAAAACTCTTTTACAATTACAGGACAAGGGGTCACCTATTTAAAGCTTTTGTTCTCTATTGATTTTTAATTCATTCTTGACCCGCAGGAGGAATATTTGAATCCATAGAGAGTGGGCCCTCCGGAGCAGAGGAACTAGCGTTTAAATTTGCCTTGAACACAATCAACAGGAACCGTACCCTGCTCCCCAACACCACACTCACCTATGACATCCAGAGAATAAATATCTTTGACAGCTTTGAGGCCTCCAGAAAAGGTGAGTTGGGAACTATTGTACATAAGCCCTTACCCCTTGCACCAGTGTATTTCCAGCCAATCTACTATTCAGTACATCTGTCAAAGGATTGTCGGGTCAAGCTGATGGTTTCACTTGGGATTGGGAAGATATAAGGAAAATGTAACTGTAAATTTAGTAGCAATTACTTAATATTTTATGACACAGCAAGTTACTGTGCTATTAAACATTGTACTATAAAGATCTATGCTATGCAACTTTAAACATAATGTTTCTCTTATGGTGTTTATGTTTATGAAAGCTAAAGCAGCCTTTAACAAATTTTAAAGGCACAGTTGAATGAAAACCTCAAATCAAATCAAGTACAAGCAAATTAAGGTTAATCCTGTATTGGGCGTTTCCATGACAATACTGTAGCAATTTACATAAATAATGCTTAGTGTTTGTTTTAAACTAATTGCAGTACCAGATGACTGGGCCACAAAGAAAATTAAAATTAGATGAATAATTTAGAGTTTATTATGCTTCTCAGTGATAATTAGTACAAAATTACTAATGGATTAATTGCTGGAAATTATTTGCAAAGCCAACCTCAGCCATGTATACAACAAAATGCAATCGCAAAATGTTTTGACTAGTCAGTTAGGTAATCTTTATTGCTTTAATTGGTAACATTTTGAACCTTTAACTCTGCTGGGGTTATGAGTTTGATGTGATAATATTTGAGTATCTCTTGTGTGGTTATGTGTCTTACATGTAATATACAGTGGAATGGAATATAGTATGAAATATTGAAAATAGTAAAAAATTAAGTTGTTATTAAGTGGTAATGGTAAATCGCAAGCATTTTAAGAGCAGCTGGGAGTCAATGTTGCGGATCAAGCCCATCTTCCTTATCAAACTCTCTCTCTCTCTCTCTCTCTCCCCCTCTCTCTCTCTCTCCACCATACAGCATGTGACCAGCTCTCTCTAGGGGTGGCGGCTATCTTCGGCCCCTCCCACAGCTCCTCGGCCAACGCTGTCCAGTCCATCTGCAATGCCCTGGGGGTGCCCCATGTCCAGACCAGGTGGAAGCACCAGGTGTCGGACAACAGGGACTCATACTACGTCAGCCTCTACCCTGACTTCTCCTCCCTGAGCAGAGCCATCCTGGACCTGGTGCACTTCTTCAAGTGGAGAACCGTCACCGTGGTCTACGACGACAGCACAGGTACAGGTAGATGTGTCACTTTTATTTAATATTACTGGGGGGAAGGATTGGGATGTCATGACAATGATCACTAAGATAAGACAAGACAAGACAAGATAAGAGCAGACAAGATAAGATATGTCAAGATAATACAATACATACCTGTATATAAACACAAAATAGTAAAACACCAGGAAAAGTATTTGCTATTAACTGCCATGGTCTTTTATAGTCATTTATAACATCATCTTTTAACATCAGACATTTTTTCTGGGAAAAATACATTACCATCGCAATAATCACAATGGTGGTATGTGTGTATACCCTAGGCCTTGGTCACTTTTGTATGTTTACAAAAAAAAAGATTAAGGCCACCCTGTGAACCAAAGAAAAAAAGAAACATGTCAGAGTTCAGCGAGTGTTTTGTAACCTGTCAACTTAGCTCAGAAATCAATAGCTTAGCATTGCCCCAGTCCTTCAGGTGATGCCCACATCAGTCTTCCATGAGACTGAGCAACAGAATCAGGAAAGAGATAACTACATTGCCCAGAACGACCCTTTGTCTCTTCACATTAACGCTATGCAGAATTATGTGTGCTGGGGCTGACAGCAGCCATTAATAACAGACAGAGACACTTGTCCTCTGAGGGTTGCTATCAAATTTGTGTGGCGCGTTGGCGCAATCAAAGTGCTGCGACTTTATAGAGTGGCCTGTAACATGCTTTTTTCAGGAACAGTGATATTTAGTACTGCTTTATTTTTACAGGTAAAGTGGAATGGTTTGAAAGAAAATATAATGCTCATCCACCATATATGTGTGATTTGGCATAATGGGCTGACATCTTAATGTAACTGAATTAGACACAATGAATTATATACATTTCACACAGGGGTGAAATGTTAGATAAGCTGCATAATCACTTCACTCCCTTACTTTGAATAAATTAATCGTATCTTTTAGCTGATATTCTAATCGTGTTCCTGCCCCATCTTGGCTGAATCCGCTTGAGGTGATCTTTTTTTATGAACTATGGCTAACTCAGAAATGTCAGAGAAGGGAACCTAAGTGTTGCATTTGCTCTGCTATTGAATATGATGTCTGTCTGAGATGCCTCGGAAAACGGTAACGTCTCTCTTCAGATGTCTCTCGCTGTAAAGTTTTAACAGACAGGCGGCATTGCAACAGGCGGCCATTCGCGCGTCGACCTTGGCAGATTGTGCCAGATTCTGACTCATCTCCTTGACCTTTGTACCTTTGTACCATATTTCCAACTCAACAGCTTAACGCTTTGAATCGCCGTCAACAGTTATGGGTGCACTACGAATGTGACCCCCACCCCCCCACCTTGCTCTGTTGTTGGGGGTGTCTAGGGAGGGCTTGGAGGGGTGGGATGCAGACCATCTCTGGAGTTCACTTCTGCAGCAACACACCTGACAGCTGATGTAAAATAAAATTCCCCCTAACCTCACCCTCACACACACACACACACACACACACACATACACTTCTCCTTGCTGTAATCACACAGTTTCATGCCCCAGGGCCCCGCTCCGCTGATTGGAGCCTCTCTGACGGCTGGCAGGGAAAACTATTGGAGGGGATAAAATATTCTCACACAGCCGTTAGTCGATCTAGGGGAAAGTCAAAAGGCATTAGCCAGAGCATGCCAACATCCAAACTGACAGTGTTTCCCAAACGCTGAGCTCCACTCCACAGAATTTGTCTAATTTGCGCCTCCCAAAGTGTCAGTGCGAACTGAATCAGGTCGTAGGGGCGCAGCTCGGTGCCCTGGAGTAGGGATCTATACCTGAAGAGAGGATCTTGAGGTTGCAGAATACCACCCCACAATGGTGCTTCAGACACAAAGGACCCGCATATTCCTGTTAAATTAAAATATAGTAAAATACATGAGAAAAACTAAAATAGGCTGAGCCCTCTTAAACAGGTACTGCAAGAATGAAAAAAAGATCTCTCTCCATCCATTTTCCTTCAACCTACCCTCTCATAATCCATTTTTGTACCCATGACAAGTCATCATTTCTCTCATCAATCCAGCCTCTTTCATCCCTGGACTCTGAAGTTCTCTGTGGAGGTAGAAACTCATTGTAATCTCATCACAGCATCTGCTGGAGAGATTTCAACCTGAGCGTAGGGGAGAGAAATGAAAGGTGAAGATTGTAGCTCAATATGCGATGGAGGAGCCTGGCTCCCAAGGGGGAGGGGGGGGATGCTTGTAGCCAGGCAAACAGAGGCTTTCTCATCAGAACACAATTGAAGTGTGTGTGTGTGTGAGAGAGTGAAGGAGTGAGAGACAGGATTAACCCTGGCTTTCCATCACGACAAAATGGAACCTATCCACGCTAATATATGGTATAGTAAAGTGTAGAGTGAACCAACTTTGGAGTGCTAACGTTCTTTCTTTTATTTTCTGTTGTTTTGATTTTTTCCCACTGTAAAGTCTTGCTTCGGTGTTAAAATATTTTGTTAGCCCTGTAGTAGGGGCCTACGGATTAGCACAGCAATTAGATAGGGACCAAAAAGCTAAATATACTGTACCAGTGTATAAACCTTTTCCCGCCAAAAATAAGGGTTGGCTCTATGATCAAAATAAGATCATTCAAAAGCGAAAATATCTTTAGCCCTTGTTTATTACTTCATTCTAAGGTGTTCCTCACTGTGTGCAGGTCTCATTCGACTGCAGGAGTTGATTAAAGCCCCGTCACGATACAACATTCGTTTAAAGATTCGTCAGCTGCCTGCAGAGACCAAGGATGCCAAGCCACTTCTGAAGGAGATGAAGAAAGCTAAAGAGTTTCATGTGATCTTTGATTGTGGCCACGAGATGGCTGCCTGGATACTTAAACAGGTTTGAGCCCGCATTGGATATTTTTATCTGTTCTGTTTCATTACGTTTTCTTATCAAATACCAGGATTAGGTATATTCACTTTCAGTTCAGGTAATTCAAACTGTTTGGAGCGAGTGGATTACATTTAATATAATTTAACATACTGTATAGAAAAACCTACAAGCCACACAGTACAAGTTACGAGACATTTTTATTTAATTTAGGTGGAAAGCACATGTAATAGTTTCTGAAAAATGAAAGATACAGCAGTAATCCCTATATATGTATGCTTATTTTATGTAGCCTACTGTAGACTAAATGACAGAATATTACTTGGAATAAGGAAGCACTTAGCACCTAGTCCATGTATTTTGCATTTATACTATAAATTACTTTCTCTTTATTACTCCCATATTAAGTGACAAGCCATCTGATTGAGATACCTAATTTCTTCCAAATGCATCTTTTATCTCTTTATAGAATATTAGATCTTTATTTCTGACTGACCATAATGGATACTCCCCATTGGACAATAGAGGTTTTTAATTAGGAAGTCTAATTTTGCTCGCAGCCATGTTAAATTAATTTAACAAGGGGCACATTATTTATGAGAACTGTGGGTGACCTTATTGAACTTCAAGTCATGATACATTATTACTATTGAATATTCATTAGAGATTTTATTTAGGAACTAATAAGCATTGCATATTGCCTTATGCTTTATAGTACAGTAGTATTTGTTAAAGGTGGGTGCTGTGAAATAAAAACAATCATGTAAATGCAAACACAGGTTTCTGAGAAAGAGACAATATTCCAATGTGGTGAACAGTTGGTGAAAATGCAACATGATTAAAATGAGCTATTGTTTTAATGTATTTTTATTTAACTAACTATTAACATGAATAATGTCTGTAAGCCCTGTGGTGATATATAACAGTGTATCTACAGTATATCATTCTGCAAAGGTAACAAGCTGCATGAAAGAACAAGCTCTGTTAAAGATTATATCTCTTTCTTCACCTGAACCACCTGAACTTTCAGTAAGAAAACAATGAACTTGAGAACTTGAGGGTTAATAGTCTGATATACAATGGCTAATGGGACACAACTAAGGGTTACGTACATTACACACTCATACACACCTGCATACACACACACACACAAATAATTATCGAAAGGCCAACCTGTTAATAATTTTCCTTGTACTTCGTCTACCACGGCAAGGAACCCACTTTAGCTCTTAAGCTCACACTAGAAGCCCCATATTCCCTATTTATGTTCTGAAACACAACTGTGATCTAAAGTGCACGTGGCATAGTGGGAGGGTATTCCAGACACATTCGTTGGAGTATTAGCCGGGATGAAACCATCCTGATATGACAAGCTCTGCCTGTATGGTTTGCAGCGCTTTATATATCAGTCTGGGAGCTCTCAATTGAAAACTTTCCGCTAGCCAACCACCGGCCAATCTGTCCAGGTGGGTTGCGGGTTGGTGCCGACAGAAACGTATCCCTACCTGGGTCTTATTCTGATTGGTTGTATCCTAGTGCCTATATAAAATCACAATCACATGGTTTCTGTTCTGATTAGTTGTAGGTGGTCCAAACTGACCTGATGTTTTCCCCCATTTGTACTTAACTGAACCTCATATTATTCGAATGTCTTAACCCATATATTTTTCCTTTAGTGGCACTTTTTGGTAACGTGTACCTTCACTTCCTATTAGAGCAGTCAATAGGGCATACATTAAAATTTCCACACAATTGTTTCTGATGATGAAAAGGGTGTGTTTTAGGGTAGGTCCTTAGCACTGCTGACTGGGAGCACCCAACAAGTCTTGTCATTTGGGCGATGCTCTGACCCAGTCGTCGTCTTGACAAGGACCATTGGGTCCTTGTCAAAGTGTCTCAGGTTTTTATGCCTGCCAATATATTATTCTGTTAGTGGTCATAATGTTTTGACTCATCGGTATATACATCTACAGGTACATGTAAATATGTAATTCATCAGGTATATTTGAAATGCATATTTGACACAAAATTGCATGATCATACACAAAAACACCTGTGCTTGTGAACAAAACACACACACATTATTGCTGAGATGTCAGACCTGTGTTGTCAATGGCATATAGATAGTTCTGCTATCCTCAACTTTCAGGTATGTGGATAATATTTCAGCGCTGAAAATTTAATCAATTGTCATTCTTTACATCAAGATTCCCATCTGCCATTTATTAGTTAATGATTGAGATTATGTAAATGTTGTCTATAGGTGGCGCTGTAGGAAAGAGGCATGGGTTAAGGTAATGAATCACTGTATAGCACAGGAAGATGGAGAAATGGGGTAAATTGTAGGCCACTATCTTGAATCATGTTTAAGATAACACATTTAAAATGGGTACAATCATGAATTTCCCATTGTAAGTCTATTCAGGTAATTTTGACCCATGTTACTAGGGGTATCGTTATGGTATCTCTGAAATCTAAAGTTACACATATTTCAAACAAGTTTCTAGAGGATTGGAGCATGGAATATGATGTGTTTCTGTTCTAAAGTTAAGCAAGAAAAATTATGTCTTCAGGTCATTTTGACCCATGTCGTGTATCCTAGGGTTAACCAAAGAGCAGTGAAAAATCGCTGTGTTTATTCCATCAGCTTGACCCGACAATCCATTGCAGTGTTGTGTTAATGTGAAACTTTATGTCTGCTGCCTTCCTAGCCACTTAATAAGAGAAGTCCGTGTCACCTCCAGTTAAACATAGAGTAAATAACAAAAAAAATCTATAGCTCCTTAAGCAATTTCTCTTTCTATGGTCTCTTATTTTGGAGAGGGCTTTTTGAGTTATCACTTTAATGTAACCACTCTTCTCTTTTGGCTGCAGGCTCTAGCCATGGGGATGATGACAGAATACTACCATTATATTTTTACAACCCTGGTGAGTATTGCCATACTTCCTATGTAATATGATTATATGTTGGTAATATGCTCTTTCATACAGAAATTGGTCATTTATGGTATGTATTTGGTATTATGTATTTCTTTATGTAGGGCAGGTAATCAACAAACATCTTTACGGTTTGATAACATAGATATGGGAGAAACCAAATTACAAGAAATGTAGTAGTATAATAAATACAGTATGCTACTGTTTTTAAATTGGCCAGCAATTCCATTTTACTGGCTATATGGAATTGGATCATGGATGCTGCAATATTATCTCCATAATGAAATCCACATCAAACATTTCATCTCTTCGTGATTCGCAGTATCAGCTAAGATAGAGAGTCAGCCATGTTTGACTTGGTCTTTCCTCTCTGTATCTTGGACCATCATTATTAACTCAGTTGGTTGTCCAGCAAGCTAAGCACAAATCATAGCAAATGAAAAACAATTCAATATATTTTATTCTGAGACTGGCAGTAAGTTCTCCAGTGATCTTTTGATCTAGACCCTACAAACTATAGCTAGCTAGCTGTACTCCTTGGATAAAAAGCAGCACGTCTTCCCTGAGCTGAGACGAAGAGCTCCAATAATAGGGCTGAGCAAATAAGGCTCATCATGCTATTTGGCTCATTATAGTTTGAACAAACAAATGGCATACTGTGCTGTTTGGAACACAAAAGGTAAGAGTGGAGGGATGAGGTTGGAAAAAGCTGACCTGAAAATAGACGAGATTATTATGAATGTAGACATTCATTTGCATCGAATCGGATGGTAGAGAAAAGCGGCATGTGTTATTGAGAGAGGAAGGAGAACAGTGGTTCGGAGACCTGTTGCCTCCCCTAACACTGATGGCGGTGTTTGGCAGCATGGTGGCCGCAGTGCTAGCCAAAACGCTAGCCAGCGCTAGCTGCTGTATACTGGTACCAAGCCACGTTCCCTTCAGCATGCTGCGGGACACATTGACCATGCTTCCCCCCTTCTTGGTTCTCTCCTTCGCTGTTCCTTTGTCAGCTGGGTATAGTGGCGTTCCAGAGACACCTGCCTGGTCAAAAGCCAGACATGCTATAGGCAGGACTGTATTTTGGTGTCCTTTCACTTCCACATGATAGATTTCAGTCCAGCAAAAAGCCTTCCTGTAACCTTGAAAGCGTTTGCTTAATCAAGGCCACTGCCTCAGCACGAGATACCATAACTCCTGAAATACCTTCCCGCTCTTTCTCCTCTCGCTAAATCTGGCCTTCAAACGCTACTTTAATTTATTACAGGTGAGAGCAGGTGTGAAGAAAGCAGGTTCCGACTTAGGGCAATTATCACCCCTTATCTGACACACTCATACACTACTAAACATTATATATATTATTGTAGTCTTCTCACCTCTACGGACACATTTCAGTGCCTTGTGGGCGTGTTGGCTATTTATGTATGCGCTGTCGATATGCCAGAGTGCTTCGCAATTAGCGATCCTTATAACTAATTCTTCTAAATGCACAGACTGTTTTACTAGCACAGTAATTAACAGCTTCTCTGAAAAGAAATGTTTTTATGTGCCAAGACTGACAACTTAACAGACACCCATTAGGACTTTCACTAGATGAGGGTATTTCCTGGTTGTGCCGACAGCGATCTTTTATAAATACTTTTCTATCAGCACAAACTGTTTCCCATGCTCAATATTGGTGTAATTAATTTGCTGGAAAGAAATATTTTAATTTGTTCTCTACTGCATAGAGTTCTAACACTTCATAACAATTCTACTTTGTATTATTTACTGCTGTAAATATTAATTAATTAATTCATTAATATAAATATTTACTGTTAATAAATAAGGTACTGTTGTTATGTCGTAATCGGTTGCATGTTTTCATGCAAAAGGACCATCCTTATCAGAGCTGAATATTTGATTACTGTAGTGATATACATTTTATGTAGTCTTGATTTGGGTGTTTACAGAGGTCATTTACATTTAAAAGGGTATTGTAGCACACCATAGTCAACTTTATTCAATTAAAACTTAACTTCCCATCAACAAACTTATGGCTAGTAACTTTGAAAAACCACTAGCCACAGTGGCTGGTGAGAAAAAATGTTAATGTCAAGCCCTGTATATATATATATATATATATATATACACAGAACTGTTAACAAAAGAGTGTTTTTGTTGGGGGAGGAGTAGAGAAGGGTGCATGCCATTTTTGGTGGAGTTTCAAACCAAAACAAGTAATTTTGTACTGCTGTCTGGCATTTCCAGACACAAATCTACGAATGCACCTTTAATAATTGTAACTTATCTGATTCCAGGACCTTTTTGCCCTTGATATGGAACCGTATCGCTACAGTGGAGTTAACATGACGGGGTTCCGGATCCTCAACACAGAGAATTCTCAGGTGACGTCCATCATCGAGAAGTGGTCAATGGAACGGCTACAAGCTCCGCCCAAGCCAGACTCAGGTCTGCTGGATGGCTTCATGACGGTACGCCTCAGTTGCTTTGCACCGCACCCGTTATCTATAAATTAGGCGGTTATGCTGCGCCTGCAAAAAAGATATATTGGTACAGCACTGCATGTCTCAATGACCATATCAATTGGAAGCCATATGTTATTTGACAGCATTCGCGACAGGTTTGTGCCAAGAGGCATTTTCGCCACGTGTTTCTATGGAAACGACCTTCATAAAGATAGATAACTGTAGTAACTAAATCGATGCTTTGAAATACGGTACAGTTTAGTTGCCAATTGCAGACATACTTTGCGCGGGTTCTAATCCAAATGGAGGGACTCTGAGAGGTGTGAATAAGAGCGGCGTGGCGTCCCTCTGCATGGAGCTTCAGGGTTGTAGCTCCTGGATCTAAATGCTCCGTAATGAGCTGGCTTGAATAGTAATGGCCGCTTATCTGCCCTCCTGCCTTTCACAACTCTCCTCCGGGAGTCGAGCCAAAATATTACAATCTGTCAGTGCGCATGCAGAGAAAGAGAGCAAATTGGACGGAAATTATAGCCTTAGTTTTTTTTAGGATGGCGTCCAGAAAAGCCATGCGACGAGGTGATTTGAAAGTGAAAAAAAAAACACAGCGCTCTGCGTGGTCATTCAAGGTCCTGCTGTAGATCTGTAGCCAGCCAATTTACCACCCCTCCACCCGCGACAACAGCCTTTGTTGCCCTCTGCATTTCTCTCCTTTTTCCTGCTTGGAATTCAACTGTCTGTGCTGCGTGTAATGAGAGAAGTGGTGTTGCATAAAAGACTTGGACGACAAGGCTTTGAATTAGACATGTCTTTTAACAAACGCAGTGTAGTGTCCTTATTGCCGAGTCCTAGCACTTCCAATTGGCTTAAATCCACATTTAAACATGAGCAGAGAAAGAAACAACTATATTTAATTAGGGAATTCTAAATATCGGCCAATATTTACCTAAATGCGGCCTGAAGATTTATTAGTTTGCTCTGGTAACAGAGGTTTACCCATTTCTGTACTGAAAAAATTGTAAATTTACCCCCAAGCAAAACCATGTTTATTTTTTTACCTCCTGGGGCTTATTTAATGCAGCGGTTATGTATTCAAAAAGATTAAAGAAAAGCATAGAGGTCTTAAACATCCCTTGATGATTTATTTTTCTGTCTTGGTAATGAGTGGCGGATGTTGAACTGATTAATTAGCATGGCATGAGTCATTGTGTCAGATACTATACTTGATAGTGACATGTCTTATTGGACTAAATCCATCCAATGCTCTATTTATAAGGCTGTGTGTTGTATTTTCATGTTCAGTGTTCCCGCTCTAAGAAGAGCCCATATACAGTAATTACTGCATTACAAAGTCAGTACAAAGGCACAAGACCCATTGTGATCCGTCGGCAATTGAGAATTATCACAAGTCTGTTTTTAAAAGTAATTTTGTTTACTGAATTAATATCTGTATTGAGTTTCAGACTGCGGTGTGTTCACAAGCTATCTTGAAAGGGGATCATTAAATTAGGAAGTACACAAACACATGCACACACACACACATTCTTAGCCTCGCTCATAGTCACTGAGCCCTGAGCTTGTTTGTGCCAGTCGACGGTGGTTGCCACGACAACACCATCGCCATGTCACCTTGTGGTGTCATCAAGGATTGATTGATAGAGTGAGATAGGAGGGGGGGGGGGGGTGTGTGCGGGCTGAACTGTGCGATAAGGCGAATGGGAGGATGATGGGACACAGGTGTGGGCTGTGAGAGTGTATTTGTGTGTGTGTGTGTGTGTGTGTGTGCGTGCGTGTGTGCGGGTGCGTGTTATGCACATGCAACATGCAGCGTTTCTCTGCGCCAGCGGCCGGGCATTAATGCAGTCCACTGCATAATCACAGTGACACCGGGGCGCCCCGGGTGAGGCCGGGCGCTGTCGCGAGGAGCGCCGCATAATAAGGCGCTCTGCGCAAGGCCCGCAGCTAGCGTGCACGCTGTGTCACCGCTTCTACTCTTGTTGGGCACAGATATAGCTGTGACATGGAGGGATGCATTTCTAAGAGCAGGGATGGGCTAATTAGTGTAGTTTGCTTTAATTTTGTGTGTGTGTGTTTGTGTGTGTTTGTGTGTGTGTGTGTGTGTGTGTGTGTGTGCAGTTACTGCAAGGTGTAAATGTTACCATCTCCTCCTTGCATTTGCTGATTTGAAAAGTGTCTATATTCATTAGCTGTTCACACGTTTGTTGGCGGGGGGGGGGGCTCATATGTGTATATTTTTCGTTTGAACGTTAGATATATGAAAATGTTCTTTGCTTTAGGCTAGGTAGGCAAGCCTACAGGCTTAGGACAGCTAGATAACTACCTAGATAGATAGCTACCAACCTGAATGTAATGCCTTCAACTAATTAGCTAGTGTTTAGTGCATGGTTTTGCTTCATTACGAGTTAAATTCACATCCCTACTCACACTGCTAAGTATATATTTAGATTTAATTGAAAACCCAATGTTCCCATTAGTACCTCTCACTTAAGAGACTTAAATATTTTCTCATCTGCAATTTTTAATGGACCTATAATTACCATTGTCGTCTGCTTTCTTTGTTCTTCAATAATATCCACAAAATATACATTTAGGCCTCTCAACTATAAACCTCCCACCAATTCACTCCACAGGAGTGATGGTAGTTTTAATAGAATTAAGAAAAGTGCTGGGTTATCTCCGTCCCGGCACACAACGTCTAGCCTCGTTGTTGTGATTTAGGAGATTTAGGACCCAGAAGCAGACTCAGACCAGATAGTTGAACGTTTCCGAGGGAAACTAACAACAAGTAGTTATAAAATAAAATAGCAAGCGATTGCACAAGGCGACCTGACAAGTAAGTACCGCGGTAGGCGATGGAACAATCTGGCGATGAGTTGGAGGATGACCGGGGTTGATATACAGCACAGTTGATTGGTGGATTTATGGCAGGTGTGCGGTATGGAGCAGGTGTGACGAATGAGTGGAGAGGCAGGAGAGGTCTACCATGCCCACCACACAGACACACACATACACAGACACAGACACAGACAGGGGAAAAGAGAAACACTGGGAAACACAAGGAAACCACAGAGGTGTGTAACCTTTGTGATTTCCTTGTGTTTTCCGGGACTTTAACACTCGTGAGACCTTCCTGATTTTGCTACCACCGCATGAAGTTTCACTCAGCTCATCAGTCTGGATACGCTCAATAAAAACTCATTTGTGATAGAGGCGGTACCAGTAGGTGGCAATTAAAGTTATTAGCGGGCGATTAGACCACCTTCAAATAATCAGAACAACAAACGTGACAAGATTTTACAACACAGGCACTTTATATACTGTCATCATCAACTGATCTAATCACTGGATGCTGATTGGCCTAGTTCTTTTCTGACCGGTGAAATATTGTGGTTACACTGCAGCAGTACTGTGTAACTACAGCAATTTATAAACATGACTAACTGTATGAATGTTAAGAAGGGCTTTGCGTAAAATAAAAACACGCTCAGCAAACCTTGCCCCGGTGAAATAATGGTAAAACAAAACTGCTTTTCGGTAGCACAGAACTGTTCTTCCAAAGCTGTCGAGTCACATAAATAAAATGTTTCCGCGCAGAGCGCACAGTAAAAGGTTGTAGACGGCATAGGTAATACACAGATGCCGTGTTCGAGAGAGAGATGGAGAGAGAGAGAGAGAGAGGTTATAGGAATAAAGGAAAGTGCAGCAAAAACACCCACACATTGAGGAGGAGGAGCGCAGGAAAGTGGCAGATACATTTTGGATGCGGGCATTTGACTGTAGAACAAGCCGTTAACACAGTTGTGTGTGTGTGTGTGTGTGTGTATTGTGCTAGGGGGTTTGCACGCGGGGATTTACAAAGTGTGCAGCACAGGGGATGTTTAAATAAGTTCCTCAGGTCTACCAGAGGACTTTTCTCTGGTTGGGCCTGCTTCAGTGTTTTGTGGATAGCACAAATATCTGGCTGTAGATACCAGAAATATCTATTAACTTACCCAATCGATAAATAATTCTCCCCAAAACAGGTGTTAATATCACATTTATAGATATAGATATAATAGAAATGTTTTGGTTTTTTTTGTTTTGTTTTTTTCTAATTTCGGTACAGTGGTAAGCAGCCGCAACTGCGTTGAAAAGTTAATTACCTTTAACAGCAGTGTGCTCTCTCTCTCGGTGAACTGCCAATTTCGTAATCCACACCGGCAGAGAAGGGAGGAAACTGTCAAAAATGATGTCCTTGTTCGGGAGGTGCACATTCACCAAGTCCGCAAATATGGCACCTCTAATAAACCACCATGATAGTTGTGCATATATTTTGTTTTGTGATTAAAAAGGTTATTAAGGACAGTAGTCATTAGTTAAATTATTCACGCAATAGATCCATACACAAACACAGTGGCATGTGCGGTTTTGGATAGGTATGTGCTCAGTGCACCTTCTAAGATGTTGTCTGACCAGGCGGAGACGCTTGCGCAATATTTGGTTTTATTTGACACCAAACTAGCATTGTGCCACCTGCCACCACTCCGGTCTCCCCTACAGCTTCAGCTATTAAATGAGATCTCCCCGTTGTCTCTGTTCTAACAACGGGTGTAACCAACACCTTATCTTTCTTGAGAGGATGTCTATAATTACTCGGTCTTCATCATTGCTAGACGACGCCATCATTTACTCAGGACACTACTGACAGTCACGGCACGAAACCAGCGTGAAATGAGCCAGAGAACGCGAAATATTGAAACATTTGCATTGGACTCTTTAATTTATGGATGGATGCTTTAATGTTTCGCATTTTCGTGTTGCAATTCTGTGTCGTGTCTGGTGTGTAAAGGCCTTTAGTCAGCTGGGAGTCAATCTTTCTGTATAGACTTTATTTATAGTTATGTATGTATAAGCATTGTTTCCTGCCATTTTCTGCCAACCTCCAGCCATTCTGCGCCTTTACAGTCAAATATGTTTGAGCTAGAAACATTTCTTTCCTCAGGTGTTATGGCAACATGCTCTCTATTTTTTTACTTCCACCAACCTTCCTACT
>JAOEHI010000017.1:1548271-1573207 GCA_025447815.1 Percopsis transmontana
TCTCTCTCTCTCTCTCTCTCTCTCTCTCTCTCTCTCTCTCTCTCTCTCTCCCTCTCTCTCTCTCTCTCTCTCTCTCTTTCTATCTGCAGGCCCATTGGGATGGCTTGACTGGACGAGTCCTCTTTAACAAAACTAATGGACTGAGGACAGATTTTGATCTGGATGTCATCAGTCTGAAGGAGGAGGGATTGGAAAAGGTGTGCGTGTATTTGTGTTTATGTGCAGGGTCCGCCCGCTACGCGGCACATTATATCCTATTCACAGCTGGTACATACGGCTCTGTGTATGCTCAGCACTGAATGTTTGCACCAGATTGGAACGTGGGACCCTCCCAGTGGGCTGAATATGACAGAGACGCACAGAAGCAAGACGTCCAACATCACCGACTCTCTGGCTAACAAATCCCTGCGCGTCTCCACCATACTGGTAGACACAGCACGCACAGAGAGGCAGACACACACAGTCATAACCGAGCAACACACACTGTAAATCCTTGTAAACACTCAATTCAGTTGAACTGACTCTAACTGAAATATTACATTTGAAAATTCAGGTTTACTTATCTTTACTTTTCTTTAGCATTTTTACAGTGCACACCTATTGTTTACATATACACATATACATATATACAAGTCTAATTTACATATATACTGTACATACTTGTATTGTTTACACAACGTTACATAAGTCCCTATAGTTTATATGTAAATATTTTAAATGATTACATGTATTTGTTTATCTGTATGGGTACTTGACGTTATATAAATAAGGTTTTGCTTTACCATAAATGCTCAAACACACATCCCTGTGTAGGAGGAGCCGTATGTGATGTTCAAGAAGTCCGACAAGCCCCTGTACGGCAACGACCGCTTCGAGGGCTACTGCATCGACCTGTTGAGGGAGCTGGCCAGCATCCTGGGCTTCCGATACGAGGTTCGCCTCGTGGAGGACGGCAAATACGGCGCCCTGGAGGAGAGCACCGGCCAGTGGAACGGCATGGTGCGGGAGCTCATAGACCACGTAAGTCACAACCACCTGTTGCCCCGGGCAACGGTGATGCAACAGGCCTCAGGGAGATGCAAAGGCAACATGTCTTTGCAACAACTTTTTGCAACAAAGATGTGAAACGGAAAATGGAAAAGAGGGGGGAAACTGAAATGTCTTTTTCTTTAGGCGAGAAAAGTTCACTTTCTGAAATTGAAGAAAAGCAATTGTACTGCAGACACCGGTGTAATGTGACATTTTACAATGCTGTAACTGTAGGCGAGATAGGGAGCTGCAAGGTCATTAAAAAGTTTTATACTAGGACTGTAATATCTGTCTAACACTGTATAACAAATTGGTGGTATGGCATTTCTTCAGGACACTGACAATCTAACATGAAAACATTTTCAGTTGTATTTACAGTGGGTGAACATCCTTTGAATATATTAAAAAAGAGGCTAATCTTATAATTAGAGGATTAGAGGGTTAATTCTTTAGAAAGACGGTTCTAATGCAAAAATTGTTGCCTTTAGCTACTCACCATTGACACGGCTAAATAGGAGCAGACAGATAGCCTGTAATTTCCAGCTTCCCGCCAGCTAATCCATCTGAACTAACGACCCAAGTGATTCTCTGATTTCTGCCTCAGGGTTTCTGCTCCTATAGTTTTGACCATTCCAGCTGTTGACAGAAATCAGATCTTAATTTGATTGGTCTGCGATGCGATACCTCGGTCCTTTGACCGGTGGATCTCCCACGGCTTTTTTCCCCTGTATATCTTAATAGAAGGCAGACTTGGCGGTGGCACCCCTGGCCATCACCTACGTCCGAGAGAAGGTGATCGACTTCTCCAAGCCCTTCATGACGCTGGGGATAAGTATCCTGTACCGCAAGCCCAATGGGACCAACCCCGGGGTCTTCTCTTTCCTCAACCCCCTCTCGCCCGATATCTGGATGTATATTCTGCTGGCTTGCTTGGGTGTCAGTTGTGTGCTGTTTGTCATAGCCAGGTAACATCCCCCACCCCCCACTCCCAAACTCCTTTCCCACTATCACCCTCCTTCTGCTGTTCTTCCTTCCCTGCCTGCAGCTACACAAGCCCCTACCCCTCCCCTTTTGGGTTCAAAGTGGAAAACCGTTCATCAGATACCTCAGGCCTACTTAATGTCTTTGCTGGGAATGTAATCTGCCAGCGCCTCTGGGACTGATGGGATTTACCTGCAGGGTGCTAGTCGTGGTTTTTACGACAAGATAATAAGGAATTTAAACGTGTTACATTAAGTCAAACGAGTGCCCACAATGTCCACTCCTAGCATAATTAACTACATGTAAAACCACTGTAAGTAGCCACTATACTTTATCTAACTATTATAATGAAAATAGTCAGTACAGCCCCTAAGAGTACCTTTAATTAAACTCGGACTGATACAGAAAGGTGAATGTAAAACACAGAGCCCTGGTTTCTCTGCTTTGACCCTGAGGTTCAAGCCTTAATATCACCAAATGTTACCGGCAATATGATGATGAAGTGAGAAAGAAAATGCGACAACTGTCACCTAAGTTTGTTCAGAATATGCAAATTAGGCTCAGAGTCATTTATTTTACGGTTGGTTGGGGTAAGTGATTAGCATGCAATTATATTTACCTAATTTTAACATAATGGCATCAGCACTTTTATTAATAGCTACGATGCTTTTGTTTATGTGCATGCATAGCAGGGGGGAGGTTTGTACGTCAAGGCACGAAATACTGCTTGCTGTCACACTATGCGACCGGTAATATTCAGCAAAGTAATCATCTCAAATACAGTATCCCATACGCTTTGCTGAGCTGAGTTCTTTCATAATTGTAGTATTGATTGCAGTTCCGCCAATTGATTGGTCAATCCCGTAAATGTAGAGTATATTATTTTATTTAATCCCCTGCAAATTGACTGAGTGGAGAAGGCTTATGGCGTCCTAGTTTTTGCACTGTAAAACACTAAACACCCTTTGCCTACTAGGGAGTCACAACTTCGTTGAACCTTGGTTTTCTAACTAATTGATATATCTCCGCTGCACACAAATACATCTTTTTTTCTACTCAATTTAACACCGTGGTTCCTCTCAGCTCTGTTTGGGGAGGAATTGATTTATCCGTCTCTCTCCCTGTCTTTACTAAGAAAACAAATGGGATTGTCCACACATTCGCAAACCAAAGCGGCGTTTTTGAAATCTCTGACTAGAAAAATGCCAGTGCCCGAGTGGAACAGATCATTTATATCATATATTTACATGCTTATGCAAGACAATTCCATGCTATGTCTGCACCGCTGATAAAAGTCCCCATCCTGTTTGCGTATGATTTTCACGTCGCCCCTATATGGTCTTCTCACTTGAAAGTGCAGACGAAAAAGCGCCAGATGTAGACAACCGGGCGCAAGAAATTGTGTCCGGCAGAACATTCACGGAGGGAGGCTGTTTGGTTATTGTAGCAAAGGCAGAGAGAGGGGGCTTCTCCTTTTATTATTCTGTGTACCACCTGACATGTCCGCCTCCACGTGAGGGGGTGGGGGTGTGGGGGGGGGGGTGGGGGGGTGACCTACGTCCCCCCGTGTTCCGCACAACGCACTCCTGGCGATTTGGTCTGCGGAACACGGCCCGTAGGAATACATGCGGAGCACAGGCGACACCTCTGTGTGTATTTACCGCTCGTATCTGGACATAAACCCATCAGCACCCCCGCTGGTGCAATGTATGTTCACATATACAGCCCCAGGGTAGGGTACAACCCTTTTGTATCCAACGGCAGGGTCACGCAAAATAACTGAATCTCGATTTGAATGAGCTGTTTAAAATGCAGGCTTTGTACCACACAAACTATCCCTCTCTCTCTCTCTCTCTCTCTCTCTCTCTCTCTCTCTCTCTCTCTCTCTCTCTCTCTCTCTCTCTCTCTCTCTCTCTGACACATACAATGCGTTTCACACAAGGCCATTGTGCGGATACAGTTGCCTCTGGTTCCAAGGAGACTCAGCTCATTGACATTCCAGCGAATCGGGAGCCCTGATGGGGTTTGACAGAAAGAATTATAGCGTGTCATCGCAAGCCGTGTCCACGTAGACGACTCTCAAGGGGATGGTATAGAAAATAGCTATAAAGGACAGCCAATATGACAGCGATGTTGATACATTTACGATGCTTGTAAAAGGACACCCTTAATTAGCATACGACAGCAGTAAAGTGAAGATCAAAGACAAATTATAGTGATATAATAGCACATGACTATATCCGTACATTTACACAAAGCACACAGCCTCTGAAACAAGCTCTAATAGTATAAACCCATCATACACTAAATTTATTTGATAATGTTTACATGTGGCTTGTTATCCGGTGTATGTGGTAGCTAGGGGAAATGCTAAAGCCATGCTAGGTAATCCAATCCCTCCCCAGCTCTCAGGGTGCATTAGCATGCAGCGTGTGGACACAAAGCTCCCGAGCAGCACCACCTGACAGGGCCCTTCAAGCTCTGCGATGCGACGCCGCTCCCTCTCATCCACTTCAGCGCAAACGCAATCAGCTCCTGATGCTTAATGCTAACCCAATCACCCAGTGATAATGCCATGCCACTCTCGCTTAAGATAATAAATGAGGAATGTCCCCGTCTGACCTGAAGAGGAGCACAATCAGAGGGGAGGCATAGGAGATCAACCAGAGAGGTTCTCGAGGGAGACGAGAGGCCGTGAGGAAGAACAAGGGTGACCTTTTGTTATGAATACGTAAATGGAAAGGCGAGAATGGAGAGGGCTTTTTGGAGACACCCCCCCCCCCCCCCAGCAAAAAGGGTGAACAAAAGAAAGGAGGAAAGGGATTGAGCCCCATCTTTGAGGACCATAAAGAGTCGCCATAGCAGATGGAGTTAGCTGAGAGACCTTCAAGGTCCTGAGTCAGTAAATCCTAATGAGCTCCACAGGCCATCAGGCGTGGGGACCTTATGGCCTGTGACAGTGTTGTTCCAGCCTATTGATCTGATCTCACAATAAACTGAAGCCATTTGAATATGCCAATAGTCTGATCTGGGCGGGTAAATTATTATTTTTGGTATCTGCAGAGGCTCTAAATCACGGCGCAATGCACATGAACACCCACTTTATTTCCTAAGTGAAGTTTTAATCTAATTATTATTTCTATTTGACCCTATGTGTGTAAAGATATGTTTTTGGAGATAACTCCCTATACTCCTTATATATAGCTTCTCTATAATGTAAAATTAGTTAGGGTCAGGTCAGACTGTTTTTGTTTGGATTCAGATCTTTGCACGTTCCTGAATGTTAATCTTACTTATCATACCTTTAAAATGCTCTCCTGCATGTTGTTATGAAATACTGTATACATTTATATACTGTATCTCCTATCTAACTAATTTACTCTAATATCTAATAACTCTAGTGTTATTGCCTTGCTTTGAACACTGGTATCTGTCTTTGTGCTCTTTCTCTCACAGGTTTAGCCCATACGAGTGGTACAACCCACATCCATGCAACCCAGACTCAGATGTAGTGGAAAACAATTTTACGCTGCTTAATAGTTTCTGGTTTGGAGTTGGGGCTCTCATGCAGCAAGGTAGTTGCCTCAGCCTGTGGCTACTGTTGCTCTGCTGAGCTGTAACTCTGTTCCCTACTGGCTCTGAGGGCTTGGAGGTTTTAGTCAAGCCACTGGCAACACAAAGACCTCTAGGGGGTTAACAGCTAGGAAGCTAGCCAAGAGCCCTTTGACTTTTCTTAAGTAGCCTAATCATTGTTGTTGGAAGGACTTGGTTTGCTATACTGAATAAATAGCAAATAATATTGTTGACTAACTAATATTGTGTTTATGTGTTCATAAGAATGTATGAACCACAGCTGCCAATATTTAGAGAAAGACAACTTCAAGACTGAATATGAGTCAAAAATACCTCGTAGATAGACCTTTTTACAGTATCATAACAAGAACATTAGGAACACTTTGGGCCCTATTTTTACAATTGGCGCAAAGTTTCTTTCGCACGAGCAGAAATAATGACTTTTAACATCCCTTTGGTGTATAATAAATTATTATCTTATCATATATTATCTTATTATCTATCTATGATATAAGTTTACCATAAAAACTAGTCTATTTATATGAGAAGACTCCCTTCCTCGCCTCTTGCCCTTGGTGTACCGGCCCCCAGAGACCAGTGGGATATGGAGCCAGGGTGTGAGGTTACCTTGGGTACATGATTCTCTGACCCAACCAGCCTGTCACTTTTCCTGGTGGCTTTTGATTTGAAGTTTTGAGTGTAATTTATTGGCCATGATTGATACGGGCAGATGGTAAGTTAATGATGGGGACAATTTGTTGTTGACCTACCAGGGCAACGTACTTGGGTCTTGGGTTTGTCTAGAAGAATTGTATAGCCTTATATACGTAAATATATAAAATAACTGTAAGTCGCTTAAAGCGTCTGCTAAATTACCTAATTGTAATTGTACAGTATGTTCTTTTGTCAGTAGCAAATGAACCGACTCTAGCCTACATTAGTCATTGCCGGCAAAGCAAAGTGACAGCAAAGCAAAGTCAGCAGTCACTACTTAAAGAGTTAAAAACTGTAGGTTCTATAGGTCTATCTACAGTATGTACAAGTGTTTCATTAAAGGTGTCCAAAGCGATGTTTTAGACAAAAAAGGACTTAGTGTACATGAAAAGGATTACTTTATTATCTTAAATATATTTTAAGCCACGTAGACTATTGTGATGGAGACACAGATTGTTTCCTTGGTAGAGAACAAACTATTTTAGCTACAGAGGGACCTGCAGGTAGCAGAGTTTGCCATATTTACCCATAGAGTTAGTATTTGAACAGCTGTATCATCTATTTCACTAGGTATGGTATAAAATCTAAAGAGTTTTAAAAAGGGGGCGGTGGTAATTGCTGCCTATTGCTTCTACTTGTACCACTTAAAACAACATGAAATGTGATAAAAAAGGGATATTTTTTACAGTGTATCTTCACTTCCTCCACCCCCCTTACCTCAGGCTCAGAGCTCATGCCCAAGGCCCTGTCAACGCGTATAGTGGGAGGCATTTGGTGGTTTTTCACACTCATCATCATTTCCTCCTACACGGCCAACCTGGCCGCCTTCCTCACCGTGGAGAGGATGGAGTCGCCCATAGACTCAGCTGACGACTTGGCCAAGCAGACCAAGATCCTCTACGGCGTAGTGGAGGACGGCGCCACCATGACCTTCTTCAAGGTCCCTTTTTAGAACTACAATCTTAACCTTTTCCAGTTAAAGAGACACTCCTCGATTTGTGTCTGGAATTACCCTTGTGGTTGAACCCAGCGTTACAAAACATTTGTCTCTCTGCAGCTCTCACAGGCACACACTGTTTGCTGCCCCGCCCCTACCATTGCCCACACTTTAGTGGACAGTTGTTTCAAACATCAACGGTGAGCTGGGGCAGAGATTTCTGGGGGTACTGTAACACAATCAAGGAGTGTACCTTTTAATCTATGATAAACCAAACAGGGAATGGACAGCACATGGTCCAAATTATAAAAGCTGAAAACAGAACTGTAACCTGAAGGCTTTCATGAACAGAGAGTACGCTGAGTCATTGTTCTATTACCCCAGTATAAATAGCAGCAAAACTGGCTTATTTATAAATAAATCACTGAGAATGAGAATGTTGCTTTAAGATCCCCCCCTATTTCCTACAGTTCCTGATGACATAATGTTTTTTTGCAAAGTCATTACAAAGTATAGCACCCCATTTATCAATAAGAAAATTCCAAACAGCTAGTGTAGCAAAAGTGCAAATATCAGCAGCCTTCCAGGGTAAAACCCTCTCTTTGGATGCTATTGCTCTCTCAAGGCCATTCTTCATATCTTATTATCCTATCACCCGTCTGCTTGCAGAAGACAAAGATCTCTACCTATGATAAGATGTGGGAGTTCATGAACAGCAGGAAACACTCTGTGCTGGTGAAGAATGTGGACGAGGGCATCCAGCGTGTCCTGACCTCAGACTACGCCTTCCTCATGGAGTCCACCACCATTGAGTTCGTCACCCAGCGCAACTGCAACCTCACACAGATAGGGGGCCTCATTGACTCCAAGGCCTATGGAGTGGGGACACCCATGGGTGAGTGACAGCAAAACAGTCAAACTAATTTCACAGACAAGTAAAATTCGGCAGTGGTCAAAACACCTCAAGCAATCTCATGAAGTTGTGTCTTAAAAAGGTTTAACTGAGGTTTTGACTATGAGGTGAATTTATGGGTAAAATAAACTTAGGTGCAGATTAGCATTTTAAGAAGCATTATTTTAGTCATTTATTGCCAAGTCTATTTCGTTCTCTAATCAGTCAAGTGATAATTTTCACAATATTGAAGAGCATGCTTTAGTTGCTCTTTGGGTGAATATCGCACCACTCTCTACTGCTTCCCTTTTCAGCACTCCAAATCTTTTTTACCGCTCACCATATAGTCACACAAGCTTTTGTGGACAGTTGTGTTTCAAAACATAAACAAGATGTTAAATGCAATTCTGTAATTGGTAGGGATTGATTCAGTTGGTAATGAAACGTAAAAACACTTGTCTCTTTGACCCAGCACGTTTTATGATGTTATGTTCGTATTTGAAATTTCAAAAGGCCTTCATGGTCCGCTTTACAATATCGTACATTAAGCCATTTCTACTTCCCAAATGACGGTAATCATTTTGCATTCTGGTGCAGACTGTGGAGCTCACTTCCCCTGCACACCAGGGGACCCTGTGTGAATGCTGTTGATAGTTCCAATCCCACGGTCAGAGCCGAGGTCAGAGCTGTCACAATGACACCACTGGGACGACTGCAAGTCACCGTAACGGCCACATTCATCATCGGTGATATGAAGGCCATCAAAATACAGGATTAACTCTAGTACATTCACATCTGGACGTGTCTATTGCTAATGAGGTTGCTACAGAGCAGATATGGCTCTGGGATGTGGTTGATGGCCTCCATTTTATTTCAATGGCATCATTGTCAATATTGAAGAGCATGCTTTAGTTGCTCTTTGGGTGAATATCGCACCACTCTCTACTGCTTCCCTTTTCAGCACTCCAAATCTTTTTTACCGCTCACCATATAGTCACACAAGCTTTTGTGGACAGTTGTGTTTCAAAACATAAACAAGATGTTAAATGCAATTCTGTAATTGGTAGGGATTGATTCAGTTGGTAATGAAACGTAAAAACACTTGTCTCTTTGACCCAGCACGTTTTATGATGTTATGTTCGTATTTGAAATTTCAAAAGGCCTTCATGGTCCGCTTTACAATATCGTACATTAAGCCATTTCTACTTCCCAAATGACGGTAATCATTTTGCATTCTGGTGCAGACTGTGGAGCTCACTTCCCCTGCACACCAGGGGACCCTGTGTGAATGCTGTTGATAGTTCCAATCCCACGGTCAGAGCCGAGGTCAGAGCTGTCACAATGACACCACTGGGACGACTGCAAGTCACCGTAACGGCCACATTCATCATCGGTGATATGAAGGCCATCAAAATACAGGATTAACTCTAGTACATTCACATCTGGACGTGTCTATTGCTAATGAGGTTGCTACAGAGCAGATATGGCTCTGGGATGTGGTTGATGGCCTCCATTTTATTTCAATGGCATCATTGTCATGGCCGTAGCAAAGGCGAGGTGATGCTACAATTACAATTTGGCAATTTAGCAGACGTTTTTATCCAAAAGGACTTACAATGAGTACAATTATTAAGTATAAGTATTAGGGGTTAGGCATCTTGCCCAAGGATGCTTATATGGTACCTCCAAGGCCTAAATTGACTATTCTGCCCCCCCCCCCCAGACACACACACACAATGTTGCACTTTCATAACCTAATATGGTCATATACATATTTTGATGTGCACATAGAAAAGAAGTTATATTTTTACAATTATTTGATGAAATATAGCATATCTCCAACAACCTCAGTTAGAGGTATTCAAATTTAAAATGTACTGATGGTAAATTTATTTCGTTTGGGACCAAAGTATGAATGGAGGTTTTCATTATTTAAATTACAGCCTCTAAAATGTAAAACAAGAAGAAAATGACACATAAAACAGAACCAGTTTTAGATTTGTACATGCAGTCAAATTAGATTAGGAAATGAAACCTTATTTATTTCTTTGTACTAAATTCAGTGGAGACCACAGACTGCATGCTAGCTTCAAAGGCGTAGTAATAAACCCCCTATCCACAGATATCAGCCTGCTAGCCAACGCTAGCATCAGATTCCCCACAGCATAGTTGTAGCAGTCAACCAGAGCAAGCCATAGAATAACTTTTAGTGTCACCTTTCACGTCCCCTCCTTCCCCAAACCTAAACCTCATTTAGGTTTGGCTATAGACTTAAACTGTGATCACATTAATATTTGAGGCCAGACAGCGCGGGATTGATAGATGTCCTCCAGTGATGAACATCTGTTAGGTAGTTGTGTATGCGCGGTGTGTCGAGCACAGCGCTTTTCCATTCGCTCTCCATATCCTGCCCTCAGAGGAGCCATTCTATTAGCATTTATCCAAGGCCTGCTTTGTTAGGCCATCATTAATCATTTGAAATATGAGCAGAGCTGGAATCGGGGGGGACTGACACTTGATGGATCCCTCATCTTCTGGTGATACACGTGCACGTGCTTGTGTGCGCTCGGCGACATATGCAGAGCAGCGCGTGTGCAACATCCATTACGCACGTTATGCACACGCACGCACAAAAAAACAATGCAAAAAAACAAGAAAACATTTTAAATGGCATCATGTCACATTCTTCATGAAGAGAGGAACGCATTAAAATCCACCCCGCTCTTCCTGAATTCATGTGTTCTTTACCACTCTAAATACGCACACACGCATGCACGTACGCAAAGATGAAAGGATGATGGATGGTCACAGATAAATAGTAGAACAGTGAAAGCAGGAAAGAGCGGGGGGGTAGGCAGGGGGGGGGGGGCGGGTAGAGAGACACTGGATGAAACAGGGGGTAGATAAAGAGACAGAGTGAATCAAAGGAAGTGACTGGGAAGACAACAGGCTTTTAGTCATTCCCTCTCGTACTCAAAACATCTTTAGGCCTCGCATTAGAAGTCCCCCCAGAGATCCTACTCAGGAAATATTCTGTCTCGGTAACATGTTATATTTTTTAGACATTTATTAAACATTCTCGGGACACTGGGAAATATAGTGTTATATTTCTTATCTGGGCACCGGGCTTCCTTCTATTGCGCTCTTGTAATGAAAATAGGAACTGAATATACTGCATTTATTTGAAGCAGTACCCGGATTGTGCATCCACTGAACCCTTAAAATGGAAATGTACTATAGGCACATACCCCTGCTCCCCAGAATAATTGCATAAATCCACTAACAAGCTTTTAAAGCGGGCGACTATTAATGAAACATGAAGACACTCTGCAAGCATTAATCTTTCTTGGCTCGCTCTGGGGGGTGGTGGTCGGGGGTGGGAATAGAGCGCATACAGAGGCCCGCAGCCTCTTGATTATGTCGCAGGGTAGAAGCGTTAACCGCAACCCGAGCCCATGCAGGCACACGGCAACGATTACTCCCCCTTTTGATCACGCTGGCACCCGCTGTGCCCTAATGTGCAGTCGCTAATTCTGGCATCCACTCCCACTGTCTGTAGATCTGGAAACTTTTACTCATCGTGACATCAGCATGTGCAAACACGCTAATAGCATCACTCAATATCACCCCGGTGTGCACATATTATATTATATGCATACAAAAGGCGCCATTGTACAGTACATTCGCTACACACACACACACACACACACATACACACACACACACACAAAACGCTTGTAAATACTTTCGTTTATGGCATACAAAAGCAAATCACCGCCACACTAATCCATCTGAATCAATAGGAGAATTGCTTTTGGGCGTCTTTGTACCCGGGCCTTTGTGAGATGAAGCATTGCACTGCAGGAAATAAACGGCCGTTGTTGGAATCAACTGAGGATTAGTGAGATCTCAAAGACAACTTACAAGAAAGTCTCTCTATGCTGCTGACAATGGCTGAATAAGATCACGTGCGAGCCCCCAAGTTGTTCGAGACACCCACCAGCAAAATCTATATATAGTCGCTTCATCCAGACTTGGCTATTATGTAAATCCAGATCTAATCTGTTCTCATGGATGTTTGTGGCCCCACAGGCTCTCCGTACAGGGACAAGATCACCATAGCTATACTGCAGCTGCAGGAGGAAGGGAAGCTCCACATGATGAAGGAGAAGTGGTGGAGGGGGAACGGCTGTCCGGAGGAGGAGAGCAAGGAGGCGAGCGCTCTCGGCGTGCAGAACATCGGGGGGATCTTCATCGTGCTGGCGGCGGGGCTGGTGCTGTCCGTGTTCGTGGCCGTAGGCGAGGTCCTGTACAAGTCCAAACAGAACGCCCAGCTGGAAAAGGTCTGTTCATGTGTTCATGTGTCATTCATTCACTCATTCATCCGGACATCACACTATTCAGCCATTCATTTACTCATTCATTCATCTATTTCGTCCAACAACCCATCCATCCACCCATCCATTCAAACCATTCATTTGTTCATTGATTAATTAATTTCATCCCACTATCCATACATTTTATTTACTCATTCCATCTATCCATCTAGCCTCCATTTCATTCACACGTCCATCCATCTTCTGTTATTTTTAGAGAGGCATAATAAAAAGCCTTGGAATAATTATTCCAACACAAACTATTATGTTGCCGTCCTGGCACTATGAAAATATACTGGCCAACAGCACTTTATTGTATCCACAATACTCTAAATGCAGCAGATGCAGGAGTTTAGTTTAACAATTTTGAAAAGATTATTTAATTAAATATAACCCACTTGCTTGTTGCATGGAAGAAATTACATTTCTCGCTAAGTTCTATTTTTGGACCAATTCTATTGTGATTTCTTGGGCCGAATCAAGGCGCATGCACTCAAGAATACTTATATCTGTAATTTCATTTCCAGTTAATTGGACTAGTCCTTCTGATATTGTATTTTAATTACTTGCATCTACACAATAACCTCAGTGTGCTAGTGTGTTACTGTGCTGTAACACCAATTAATTTCTTGTGTTTCCCTCCATATGTCTCATCTTTGTTATCATTAATCAAAAACTAGACTGGGTAACAACATTTCAGTTTTACAAATGGGGAAAAACAACATCACCTCTAGACTGCGGAGGGGCCTCTTCTTAACCCATTTATTTTCCTCAAAACCTCCACCATCTCATCTTAGCCCCCCTTCCCCCACCACTTCCTCCCATACCCTCCTGTACCTTCTTTACCTGCATCTCCTCCTCTCTTCTCCTCCTCTATCTTGTTTCTTTTTGGAAATCGTATTTTTGGAGCTTTCTGGCGTGCTTAAATACGTCTGATTCATCGGCAGAGACCGCAACATGATCACATCTGCAAACCACCTACTCACCCTCACCCTCACCCACGAAAATTATTCAATATGTAAAAACAATTTTAGATTTGAATATCCTTCTCCTCTTTCCAACTCCTTCCCTCCCACATCATTTAAGAATCAGAACCAACATCCACATTGTGGATTTCCCACTAGATCATGTGTGTACTCTATGTCTCAGTAGTGCCACCAGATAATTATGACTGGGGACGCTAAGGGGGTCCTTAATTATCAAGAGAAGGTGCTAACTTTTTTCTGAATAATATGTCAAAAATAATACTTTAGAACACTGTATGGATTACACTTGTAGAATTGGAGGGTCCAGTAATTTTCAGTGCTCAATTTGTAAATGGAGAGGTCCCGGAATACTGAGATATGCTACTGATATAATACTGTATAATACTATTATACAGTGTTATATATTGTTTTTTTATCAGGTTTTTATTTTGGAGTGAGATAATTGAATACACGGGCTAAAGTGATTGGCACAGGCATTGCCCAACACAAATAAGACAAGATGTAAAATAATTTGGCACCTAAAAAAGCTACGCTCCATCCGCAGTATTAATGTTATGTCATTTTGGTTGCACAGTCCAGTATGTAGAGTACAAGACACAAAATTATATAGATGGTTTTCACGAATGTACCTCTCCAGGTACTAAAACATGGTCCTGTTTCTCCTCTGCAGCGGTCATTCTGCAGTGCCATGGTGGATGAACTGCGGGTGTCTCTCAAGTGTCAGCGCCGCCTCAAACAAAAACCCCAACCGCCCGTCATCGTCAAGACAGAGGAAGTCATTAACATGCACACATTCAACGACAGGCGACTACCGGGCAAGGAGACCATGGCGTGATGGCAAAACCCAAGCCAACACAAATGTCCTCTCAGTAAAACCACAGAGAGAAAGGCGAGGCTCGAACTAATGCCGACCCAACCACAGACACAGGCTATCAGTCAAAACAGTAGTCCAATGCTTTTGTAGAGAGATATTTCCTGTGGAAATACAGATAAACCTGAGTCCGCAGCACCGTGCTGTGGCATTCAATTTTTGAGAGGAACCTCGTGGCAACAGGATGGAAAGGAATTGGAAAGACCTGAGGAATTAGTCTCTAAGGAGTCGAAAAGCAACCCAAACCAAATTGGGACAGAGAGAATAAGACGGGAAAACATGGTCCAAGCAGTGGGTTTACACAATACACACACACAGATACAGTCATACAGACACACTAATACAAATAGTCACCTGACACCTGTGCAGAACAGAAAACTATTGTGACAGTAACACCTCGAGATAGGGTTTGATGTTATTTCTGTTGATGTCAATACAATTTTCATCTTATCTCCATGTGTGTGGTCCAGTCAGATCCTCCCTTCAATGGCTAGAAATAATTCAAAGAAGCACTAAACCGTCGACCGGAGAAGCAATGTTATAGTCAGTGCCAAATGGTTTGCTATGAAGTGGTGTATTAATGGACTATGTAGTTTGGAATCATTGATGCTGACTGTGTTGAACACCATTCTCTTCTGTGATGCCTTTATTGTGCCAAAGTTCTGCCACTGTAAAGAACTTTTTGCCATGCCTATTGCGTTCTTCGTCCCCTACAAGCAATGTATACTGTCAAAATCCTTGCCATGTCCGTCCGTTCACATCATCCGCAGTTTTCAGTCTGTATTAGTTGTTGTTTAAAAGCAGGATTTCTACAACAAAAAAAAAAACGTTTTGTTTTTGTACAAGAAGAAGGTTTTGTAGTACTTTGTATCTTGGTAGCCCCCTTCTGTGGACAAAATATGTAGCGGATACCAACTCGGCCCATACATTCTGACTAACGGTGGCTTAGGAGCTCTGCCGTGTAGGGTTCATCTCATCTTTCTGAGCCGCAGTTGGTAGCCTGTCTGCTCTGTTCAGTGTTGTTAGATGACAAGCATACGTGGTAGGCCTCAATTAGCCTGCATTGCCCTGGAAGGTTATCGTTTCACTGCCTGACTTCCATTGAAAATGTCATTGCAACACATGAATACCACGGTCAAAAGCTCACGAGTGAATAACATTGACGCAAATGTGAACACTAATTTTGGTTGTGGAAAGGGAGATAGTGGACGACCAGGGTTCTATAAGTACTGCTTGTCATTTTCCATTCAGCTACATCTAGTGGTAAAAGTATACGGTAAGACAGTAAACTGGAAACGTATCATCAAATGATCCCAAAAGGCTTTCTTGTTGAAAACCGTTTTACGCTAATAGAATGTTTGACAATGATGCAAGGTTTTACAAATAATGCCATTAAAAAAAGTCATGATTGTTGATTCGCCTCATATTATTGATAAAATGTTTTTATATTGAAAGTAAATATCATAAAACGAAACATTTCACTACGTTTTTATTTAGTAGTACATTGGAGTAGGTCATGAAGTCAGTTAATATTATCCCAAAAATTGGGCCTTGCAATTTCCTCAAATGTAAAACTTATCCAATTGATTAAATATCCAAAACAAATGTGTCTGACATGAATACATCAGGTCATTGCTATATTGCTTATCGTAAAAAAAAGCTATTTTTTGGCCTTAGAGAAATTTACATAATACGATCGGAATTTATAAAGGTTATACCCCTGAAATTGACATGAATATGGAATTAACATTCGTGAACTAGACAAATCCACATTCCCTTACACTACAGGTGAAACCTTCCAGAAGGGCCCATTTATGTCACAAGCCTCCCTCTCATTCTTATTTTTCTCATTGTTCATCGTTATTCTCCTCCCACAGACAGCAGCCAGACAGGGCCGAGTTTCTGACAAGGCTTTCTGGGCGTAATGATGAAAACCATTTCTGGAGCCCTAGCTCAGCCGCCACAACATAAATGGCCACCCTGTCTGCCCTTCAGATTGACAGGGAAGGTCAGAGCAGACGTCAGTGTGTGCAACGGGGACCGTTTAGTCTGTCACACTTATTTCCATCATATTAAAGCTCCTTCCTAAGTGGCCATTGGAAAGGTATTCTTGGATAACGCCTTGCTCATTAGGCAATTAATGGGTGAAATTGTTTTGTGGACAGAAAATTGCCTTCTGAATGTGACTTTGGGGTGTCATACAGATATTTGAAGCTAATAGCGCTCACAGAGGCCGCCTCTGCCAAGGATACAGATTATTTCTCCACTCACTTTTCCAAGTTTTAAAAAATCAGCGTAGACTTAAAAGCCATACAGTCACCCGTGTCAGCCCTGCTTTTGAATTGTTTGAACAGGCAGCATACAGTACAAATGAGCGTTATCCTATGTAGTAGGGACATCTCACATTGACTAAACCCTTTAGGCACCCTTGAGCAAGACGTGTAACTTAATACATGTAATTGTACTCATTGTAAAACGCTTTGGCATAATTGTAAATGTAACTGTAATTTAATTCTAAAGGCAAACATGCCTAGCACACTCATTTTAATCTGATGTCCCTTGTTATTTGGCAACGTAAAGGTCATGCAATCCACTAAAAGGACACAGAGCTATCTGTAACTGAAATGACCTTTTATAGTAGCTTCTAAAAACATACTTTAGAGTATGATCATTAGCTGGGAGGAGTTACATTTTTACTGTAAACAATCATAATACCATAAAATAATAGCACAAACCTAAACATGTAGCGATCTATTATTAATCTTGACAGTAAGATTGACATTATAGAACCTTGGAGGGAGAGACTGACAAAAAAAGATCTCAGTAAACGTACTGCTGTTGACATGTATTTATGCTACAACACAGAGCCTGAGGTAAAGCGATCCAGAGGTCCAGAAATAAGCTATTTTGTCCTTTCCGGGCAGTTTGGCATGTATAATATGAAATCCTGGGGAAATGCAATAAAATGGGAATTGCAGTCGCTGGCTGAGCCAGCCAGGCGTTGTTGGTTGAAATGTGATGATTTGGTTCGCGTTAGGAGGGTTCCAGCCAGGCCATGTGTTTGCCTAGAGATTGCATAGAGGGTTTATTGGACCAGCCATTGGGCCCACGCAAAGAAATCAAATGGATTTACTGGAACCGAGTGTGTGTTTGTATGTGTGTATCGTATTAAGAGCAAACAAGTGTGTGTGTGTGTGTGTGTGTGTTTTCCATGCACACATAGGCTTGCAGTATTTATCACCTGTACGTGGGTTAGCCTAATGCGTTTACACGTGCGCTCACGGGGGAAACGAAGCCAGTTTCCATCGCAAATAAATTTCAATTTGGAGAAGAGGTCTTTGCACGATAAAGCACTTTATTTGGATGCGTCTTTCCCCTCCCAGTGGCAGATGTGCTGCGGCGTCGGGTGGCAGCTGCAGAACAGCGGAGCCCAGCTTGCTAAGTGATTCACCTTGCTGCCGGCATCTCTCTCCCTCTCTCCCTCTCTCCCTCTCTGTCTCTCTCTCACCCCCATGAGTCTTTCACTGACACAACGTATTCAATTCCATTTGTTTTAGGTGTAACTGGTGTGGTGGGGCCTGATCGGCTTGACAGCTCCATCTTGCAGATGACAAAGCAAGCCTGGTTTGTCTCCTAGTGCCGGGTATTTATTTTTCTCTGTAGGCAAACGGAGAGTAGCAGTGAATTACGAGGTGAAACAGTGACACATTGTTTTGTGGTAAACACTCCAATGCATGAACAAGACGACTGCCTGTGTACAGTCAGCGTTGATGTTTGGAGGGGTAACTGCATGCCAGCTGGTGAACTTGCAAGGACATGGAACCTCTGGATAACCCACTGATTCTGTCACCATAAATGGACTCTCTCCTACATCTATGGTAGGAATAATGTTGATCTATAGTCAGATTGTGTTGTTTTTTTTTTGTGTCAAACAGCATCCTTGTTCCAACATCTCTCTCTCTCTCTCTCTCTCTCTCTCTCTCTCTCTCTCCAACAAAGTATCTCCCTCTCTTAGTCGCATTATGTTATGCTGAAGGAATAAGTCTGACATTGCTGTAGCTCCTGCCTTTTGTTATAGCAGGTTTAAAGTCATATGTATCCTCCAACAGGGGGGCAAATGGTAAGATGTCAATTCATCTCATCTCTTGGTCCGGTCCCCTATGATCTATTTCAACATGGCTTCAGTTCTGACTGCACAGAAAGTAAAATGTGGATATTTTTTGTGTGGCTGATGTACGTGACTGATCATACAACATTTGACCAGAAATTACTTGTAATGACCCCTCTGTTTTTACCTAGAACAAAGAGACAAAAACACACTCCTGGCTATCATTATTCAGGGAGCATCTTACTAAATAATTCAGGGTACTTCTAGATATAGGCTAATAGCCCGGTAGTGTGCTGCTGCCACAAACACGATGGTATTAATGCGTCACCCATCTGCGTGTGCGCCTGCACACTTTTGTGCGAGAGATAGGAACATTTGTGAAAAGGAACGATGCTCTTGTAGTGGTTTGTCGATATAACAGGCGGTTCTTGTATGTATCTTGTATTCCCTGTAAGTGGCCCCTCTATCTCATTGGAGATGTCAAAGCATACAGCCTGGAGGCGGGACTACAAAGGTCGACGCGTCGTTTAGAAATGAGGAATAGTGCTATGGAACGAAGCGTCGTGTGCTAGTCTAGCAGCTGACTATCTTCTCCCCCGTTCCATTGCGGATGTCCCGCTTTCGGGCTAAACAGGCACCACTTTGACAGTCTGATGCAGCGCAGCGAAGGCCACGTAGGCCTAGTCATTCTAGTTCTCTCTGTATTCATTCCTCCCCATCGCTTCGTTTGCCGACCTTGACCAACCATCTCGGGGAATGAGAAAAAAATGCGTAACCATAAATTTGAGCAATGTCGTCTCGGCACTGCAAGCAAACTGTAAATACACGACTTTCCCTGTGTTTAAAACGAGATGTCACTGGCTATAAAACGCAAGGCGACGAGCCATTAATAGGGGGCAGAACACTGAGCGGGAAGCCGAAGAGAATGGACAAACACCAGCGTCTCCTGTGAGTCATGTGTAGAGGTGATCTGCTTTGGACCAGTCCCTTCCAAACGCCGAGAGGGTGAAAAACGGCACTAGGTTGCCCCCTGGTGGACACATATTAAATCACATAGCGTAGTAGCGAAGGTGTGGGTGAGTTCATATCTAGCTAGAAACCATGGATGTATTATAAGAACGCTATAAACTCTACAAATAAATAAGTAAGGCCTTATCTTTTATGGGCGAGTTGTGTGTAACTTGTGTGAAACTTCACAAACCTAGTTAGAAAGTATACATACACTATTATAATGCCAATATAATATGTTTATTTTCCAATCAAGTATAACATTTAAGACATATTTAAAAATCCAAGATTCACAGAAATAAAAATAAAAAATGCATCAGGGATAAAATAATGACTGATATGCAGATAAGAACTTTTCCATTCAAAAGCAATCAGTGCTTGGCTCTCAACGAGAGAGAAGAGAGAGAGCGTATGGCTCCAGTTATGATGTAGAGAATAACATCAAAGCATGCACAGACATGACTAATTTAAGGTTCATAGTTAAAAAATAAAAAAAGAAGCTATCTGTGATATTAATGCCTCGGTTGAAGGTCCTCGTGGGTCCAACGTTCTATGATTTGAATGTGCATCAACACAATGTGAATACAGAATGTTGAACGTTGAAATGACATGACCAAGATATCAGACATACATTGTTTCTCCCAACCAGGCAAAGCACAGGGCAGCCAATAAGGCAGCAATTGAGGTATGTGAACATCAGTCCATTTTACAGTCATTACCCATTTGGAGCATTGATTGGTGGGTTCCCTGTCTAAGATCACGGCGTAGTACATACAGTACCCAAAGGCTATCCATACGAATTGGTTATATTCATGTAGGCCTACATGATTCTTTGGCCTGAAACATGTCTAAATTACTTGGGGGACATGCATGGCTTTGTTCTCTGAATATTAAAGCTGCACACGATTACTTTAAAATTACACGATTGCTATTGTAAAAAAAACATTATTGTTTTTTTCAAACCCGAGTGAACCCGATAGGATAACCTGGGCCCACTTGAGTTTGTTGATACAACTGTTATTTCCTGCTAGTGTACCTACACTGGTGAAAAATATACTGGCAGACAAGGCTGTTTTCCACCACTGACAAAGCAATGCTACAATTGATTTCTGTAACTAAATAAATAAATAAAACAGATTAAAAGATCTGTTGAAAGAATATGCCTAGTCATTTTATGCAGCTTTATAAATTAGCAAAATCCCCGCAGTGCTAACGCTAAATGAGGATTTCACTTTTTTGCTGAATAGGCTATGTAAACCATTTTTTGATGTAAACAAATTTTAGTTAATATTTCCACTAGCCAATTTTTGTAATATGGTTTTAAGGCAATAACCAAACAACTAAATCATGCATTCCTGTTTCAAGCAGTGTTTAGACAATGTTATAAACAGGCAGAAGAATCCGACCTATAAAAATAACATATACAGTCCTCTTAACACCCACAACCACCTACACCTACATGTACCTTGTGAACTGAAAGGATTGGATTAGCAGAAACCAGAGAGTAATATAAAATCTAGAGCATCTCCACAATGGACAGTTATAGATATAGATGTGTTAAGGCAACAGACCATTCATTTCAAGTCACTATTAACACCACTTGGATGGGAGAAAGGGACCAATTTCAGAACTCAAGCTAGTTACAAATGTTGAAGCCCCAGGTCATGTGGGTCAGTATTCAACCTCTCTTCTTAGTTCTCTGTGTCAGAAGCCTGTTAGAATACTACCTTCTTAGCTAAAAAGACGCTAAATTTTTTAAAAATAATCCTTCAGCTGAGACATGTCAGATACATCAAGCTCACAACCGTTTGTCTTGATGTTGATGTTGTTGTCAGTTACACACAGATTCTAAACAACAACAAAATATCTTCATGATCATCATAATTATATTATATCTTTCTACCAGTTACACATGTTGTGGTTCACTATGCAGTCTCAACAAGTCACCATCTGAATATTACTACCTGTAAGTATATTACATATTTGTACAATCACTAATGCTGTATTTGTGGTGTTCTTGAGGTGTTCATGAGTCAATTATTGACTGGGACGATAACCAAAAGCTCAATCAGTAGTTACATTGATTGGAGGAAAATGTAAAGTTAAAAACAATAACTACCATTTACTGTGGTCTTGTATTTTGTTCACAACTGACACTGAAAGATAGGCCTATTTAGTCCAGCGGGTTTTGTCAGTCACATAGCAATGCTCTGTCTGAATGTGAACTGTAATACTGCGGTCATATCCAAAATCAACCGTTATTCTCATGTACAGATAAACAATAGTCATATTTAGTTACATTTTTAGAATAACCTATTTGCAATGTCGCTATTGTTACAAAAATGTATTTGTTTTATGTTACATGTTATCAATGCCACTAAGTAGTATGATCATAGTTGGCAAGGAGAGGTCTTCATCTCAAGACCACAACTTCTGATTATCTAAGGTAATCAAAATGTCTTCCAAAAAACATTATTGTGGGGAGAGGTAAATATCTATTTGGTAATAGAGTTAGACAGACAAAGGTATAAATAGGCACTCATTGTGCATATGTGTAAATACTCTTGTCCGTCATATCAAGTGGTTATGATAAAACATGATAAAAAAAAACCCTCTCCTCAGAATTTGTATATATGTAAATGACAAATAAGTGATCAACAAAATGTCTGTTGTTAAGAAAAGAGATAACTTGTAGTAGCGGACATGCTTCACTCAGGGTGTTTGAGACAAACGGACATTCTCCAACTCTATCCAGCCTCTAAATAGGGATTTGATACTAAGATATACAGCTACAGACAAGGAACCAATTCAGAGCTGTGATTGGTTAGAAATGCCACAAGGCTCTGCCGCAGCCAGCGGCATGTAACAAATAGCTGCATGAAGGAGCTGAGGAGTCTGGGAGAAGATAAGGGGTTCTGATGGGAATAGAGCATATGAGGTAGGATTTTGCTGTAAACAAAAATGAAGAAATTTGCAGTAAATTAAAAATTAAAAAACTCAGGGAAGTAAGACCAAGGTTTACGTGGCAATACTAGTTAAAATCACACACAATAGAGTCCTACAGTTAATCATACAAGCTCATCAAAAACAAAAAAATATGAAACATGACATGCACATCTACGTTTAACTCAAAGAGGTAGTTACCAGTTAATGAATTGGTTACACAAGTCCTTTTAACATTGCTTATCAGAGTTAGTCAGTTGGATGACTCCCAAAAGAATAATATACACTTTTTTTGGTTAATTCCCTGAGAACAGTTTATCATCCTGAGAGGAATTGTGGGTAAAAATGTAAAAATACGTCATACAAAAAGATGTTTTATCCCCCCGGTTTGAGCTCGGTATACAGTATGTGCTCCTTATGTGGTTTGGTCAGTCTCTACACTCTGTCACTGTGCACTGTTGAGATTTGATTTTAACGCGCACACATTCAAATAGCTGTACATTTATTTAAAAAAATAAAAAATAAAAAACACAACCAAGCACTGCACTTTCAGCAATAACACCCTCTTTTTCCAAAAGAGGACTTTAAATGCCTTCAAAAAAATATAAAGCCAAACAATTTGGTACAGAATCATACCAAATTTAGTTGGTTGTCAACTTAAAGAGCTTGAAGAACACACAAGCTTTGTTTGATATCGTCATACAAAGTTATTTGATTTGTCAGAACATTAAAATAGAAGTCCAAAGTAACCCAGCTTGAACTTTTGTGAGGCGTCAACTTCAGATAAGCTCTTTCACATTCAATATGGTCAGAGAGTTCGGTCACTAGTAAGCGCCACTAAAGCTAAGCTTCGGGATTCAAGTTATACCAAAAGCAGCACTTTCTCTCTCTCTTTCTCTCTCCCTCAGTGACTCAGTTTATAGTACAAGCTGTAGTGACGCTGGCGTCCTGGACAGTGTGTGGAATCGCTGGTGCTCGCGAACAAAGCGGTAGGCACAGATGGAACCGGAACAGGTGGTCAGATCTGAACACAGGCTGACATTCTGCGACGTTCATCTCCGACGGGGGGTAATACCTTGGTTGCGTTGGCTGTATTGGGGTTACAGTAAATGGGCTGGCCTGGGTGTCATTTTGAGTAAAGTGAGGAATGGTGAAAGCCAACATGGGATGTCATGTCACTAATAAAAACAGGGAGAGAGGTATAACAATAGGCGCGTCAACTTAACGCCCCCCCTTTTTGCGAGGCAATAAAGTATCTGATGCAATACAGGGATATTAAACTATGTCAAAAATAACTCCATATATATGCAAAACTTAAAGTTAATATAATTTCAATTAAATCTTGTAACTTTACAATTATATTAATGACTTATGGTGTGACATATAAACTGTAATGTTATTTTTCCCAACTACTTCCATATCTACCAAACAAAAATATGTCTAATATGCTAATAGTCCACTGAAAATAATTTATTATGTTGGATCTAAACTATTATCTAGCTGGATAACATGATTTCTCATCTAAGGCATACTTATCTATGGTTACATGAAACTGAAATCTTAATAGTACAAGTTAACGAGCACGCAGAAAACATTACAAAAACATGTATACAAAAAGAGATGTTCTTTTTGTATACCTGTTGTCGGCCACTCTCTTTCTCAGCATGCGACCATGCACACACACACACACACACACACACACACAAACAAACACTCTCTCATACATACAGAGTTCCCACTCAGAAGCAGTCCTTGAACCGTTGAGCAACAACCACTTTCAGTTTAGGTCCAGTCTATTTTATGTAAGGAGGAGGCATGCGGTAGACATATTAGTATGTGTCCATAAGGATTATAGAGAACCTATTATGGAGTTGACCTTTTTTCTACCTTTCCCAAATAAAATAAAATAAAAAAATTCAAGCTAACAATTCTTTGGTTTCTGAATTGTTGAAGCTTGGGAGTCGCAGGCATTGCCATCTAACAATGAGCTATGTGCTGTAACAGATGCACCATGGGTTTTTGGAATGATTACAGAATACAAATGTGTGGCTTTTAACCTGGCTGGCTATTTAGAAAAATAGCTGCTGGTAAAAGCGTTTAGAAACGGCAACAAACGGGTGCAGAAGGGAGCGGGGGTGTGGAGGAGTGGATGCGTATATACTGTATAATATTCAAACCGAGATTCATACCACGAGGTATGTTGTTACAAGGTTTGAGCTGCACTGACCGAAAACAAGAAACCCGCTATCGCTCCCTGCGGTCACTTTTTTGCGGCAAAACGCATCCGTGCGCGTCCGTACCCCATTGTCGTCGCCATAGCTGAGCTGGTCACACGGAGAAAAAAAAAGAAAAAAAAAAAAGAGTTCAAATAAATTAAAATAAGAAAGAAAATGAAGACCTCCCATGTTTTTTCCCTGGTGTGAGGTAGATGTGGGGAGCTTCAGGTATCCTTGGTTAAGGGGGTGGTGGTGGTGTGGGGGGGGGGGGGGGTGAACGGGGCAGGGGGGTCTAACGGGGT
>JAOEHI010000017.1:1573217-1587584 GCA_025447815.1 Percopsis transmontana
CCCCCCCCCGCCCCGCCCCCCCCCCCCCCCCCCCCCCCCCCGCCCCCCCCCCCCCCCCCCCCCCCCCAAAGGGCCCGGAGGGTCTAACGGGGTATAAAAGCGGTCGAGTTGGTCCACCTCTGTTCAGGACTTCCTCCACCTCTGAACCGCGGGGCCGCGCTGCGTCTGGGACTCCTCCGGCGGCGAGGAGGAAGAGGTGGGGGAGGAGGAAGTGGATGAGGCGGTGCGCTCCTCGCCCTCGGGGGGCTGGAGGTAGGAGGAGGACCCTGTCCCTTGGCCGGGGGCCGAGGTAGAGGCGTGCACGTCCTGAGAGCCGGTGGCGGGCGCCAGCGCCTTGTGGGGACACTGGGCCACCATGTGCGTGACGCTCTGGCAGTAGTGGCATTTCTTTGGCTGGGGCGGCAGTCCACACTCCTTGGCATGGTGGTCCAGGCCTCCACAGTTGTAACAGCTACACAGCACAAAGTGAAAGGAGTTCATTATGGGGGCTTGTGAACTATTTAACTTGAGATAAGCATGAAGATAAACATCCCATTGTTATAACCATAACACAGAAATGTAATCACAATGTTAACGCTCCATTTTGATTCCAGTAAGCTTGTTAACATAATGTATTAGTGTATATTAAAATAATATATCTTCTAGAATACTGTAGCCTACTGTACCCCAAAGATTAATAAAATTGTGTGTAAGATGATCACGTGTCACATTCTGCAAAAAATCGGCACTGACTAGCATCCACCACTAGGTGGAAGTATAGCACATAATATTTCACGTGCTATGACTCAAACTGGGTGGCACACAAGCAAGTAATGTAATATATATTATAATAATGATAATAATAATAATAATAATAATAATAATAATAATGTATTTAATATTAAATATGTATAGAATTTTTTTTTTTTTAAATACAACAAGACTATGTTATCTAAAATATATCTTATATAAAAGCTGTCTATCTGTACAATATAGTTACTTTCATGATTTTAGCACTATTTAACTATTTAAGACTTATTTTTGCTATGTAAGCTTTCTGGTTTGATGATGCATTAAACATATTCATGTCAAAATGTTATTTTATTTTATCAACGGTCCATTGAGCATTGCTTGTGAATTGACGAGCCAATATGGCCCGACTACTGCCTGATCCAAGAGAACTGTGTTTCAAGCTTTCATGATAAAACACATCACTGTGTTACACTGTTAATTTAAATTACGTGTTACATTTCCAGAGCTGGTTTGACAAGACATGGTGTCACCGCTCACATCTAGATGCTGACAGGACTATAGCAGTTCAATAATATGAAACATTGGCTCTTGTTTTTGGCCGGATGGAACCCATTTCAAGGCCAGTGAACAAAGCAAGTGCAACCACACCACTGCAAAACAACAGCCATCAAGTGCTACATCTACAAAAGAATAGAAGATGTGAAGGCATTGCTTTCTGGGTCTCACTGGACTGCATCTCCGTGTAAAAAAGACTGAATTATCTATCCTTTTGGGAAATTAGATGTTCACACTTTGTATCTAATTCATAACAAACACATGAGGTTTCAAAATAACATTGAACTGGGCTTGGGTACATACAGTATATACTCTAGGCTACTGCATATCGAATGACGAGCACAATGTTTTAACAAGCTTTTTATCATTTTATGGGCAGGTGAGTTAATACCTATGTCACACCTAAGTAATGATACAATCACAAGGCTTCAGGACGTAGACTATATACAACTGCCAGTTCTTATATCTGTGCAAGAACACCTCTTTTTTCTCAGGCACAAGAACACCTGAAGCTAAATTAAGGTGCATGCACTGTAATACATGTATTTTAATTTCAGTTCAGACTATTCAGTATATTGCTTTACAAACAATAAACCAAGAGTAAATCAGCTCTAACAAGATAAATAATTTCGTAGTAGCATGACTAATAGATTAGATATAACCTTGCATCCTGCATTATTAGCCTATTTGAAATATGTATATATATATATATACATACATACATACATACAGACATATATATATATATATATATATATATATGGGTATATTTTTTTCTTCTTTTGTTCATCTGACTACTTAACTTAACTTAATGTTAATTCAAGCACCCTCGGAGAGCTGTGAAGCCGCAATGGGTTTTGTTTTGATGATGACTGATGAGCATTTGTAAGAGGAATTGGCTACACAATAGTTGGTTACATAACAGTCTCACCAGTAGGGGTCAGAGCAGCATAATGGGCCACACATACTGAGCACACAATGACCAAAATGACATCAGGGAGAGACTACATGAGCCAAATGAGCCTAGGTGGCAACACCTGACCTTAAAACCAGATCAATTATCCCAAATAAACTGAATAATTCAGCTGTGAAAATCAAGCACAGAGCCTTATTTCACAGAGACAGTTTCTTGTTTCGCAAGGACTGTATTTCTTTTTACACCAGGGACAGCTGAGGAATGTTTTGAGAAAAAGAGCGATGATGTACACAAGACAGGCAGCTTGTATTATTATTATTATTATTATTATTATTATTATTATTATATTTAGCCACATAAAATGATGCAGGCGTTAGCCTAACATTCACATACAGTAAAGTAGGGGATGCCTTGACTTTTAATGAAAGTTATATTAATCACATGCGTGACTCAGGACTGTCCTGGTCAGGATTCCGCTATAAATACAAACACTTAGGGTACACAACCTCTTCTGCATTCGCACCAGGCTTCTATATGGCTCCCCATAACACATTCTAAGGAGCCTTCGGGGTTTTACTGAGGACAAAGCAATTGATTGGGCTAATGCTGCATGGCACATTGAAATGCATACAAGCCCATTCCCAGCCCGGCGCTAGGCGCCTCCCTTAATGTAAAAGCTGGCAAATTGATTTAAAATAGTGTGAAGATGGCAGGCAAAGTGCGCTATTCAGTTCCTTATTATTCTGCAGGATAACCATGGCAACAGGCATGTATTTGAATAGATTCAGTAAATATATATATATATAATCTGCCCACTCAGAAATAGCAATGGCTCACTGCAGTGAGACGTATAGAAGGTATATTTATGTGTGTATATATATATATATATATATATATATATATATATATATTTATGTGTAAATATATATATATATACACATATACACCAAATCTCTTTTATAACTCCCATTAATATAGTATAAATAATATATAGTATAGCTATAAACAGTAACAATCCACAAATCCATTTGTTTCATTAAACTAGCTAGACTAGTTGTATCCAAATGTAGCCATTCTAAAAGACGCGTAGGTGATGCTGCATTTCATTCGTGCGGGAACGTGTCATCCCAGCATGCTTTGCTGCTCCCACTCACTCACCGGTCACCCTTTGGTTTGCGTTTCTGGAGCGGGACCTTTCCCTTGGGTCTCCTCTCGCTGCCAGTGCAGGGCCCCCCTCCAGGCCCGGTCACCCGCAGGGACTCCAAGCCCTTCGACGACTTCTTGTAGGTGAACTCCACCTGCTCGCCCTCCTTCAGGCTGCGGAAGCCCTCCATCACTAGTTTACTCTGGAAATAAAAATAGAAAAGAAAAACACTCAGATGTATAAATATACTTAGACGTGATGCTTATCTTATTTAGTTTTATTTTATTCAAGTGCATTTTTCTTTAAATAGAGCGAAGCTAGCTTATAAATGACTTGACATAGAAAGAGAGTCTATGTATATCTGAGTGGGGAGAGGCGTCTGTTCACATTGCGCCCATATATGGCCTCTTTACTGTCACAACACTAAGGCACACCTGGCCCTATGGAGATGGCCTGATAACATCCTTGGCGGTGGCTTGTCGTATGACTATCCATAGAACCTACATTTGAAACAATATTCCTTTTTTATTTTCCAATTTTTAGGCTGACAAATAATTTACAATGGCTCTCAGGCAAAATACAGTTTTTATTCCTGCTGGTTTTTGCCTGCCACATAGCCATATACAACCAAAGATGCAACATCTTGGGGCATACAGAATTGCATAAACCTGCCCCAGACTTGAACATCAGTTGAGCGCATACACGGCCCTGACACTGCGGCACCACCATCACATAGCGTGGTGAGTCGGCTAAGCGGTCCGCACCATGACAGTCGCAGCGCCGCGCTCTTATCAATGCATTCTTGTTTCACTCTCCCTATCTCCTTTCTACAGGATCACCGCTCTCTGGTCCTTCTGTGTCGCATCCATGCAATCACTCCCCCTCCACTGAGAAAGCCCCAATCTTATCTGCATGATTGGAACTATTGATCTAGCTACTAACCTAACCATGGGGACGATGATTTATGTGTTGGAGATTACAAACAAACAAACTGCTGACAGGCACTGTATTCATGACCTTCCCGGGGTCGTGCGGCCATGTCCGACAAAACGCCCCCCCCACCCACACACAACCACACACACACTCACAGTACTGTACACAATAGAAAGATACTATACCCCCTATGTATCTAGACCTATAAATAACGCTGCGGATCCTGTACATGCAGGGCAGTGTGGCAAGACAGATGTGTAGGCTGATACAGGAAGAGAAAGGAGTGACTGATGAGGAGGAGATCGAATGCCCTAGAAAAGAAAGAACAGCAGGGAGAGAGGGAGAGAGAGAGAGAGAGAGAGAGAGAGAAAAAGAGACACACCGGGTGCCAGCAGGCGATGAACATTGACGCTCAGGAGTACTTAAGAAAATGTGTGGAATCCAGAGCGAGTGGGAAGGGATGTTGGGGAGAAAATAGAAGCGAGAGTAGGAGATGTGACAATTGCATGATATTCATAATTACAAAAAATTAGAATTAGAACAAAGAAGCACTGCATTGCCGCATAATAAAAGAGGGTAACTTTTCATTAATAAAATCAGATTCTAGATTTTTTAGCTTTAGCTAAAGCTAAAAAAGCTTTTGATAAGCTGGCCTACATCTAACTGATGTTATTTTTGATCCACTGTTTCTTGATTTGTTATCTTAATTTCTTAATAAAACAATTAAAATAATACTTTCGCAATCGTATCTCATCTTCAGGGGAAAGAATTACTAAACTGCCTAACGAAGACAGCTTGATTGAAAATGTCTTGAAAGTTGTGTATTTAAGGCCTAAAAAACATTTCTTATGTAAACTTATTTTATAGGTGGATTTTAAATATTTCAACACATCTATTGCATTCAAAAAATACTTAAATAATAATGTATTTTTGCATTATGCATCATTTGTGAGTTAAATTTGAATATTTAGCTACAATTTCAGAACAAGTTTAATGGCCCAAAATGAACAAAAAACAAAACTTGTACCTAATGTAGACATTTATTTTAGTGAACATTATTTACATAACAAATCATTCATTATACAAAAAAATGGAAGAGAACAAAAGGACAGAACAAAAGTTTCACCCTACATCAAAACCTTGAAATCCTACTCTTTGACACTGAGAAAATAAAATGTTTTTATTCAGAAATTATATTTTGTTTTATATAAAAATAATTTTACACTATTAATAATAATAAATATAATGAATTGAAGAGATGTGAGACTAATAGAGACACATCTAAGCAAGATACTATGGATTTATTATAACAATCTTCAATATTGATAGCATTTTACTGGTATCTGTACTTTACACCTTCTCCATGTAAATATTGACATAAGCAGTCCAATAAAATGTGGTTTGTCAGAACAAGCCCTTAGAGAAATCACATCAAGGAGAAATCAAACACCTGATATCTAGCATCAAAAACCAGTATTGAAAATAGGCTACATTACAACAAGCTAACCCTCACAGAATTTAGATTTAATTCAAGAAATATTACCAAAGGTTAATAATACATCTTACACATAGAACAAATGAGCAGGACATCCTTGAGGAGGAGTCCTTGAAAACGTATTATTCATTACTCATTCCTCATTAAAATAATCTTATCCTTTCATACATTATATGAGTTTGACCAGAACATTTAAAACCAAATATCCATTGGCCAGCCATTCATTTATTCAGTCATTTATTCATTCAGTGGTACATTCCTTCATTCATTTAATTCCCTCCCTCCCTGTAGCTGGTGAGCAGCTAGGCTAATAAATGGAGATGGGGGCGCCACATTTTAGATGTTTTGGTACTAGAAGGGGCTCTAACAGAACGATAGAAATGGGAATGAGCCAAAGCAGGGATTGCACAACAGGGATTGTGGACGTCAGAGAGGGAAGTAACAGGAAAAACAATGGGTTGAGGGAGGTGGCGATAGGACTTCAAGTGCTGCAAAGAGATCAATCTCCAATAACTACTCTGCCAGATCCAACATGTCCACTTTCAAGACCCAATAAGCAGGGTGAGAAAGCAAAGGTACTAACTAACCATGTATTTGTTACAGATGTGTGCTTCAGGGGAAAGGAATTAGTGAAATCTTGCTGGTTTATATAATTTCTTTTCATTTCTGAACCCGTTTTTCACCTCCGCCAGTGATTTATTGCTCTATCAGGAAGGATTCTGGGAGCAGTTATTGACAGGTTCATGGGCTGTGGCCTGTGAACCTTTCCCGTTGCTCTCCCGTCTTCAGCCAACACGCAGTGTGGCTCTCCAGGTCAAAGTTGAGTGGTTTGTCTCAGAACCCTATGCAACCCCCCAGCACAACCACCACACATACACACACACCCTCCCCACTCCCAGTTCCCACAATGCAACAGTGAGGAAATCACACAACTCCTTTTGTTCTATGAAAACATGAAAAGACACGAGCCCGAAGTCTCCATTCTTGGGCATTTTGGATACTCTTCCTTGTTTCACACAGGCCTCCTGCTCTTTCCTAATAGCTTTCTTTTATGTAGCCAATAAAACAGCAATTGTGTAATAAAATTCAACATGGATTTACCTGAATTTACATTTTGTGTGTGTGTGCACGTGCTTGCGTGTGTGTTTAAACTTTAAGAATCATAGCCAGTAGTAACCTGAGTGCCCTCTTCTCGTGTGACTTGGCGGGTGTCCTGACTGGTGTCGGTTTACGCGCAGAGGTCAGGAAAGGTCACAGCAAGAGAGAGAGTGAGAGAGTGAGAGAGAGTGAGAGAGAGAGAGAGAGAGAAAGAGAGAGAGAGGCCACAAAATGGAGGAGTGGCTTGACGTGAGGAGGGGAGGGCAGTGAGGGGGGGAGAAAAGAGAGAGGGGGGAGATGTCGAGGGTAGTCCATGGAAATGCCTGCAGCGCATTCTGTTCAGCTTCAATGGAGGAGCAACTCCTGATCAGCGGCCGGACGGGTTTTGGGGCGAGGTGGGGCGTGGGGCGAGGTGGTGGGGGATGAGAGGGGGGGGGGGGTCGCGAGTGGAGCCAGGCGGGGAGGGAAGCCCACGAACAAAACCTCCATTTGATCAAGTGCCCCCCACAGGTCAGCGGCAGAAATCCGGGGGTCAGCGGTGTAACCACCCTGCCGCCCACCCCCATACCCCCACCCCCAGCCCCACCCCCAGCCCCACCCCCACCACCCCACCACCCCACCACCACCCCGCCCCCTGCCGGACCATACCGGCACGCTGCTGCCCCCTGGCTTGCAGTAGCCAGCAGGAGTACGGTTACAAGCTGCTGATACATGTAATAAATATCTCCCTGCAGCAGCGAAGCCTATATGCGCTTATCTGTGTGCATGTAGCCTGTGCTTTTGAGTGTGTGTGTGTGTGTGTTCGTGTGTGTGTTCGTGTGTGTTTCTGCATGTGTGTAGGAAGGAGCCGGTGATCAATACGGGCTCCAACATCCTGGATGGAAATAGTCCTCCTATTCACGCCGTCACCAGGCGCGGGAATCGATACAGGAAGCCGTACAGCGGAGCGGAGCGGCGACAGCGGACCATGAGGGTACCCTGCAGTCTCTACACTCGTCCGCACCCTGGCAACCGGCTGCAGCTGAAAAACGCCTCATAATGGGATGCTTTCAATCAGAGGCGCATGGATCGGAGTGTGTGTGTGTGTGTATATGTGTGTGTGCGTATTGAGGGGGCAATGGTGTTCACCATGTGGCGTGGTGCCATTAAGTAGCTTTTTACACACAGGAAATGCTAAGTGGACAAAGCTGGCCCGGATCAGCTCAGATAGACGTTACCCAACAGGACGCATATAAACCAGAAAAAGGATGGGGGGGGGTGGGGGGGTAAAGAGACCAAGAAAGGGAGAGGAACGGAAGGAGAGAAAAACAAGCGTGCACACGCGCGCACCGGCGTAAAACCACCAACAGAGCCCATCTCGTGCCGCTGACACCCCCCGGCCCTCCTCAACACTTTGTCATTAGCGGCCCCGACCTTTAACCCCTGCCCAACCCCCATCAAACACTTAAGAGCCTTCACGTCCCCCTGCTCCAAATTAACAGAACCCACCCCCCGAATATGACTGGGGCAAAGATTTGATCTGGGGGAGGAAGTACTAGATCATTCTGCTACATTTATCGGCATTGGAAGAGGAAATTAACCTCGCTGAGGTGACTGGTGATAAAACCCACACCCAGCTAATAATTGAAACCATTCAAAACAGAGCTGCTGTTCAAAAGCCAATCGTTTAATTCAACTGAAAGATTTGTTACCAGATTGAGAGGTCTGCCAATTCAGAAAAAATATATTTAAGGTTGCATCGATTCTTACATTTTGTGAAATAAAACCTCAATTACTTATTAAATTCTATGTGATGGGAGTATGATGATGATTATGTATATCTCTATTGCTGTTTTAATGCTGATTTTGTTTGGCTTATTTTGCCATGTGCTGTATGTTTTATTTTATTTATTTATTTTTCTCGTCTTTTATTTCTGCTTTCATTGCTGGTTATGTTATGTTATGGCATGTTATGTTATTGTAGAGTATTATCTGAATAGCATAATAGAAACCTATTAAAAAAAAAAATCAGTAATATTTAACTAAAAAGCTCCTTGGTTGTTAGAACTTTTTAACCTCCACAGTTCAGAAATATTGATAAACTTTAACATTTGTGTCTTAATTGCATTTTAAACTTAGCTTTAAACATAGTTAACAATTTAAAGCTATAGTGGAAGGACTGTAAGAACAACAACTCTGGTGCCTGTTTTGACTTAAAATGATGACCTAACAATTAATTCATAATGGAAAACAAGAACCTCAAGCTATTTCTCTTATTTTTTGTTCGTTGCTTATTTTGGCAAAGGAAAATTAACCAAATTATTTTGTTATGATAAGTAAAGTTGAAGTAGTATGATAGTTACAGACTGTTGTAGATATCAACTGATCTATTTTCTAAAATTGTTTCATACAATATCAAAATAAAAAGAATGTTTCTATCTATACATCTATGTTATATTAATTCTTTACAATAACAAAAATGAACATAAAATTAGCAGGTGAAACCACAGAAGGTTTAATCTTCAATGAAACATTCCATTTGTCTCATGTTTAGGGTCGTGCATGTTTTTAATTTAGGGACAGCTGCTTTAATAGTTTATTTATCCTTAACTGTGGCATTTACTAGGAATTTGACTTCTTGAAATGTCTCAATTTCAGTCCTATTGCAGACACATTTTAAGAAAATGATTTAAGAACCAATTTAGGAACTTACTTTCCAAAGAGTAATTTTAAACAGATTCACATTTCATTTTCATGTTTCGTATTTCTATAGACCATCAGCATTTTGCATATAGATTAGTACTTCATCATTTAAAATGTATAAATACCTTGTATATTACAATGAGAAAAACTTGCAAGTATAGTATCTGACCATAATCGAAGACAATAGTCTTTGTATATAAATGGTCTATAATTAATTGTTGTTCACTGTTGATAGATGTTGTTGATGACTGGATAATTTTTTGTACCCGCATATTTACATAAATTCATCAATATTTTTCACATTTACATTTACAGCATTTAGCAGACGCTTTTATCCAGAAGAGAGACTTACAATTAGTACATTTGTCGACAGTTGAACTGGTTAACAACCAGTTTTTGCAAGCAGATAACATTCTCTTAGAATAAGGACAGCATCATGTAACAAGGTTACTTCACTTATGCATTTGCGCAACATTCTTTTCAAGTGAAAAAAGACATATGTTTAGCCCTACTCCGCTGCTAGCTGGCCACCTTTCCAATTACCAATCATCGCTGCTGTATGTGGCCCGCTCCTCAAAAGGAAGTCACATGACCACTCTCTTCTTCGTCTTTTGCGCGTTTCAGTGTGCAGGAGGGGAGGGGGGTAGTTGTGGGATAGTGTGGCTGCAGGAGAGACAAAGCGTGATACTGGCTATCTGAAGGCAGAGATGGGTGGGGCCTGCATGCCAAACAGTGACACGGACCAGAGGTTAATCTCGCTAGGGGCCCACTTTAACCTCGCTATGCAAAACACACATACACACACATACACATAGACGCACGCGAGCACACACACAAAACCTAAAACATCTTACAAAAAAGGCTAGGCATCAACGACAAGGCAGCAACTGCTGAAAGCGAAAACCACACATAGGCTCCCTACAGGTTTGAGGTTTTGGAGGAATAACGACAAAAAACTGTTCAACATTTCAAACTGATTACAGACAAAGGGCAACTGGCCCCAATACCCCCCTCCCCAACACACACACACACACACACACACACACCAACCCTCTTGCCTTCCTTTAAAAAAAAACAAAAAGAACGCAGGAACGCAGGAACGCAGGAACGCAGGAGGAGAGAGGAACCCCCCAGAACTCACACAATCTCTCTCTGTCTCTCTCTGAGGTTGAGTGCAGGTAAAGGGAGGTGGGCATACAACGGCAGTAGTGCTGTCAGTAGCCAACATCTTCATTAGGGCCGAAGGACAGATGAAAATTGCTTAAGTACTCCCACTTCCCTATAGTGTTACACGCAGAGAACACACACACACACACAGACACACCCTCCATAAGGAAGTGACCAGATAGGAGTTCTGACAAGAGAAGGCTTCCCAGGAAGAATCATGGACAAGCGAGGAGCCACCCCCCCCCTGCTTATTTATCTCTTCTACTCACTCTTTTTACAGCCCCTCTCTCTCTCGTTTACTCACTCATCTTTTTACAACCTCTCTCTCTCTCTCTCTCTCTCTCTCTCTCTCTCTCATGTTTTCCTCCTTAGTTGCTGCCCCCCACCCTTTTATTTTTTTCCCACATCCCTCCTTGTTTCTCCCCGGGCAAAACCCCCCTCCTCTCCTTCTTCTGGTTTCTCCTGTCCTTACGCTCCCTCTGCACGTTAGCCTCCATTCCACCTCCCCTCTCTCTCTCTCTCTCTCTCAATCTCTCTCTCTCTCTTGTCCCCTCGCTCACACATGTTGTCAGTGTTCAGGGGAGAACAAACATCCAGAATATCCCGTTGAGCCCCTGTTTTTTAAACCGCTCCACCCAGATAACCTTGTGGCGTAGATGGAGGGAACACGGCAAAGGGAAAAAATATCAGCATCCAGCCCATTCTCACTGCTTCTACAAGCCCTACATACTACATAATACACATGCCGGTCTATACCTTGCCCCTGGGGCAATGCTTTCTTATCTAACCAATCTACAAAACAGTTAGAAATAGCAACAAACTCTCCAAACAGCTGTAGGCTGGTAACAGAAGGAGCGGGAGAAAGAGAGAAAGAAAGAGGAAGAAACAGTGTTTTTTTTAACACAACTGTGTACCAATAGGTTTGCGGCTGGGCGACTTGTTTTTACATGTACATAATACATATAAAAGTAGCTTTTAGTAGCCAAATTGCCTTGATAAATGGGATATGTGCTTTTAATAACTGATGGACCTAGTTTTATTACTGGGTTATCATGCATTATTTTGTGTAGGACATTTGTATTTTAAACACAGATAAAATGCCAAGTGCACAAAATCAAATCAATCAGAAAAATCAATTCTGGATATGTTCTGGGATTTGCAATTAAAGCAATCTTACATCACAGTGAGAGACTTTTCTAGGCTAAACCTTTAAAACCCCATCCAGGTACATAAACCCGCATGACACTGTTCTCCTTGGTCGTTATACTGAGATGTCAAGGTTGTTTTACCAGGATAAACAGTGCCCTTTATTCACTCTAGAGACTCAAGAGTACAGACACAGAGAGTCTCAATCAGATACGCCAAGTGCAGGACGAATAAAGGCAATACTTAAAACCACATTGCTTCACTTTAACATCAGTCAGAGGGCACATTCAAAGACAGACATACCCTAATACGCATCCTTGGCATGAGAGACTGAGATACATTGTGCGCCCAAGGTGTGTACTTGCATTGCTGAAGAAGCAGTGCATCTATAGCGTCTATTATGATGTTCAATCTACCAAGGCCAACATGGCTTTACCGCAGAAACAGAATGTATTAATGACTGTGAAAGAAATGTTGCATATAAAGAGTGTGATTTATAACACATCCTGGCAGAAGGTTTGAAACGTAAACACAACAACAATGGGGGCGAACAGCTATACGGCCAGGCAAAGTGGCACAACACCTGAACCAACGACTCTACTCATTCTCTCTGTCGTTTGTCCCTAAGCATTTAAAGGGTCTTTATGGGACCATAAAAGGACGATTTACCAGCAGAGAGATGAGTTCAAACAGAGAGGAAACAAAGCAAAAATAAATAACACTACTGTACTGGTATACAATAAATCTATAGGCCTACATACTACATGCTTATACTGCATATAGCCTACACATCCCGAAGGAACCGGGTTTTCTCAGCCCATATAAATGCAAATCCCTACATCTGAGTTACTGAACAACTGCTGTGCAATAACTGTCAACATCAACAAGTGATAAGCAAAATGTAGGCCCATATCATTCTGCAGACTACCAGACTGTGCACAAACATACAGTCACCGCCAGTGTGCATTCATTTTTTACACGCTATCCGGCATGTTAGATGGCTGGAAATGAACCAAGCTCTGCTGTCCATGCGGCATGAAAAAAAAATTAACTGTGTCATAGCCCACGAATTTCTCCATTCCGTTCCCTACATAGAGAAGCGAGGGAGGGTAAATGTTGTCGTGTCGCTTTAAGAAAACCCAACATGTTGTGCTACCTTATGGAAAACGATATAGCCTTGGTCTAATTACAACTTAACAAACGTGGGGAGCCCCTTATTGGATATGGGTGATATATATATATATATATGTATCCTATCCTAGTAATGACCGTGCATGGAGATGAAATGGGCCTTTAGGTCAACACATAGGCCTAGGCTACGATTCAGTGACAAGTCCCACTGGCACAGTGCTGTAGTCTATCGTTGTATGTATCTAATTGTACCCAGGTCCAGACATATACAGACATATCCTTAAAACATTAGGCTACATTTTCGTCGTTTAGCGTGCACTTACTTGGTGGACAAACACGTCCAGAGGAGGGTCTACGGGGCTTCCTTCACTGCTGGTCATTGAGATAAATCCAAAACCCATCCGAACATTGAACCATTTACAGAAGCCTGCTCCTGACACGATTTGGGGTCGAGTTCGCTCCTCTTGCTCGGTGTCTTCTCCGCCACCTTTGCCCGCCCCTCCTGAAAAACAAATAAGAGCACCGATTTTATTTTGGTAAAGGAGTGTGTAGAAGTAGACTACACATAAGGCCAAGTATTTCCTTTGGGCCGCGTGGGGTTTGCTTCACATTAGTTTGGCTCCGCTGGGCAAAAAATCCTTCTAGAAAAGGGGGAATCCCCGCCACCCAAATAGCCTACGTGAAGTTCACGGTCGTTAGAAATGTCTTAAACTGTCTTCGCGATCGCCTAGTGCGCCGTGCATCACCAAAGCCTTGTAAAAGTTGTTTGTCGGCTGTGACACGCAGCGAAGTAGCCCCTAGTTCGTTCACAAGCATGCTCACTTGTTTAACCTAGATCTTGAGGGTTTTGACGACCAGCTACGCTACTGTACACTTCTCAGGAGTTGAAAGCTATAGGATTCAGCAAGCAGGTGTACACATGGTTCCTCTATCTTATGGTAGAATAGCGTATACGCTCTAACAATGCGAGCTGAATGCAGCAAACGACACTTGGTCATGATCGTTGCGGCACGTATCTTGAAAGGTTTACAACAGCACCATCGCGCCGCTTCTTTTGCAATCAAATGGAAAACTAGAGCAGAAAATAGAGAAATAATTGCAGAATAACCTTCGGCCATGTTTCCCCGCGGACCCTCTGTACCCAAGTTCCAATAGAAAAGCTTCCTCTGCGAAAACGGGTTGTGGTAGCCTAGTCACCATTAATCCAACATCCTCGATCACATCGCTCACAAATTTAGCTCGCATGGTACAGCGTGCTTTCTTTCTGTCTTTTGATATTTTGTCATCTCTCTCTCTCTCTCTCTCTCTCTCTCACTCTCTTTCTCTCTCCCTCGAACCCTTCCTCTCTCACACCACCTCTGTAGCTGG
>JAOEHI010000017.1:1667078-1681788 GCA_025447815.1 Percopsis transmontana
CTCTCAGGAAAGCGTTTTATTACATGACTATTTTGGCACAAACATTTACCCGCCAGAGTGGCGGGTAGTCTTCTGACATTTACTCGCCAAATGGAAAATCTACCCGCCATTGGCGCTTGGCGGGTGTTAATTTCGGACCCTGGGTGTGCTGATAAACAAGCACTGACAAAAGTATTGACGACTTGTCAAAGCGTGCTCATTGCCACATATTATTAGATGCAGCCGTTAAACCTGCTATGATCACGTCTGCAAAAAGGGTCCATAATCACCAAGGCAAGTAGGAAAATATTTTGCCCAAATTCCACATTTAGGAAAATATCAAAACATTCTCTTGATTCAAGTCACTATGTCCAATTCCCTTTCCATTGGTTGCGTAGAGGTGGGTATGTATACAACTTTGAGTGGATGGGTGCAGGGATAGCCTGCCAACTCACATTGGCAGTAGCCAGCATGTTCTCCGGGTCCACCAGAGTCCGCAGCAGGCCCATGAGCTGAACGGCCCCGCCTAGCTCCGGGTCTGTGTCACAGATCATGTGTTCAATGATCAGATTGATCAGCAGAATATCCTGGGTCGGGGCACAAAAAAGGCAAACATTACACATATTCTTCTGTAAATAAGCATTATAAAATGATTATATAAACACTATATGGTAAAGAAATATTAACAACCTTTGATAATACAAGGTCAAGATGCTTAATATTAAATGCCAGCTGTGGATATAGTTGTAGCTAGCTGGCAAAAAGTAGCGCTTTGGCGGCTACACTCACGTCATCATTCTGCTGGGACTCCTGCATGACAAACTCTCGTACCATGGAGGGGTTGTACTCTACCAGATAGGAGAAGATATCGGTAGCTGCCCCACGCACCTGCACGTCATCCATCCCCTGTTAGAAACAAACACGCATGAGTCAATGGAATCCCATCACGCAGAGGCGGTGTTGAACTTTAAACAGAGTAATCTAAATTCACACAACTTTTACCTCCGAGGTTTTTTTGGGCTGATTAGACTGCTGATTTGAATTTATAATGCAAAAATGTCATAGGCCTATACTAAAAGAGCAAGCAGTGTGTGCGCACCCGCCCACACCTGACTAAGTCTAATCAGCCACATTAACTCAAAATCCTGCAGCGGACATGGACTTCAACAATTTATTTAGACAGGACAGAAAGAAAGTGTGCCCCTCATTGGTAGCACTTCTAGGTCAAAAAGGTCTATTTGATTAGATGAGAGACATTCCCAGATTGCTGATACAGCACTGGAACGATTTACTACTTTCTCGCCGCTTTACGTCTTGTAAACACTGATTAAACAAAGTTCTGTATAATTTGGGATCATATTATTTAAATCGTCATTTATTGTCTTTGTAGTGCAATATGACCCATGCTAACATCTTATTAGCAGTGCAGTGCAGCGGCCGGGGACAAACTTGTTGAGTTGGGTCAAGGGCAACGGCAGGAGTACTAACCCAACATGCATGTCTTTATGGTGGAGAGTTAAACCCACGTGAACGTGAGGAGAACATGAAAACTCGGCACAGAAAGGCCCCAGTATCTTGGGAGTACCTGCACTCACCAGTATAACCTCAAGAGCAGGTAGAATGCCCATGTTTGACAACGTCTTGAAGAAGGCGTCTCTGTTTTGAGGTTGTAACGTTTGTGAGAATGCACAGAATTCCTTTAGGAAATCAACCTAAAATGGGGTTGAGAGAGGACTTTTAAAGATTGGTCACAAGGGAAAAATGTATTTGAATTTTGACCAAAGTTCTGACTTACCAGCTCGTGCCGTTTATCGTCCTCTGTGGCCTCGTCTGTGAGCTGTGCAAAGAGGTCTGTGAGAAACTTCTCATCGTCCTGGTGTCACAAATGGGAGACCAGTATGAGATCAGAATAGAAAAGGAAGGTAAGAAAAATCAATATTGACCTTTACACTAAACTACTCTAAACAGCACAAATAGTGCAGTCCAAAAATTAGGATCAAACTCTGGTTATTGTTGGGTTAGATATAAAAAACAATATCTTCAAATGTTTTCCCAAAACCTCATATCTGCTGATCCAGTATCTGTGTGCAAATAAAATAAAACAATGAATATGGTGCAACTGACTTAGTCCTTACCTCCATATAAGAAGGTAAGGACTACAGTATGACAGTGAATGGTTTTGCTAGAGTTCAATATCCGTTTTAACTACCGGTACTTTGGCTTGCCCAGGGTGGGTCTGAGGGACCCTAACAGCGTTGTGTGACTTCAGAGAGTCTCTTAGCACAGCGTGAACAGCATGCCAGTTTCAGTTTTCCTCTAGCGCGATATAACCAATTTACACAACACTCTTCCGTCTCCATGGAGATGACCATACACATAAACACTGCATAAACACAGTACAAAAACAAAGGTCACATGACTATAAAAGACTAGCAGACAAACCCAAAGACTGAATTACACAAAATATGAAAACAAAACCTCTGTGGCCACATTTGACATCTTGCATTGCACATACACAATTTCTCACAAGCTGTAAGCAAGGTGGTAATTTTTACATCAGGCAAGATTTGCTCAATACTTGCCTTCATAAAAAGGTGTGCATATTATACAAGACATAGGCGGGTATATGTCTATTGCAAGTTCATACACGTGATAAAACATAAAAAAAATTAAAAAAAACAGAAGGAATTCCAAGCAGCTGGGCACAACCAATATTGTTAACACAACCTCAACTTTTAAATATTTACATCTGTTGGCCATACCTGAAGCATGCCGACGATCTCCACCTTGTTGAAGAAGATGAAGGAGTGTAGCGTGGACAACATGTTCTCCTCAAACACTGACGGTGTGGGGAGCACCATGTCCTGGATGTACTGCACCCGGTATGTCTGGTGGATTTTCTGACGCAGCTCTGGGTCCAAGATGGGGATCACCTCTTTAAAGCGGGCCGTCTTGGTGAGGAACTCGCGGTGGTGCCGCGGCTGTGGTAGTGCAGGATCAAATTCCAGGCAGCCAATCACGTCCATGATGCACTCCTCTGAGAACATCACCTCGAACAGGGCCGTGCGGTTTAACAGGAAGATGCCCTTAATGATTTCGTAGAGGTGGTGCAGTCCCTCGCGATTCTCTAGGTCCTCGCAGACACGGAAAAGCTCAAGGAGCTTGCGGATGTAGCCCTCGTTCTCCACAGCAAGCGCCAGCTTCTCGCGTCGCAGCGGGGAGGGGAGCGAGGAGGCCACAAGTTCCGCCAAGTCATCCAGGCGATTCAGCTCGCAGGGTGGCAGCTCCAGGCCTGGCGACATGTCCTCAAAGCGCTCCTCCTCAGACTCGTCGACAACATCCTGGGTGATGTCTACCGACGGGTCTTTCCCCTGCACCTTAGCACGGAGGTGAGACAGTAACATCTTTAGAAAAAGACCCCCCACAATGAAAATGCAGAAAAACAACCAGATCACCCCCAGCATATATTAATGTAATCTTAGTCTTTCGTCTAAAGCTTGATTGAAACCTTCTAGATTGACGAGTACATTTCTTGAGATTCCATACATGTGCTTGGCAGAGGTAATAATAATGATAAATATAGTTACCTGGCATATTTTCTCCCAGATCTCATCGCAGCCAGCTTTCTCCTGAAAGCTAAGTGCGAGATCATAGTTCTCAGCCTCCGACCACACTATCAACGTGTCCTGTACACAAACCAAAATTAAACCCATTAATAGGCAAATAGAAAAACAATGGTGTCTTTTAAATACTATAGAATCTGTAAATAAGTGACCTGTTGTTTCTGGTAGGCTGTGTTTGGGTTGATTTTGGACTCCAGGAGTAAGGAACCTACAGGGTGACAAATGGTTATTTGCTCTCATAATGATACAAAAAGAAGTTGGGATTTATTTTTAGTATATAGCTGTGTATACAGTCAAAACAAGTTACTTAGGAGATTGAAAAGAAGTTATGCAGACTTAAAAGGGTTCGTTTTTAGTGTGTACTCAATGTACAGCGATAAATAGGACGCTTACTGGTAAATAGGAAGTCAGAACTGAATACTATGGTCTTGTGGTAAGGCGGTTCCATTTAACTTACCATCACTCTCTGCTCTCACTAGCAGAGATGTCCCTTTCAATCTCTCCACATAGCTCGACGAGACGTGTCCGGTCCCACGGTCGTCCCACTGTCTGTCCTCATTGAGGGTATAAACTTTAACTCTGCGACGAGTGTCCGTCATTCTGGCACGCGGTTGTGACCGAATCCACCCGATGTCACCCTAGGGGGTATAGACTGGTAGTATCGTACCAACTCGAATTCGCCCGTTACACCTGTCCACTTAAGTGTCAGTTCCGATGAACGCCAATGCTCAAGCCAGACAATTGTCCTTGAAGCCTTTCAAACGAATTATGGATAGTTTACCAGGCGCCAAGCCTAGTTTAACCAAAGGACACTACAATCTATTAAGTTTTCTCAAAACTTGTCTTGCGCAGGTTAAGAGCTACGCGTCCCAGAGCACACTTTATTGAACATTTTAGCAAGCTGGATCAACCTATGACACGGAGGGCATTAACATATGTTCGTTTTTAAGCAAATATGCAAAAAATGAGAAGATGACATCACTGTCCACTGCAAGAAACACACGACAGGCAGCATCGGGAGTATAACCATCTAACTGTTTGCATTGGCTTCGGGTACAGTCTGTACGCTGGCTGGCAATGTTAGCCAGTTAACGTTACGACAGCTAGCAGACCTAGCAAGTTGACTAGCTAGCTAGAACGCTAACTACCTACGCAGAGCATCTTCAAAGCTCAACAGCCTATTATATAAAATATATTACAATAGTTCACCGATAACACCCCTTTGTGTTTGCGAACCGCGAACCCAGTGTTTTATCGTGGGCAAACTGTTCTAATGGTGTGTCTCAATAATACGCTAGCTGGCTAACGTTAGCTGCTATTTCTTCCCAAAGTGTTCCGCCATGTTCTGGCTCGGGGCCGCGGAGAGACCAGTCTCTCCTTATTACTGGGATCCCTGCATTCCAAAAACATGCAGATCAGCAAAATGAAGTTGTGTAGATTCTTCAAGGTTGCGCTTTACATTATAATGTTATTTACCATTCCCAACGTCTTGCTCGGATAATTGCTAACTACCCCCCCGTGAGTATTCAGCCATCTTGGGTCCCTTCAGTCAGTACGGGGTTTCCAGCACAGCAACTACAGGGCAGCCCGCCACATTTAAAGAAACAGTACGACAATGTCGGTAAATAGGTGAGCAGATCTAACAATGTCGAGGGGTCAATTTAAAATCGCACTGAGCAATTGCATCGTACATGCCATCCAACACCATCATTTAGATACATTTGACATAAATCTCAATTTAAAACCAGAATGCATTTTCATCCAAATTATCCGGTTTACTTTGTATTCAAAGATGTAGGGACAGAAATCAGAAAACAATAGTTTATTTGCTTTAAATCAAATAAGAGAAATAAGAGTAGCAAATAACAGAGAAATTAGTTGGCAAAACCATTCACAAAAACTGCATAACACCATCTACGGTTGTTGTACTAAGTTACACAATGGGAAAATAAATCTAGAAGGGAATCGCACTCTGCAGACATTGGTCTTTACACAAAAAAGCAATACATCACAGTTGTAAAATCGAACCTTACACTACAGGTATAAAAACATGTTATATAGCTTTTAATTTATATGACCTGGAAAAAAAATTAAGGAAACATGGATTAGACTAACAAAACTATCCCCATCAAAAATCATATTGTTGATAATTAAATCCTTTTAAAATAAATCAAATACATTGTTGCAGCCGACCGCCACACTAAAATATACTGTAACAAACTGTATACAAAAGGTATGCTGCCACCTCCGGCTATTGCTGGAGAACGGCCATAATTTCGTACTGAAACCCATTCATCATATTCCTCCTTTTTCCGCTATGTTGATCATTTGAAAACCCTCCCCGATAAATGATTTAATGCAGGTTACACTACTCCCAGGGGAGTGTGATAGCGTCAACCTTTCCCAATTATCTTCACTTCCCTGCCTGCTGTGCCTGACGCCGCAGCAGTACATAGATCTTTTCCTTGATCCAGTCTTTGTTGTATGGCTGGTATGTCTGTGTGTCAGCCCTGTACCTGGATTTAAAAAGAACAAGAAGGCATATTTACCCCCATTGACCAACATTCAGCATATTGCAAATTAACATAAAACATACCCTCAGGGGGCTACTTGCGAAAGGATACTTACACAAGACAACTCAGGTCTGCCAAGTCATCTATAAAATCAAATAGCTGACTGATATCATATGTGATAGAAGGGCTGTTAGGATTCATCCTCTTTAGATGCTCCTCATACATCTTGCACACACCTGGAAAAGCATGGAACAAAAGTAAAATACAGCCAAAATGTCAGTGTGTTGAATACTAACTGTAACGACTCATGATGGAAATACCAACTCAATACTGTTAAACTAATGTCCAAGACATAAAATACAGGCTAGTTTCGTTATGCACTTAGCGTGCTCATCTTTGTCTTTACATTTGTAGGTATACAAATAGTTGGCAATGTGCTATTGAAATGAGATAGCAGCTAGAACCTACCTTCCATGCATTCATTGACCGACTCATAGTCTGCATATGTGCGACCCTCTGGTCTCTTCGTTGGCTGGACAAGCAAAATTGTGTGAGACTGTAAAAAAAACAAAATACACTCGGAATATTAAAGTATGATCTCAGAACCCTACCACTCCTCTTGTATCTAAATAGCAGAAATTGGCAATTTGACTGTACGATTACTTTGATTAAATTCAATTTAAAAAATATGGTAATCACGTCGCTTATTCATTCTTGTTAAAATAGCGTGTTTGTATATGTAACAAGAAGATTGTAGGTACACATAACACAGTGTATGTTAGCTCGTAGCTAGCTTAACGTTACCTATGCTATTTTAGCAGCAGCAACCGCTGGGTTAGAGCAACCCTCTAACTAACTTAAGCTTAAAATATGTCACACTCACCATGTTTTCGGATGACCACAGACGCGGATTTTGCGTTAGTAAATGCAAAAGTGTGTTTAAATTGTATTTGCTATTCCCCGTAAGATGCAACTACTCCAGCAAAAATACAAAGGAAATAAGTACATTCTTCTTCCGGTTGGAAAGTCAAATGTATTTCAAAGTAAAAGTCTCTGTTCGTTTTATAGAAAGGTACAGTATTATTTAAAAATACAAAATTAATTTATTATCTAATAATACATTTTTATCTCTCAATATATGACCCTTCATATCACAGTAGTGCTCAAACTTTCAATTGAAACAGTACGTCTAATAAACATATATATACATATAAACAAGGGATATTTATTTATTACTCCTTAAGGAGTCATTTTATTGACTGTGAGGAAAGGGTTTAACCCCTTTGTTGTAAGAAGACAAATTGTAGATGCATCCTGAAATCTCTTAATGCAAGTAAAAGTGATATTCAACTTTTTTTTTTTAAACCCTTGACTACTGTTTCCTCAATATAGGTCCACACGCTGATGTTTGGGATTCAATATTCGGTGTAATTTTGTGCTGTATACAAACATCTTACTTTGTATTCAACAACAACAGCACTGTCCTTGACAGTACATTTAATTTCAGAAGCCAAGCTATAGATATTTGATTGGTAGGAATCTGTTCTAAACAAGCAAGTGGGAATAAGTGCAGACAAATTCCACTCTTGGGCTCAAGGTTATTGCACTTTAAAACATTCCAATCAAACATTCTGTAGTCTATATCATCAGTACAGACAGTTTATTGATTTCTTTTAATTTTACATTTGTAATCATGTGAAGTTGAATATGTGTTGTTGTTAAAGACTGTTTACATAAATGTATACAATTAATGGCACAGCCAAAATGTACAGTATAACAGGAATGCATTGCAGAAAGTGTGCAGTAACATTGTCTGAAAAACAAGCAATTAAAACTATACCCTGAAGGACAGGAGTTAAAATATAGGATAAAAGTTTGACTAATAGCCTACTGTCATTATATACGTCATTAGATACTTTCTGTGTGCAAGGGCCTACTTCCTCCCACATCATGCTGGTGTGTTAGCGCACACCGTTATGCCCTCGTCCTCATAGCTCTTATTGTTGGCGTTCGTCTTGCACTTCCCCTCGGGGGAGTTCCGCGCGGGGCCTGCCTCCTTGCACCCATACATTCCCGCTGGCATGCCTCCAGGGAGGCAAAGTTATTGCCATTGCCCTGGCAACTTCCATACCAGAACCCGGTGCATTTCCTGGTGGCTGAATCGTAGTGGAAGCGGACCTTCCAGGTGTCACAGGGACCCGGGTCGCGTGGCAGCAAGCACACGTCACGCGTGGAAGGAGGAGCAGGAGGGGAAGTACTCTCCTAATGAAAAAAAGAGTTAGCCCCATGTTGTAGGCTAATTTAAGGCATGCTATATTAAATACATATACTTTTCTGTATTTACAGAAAAAGGCTGCCCCCCATCTGGCATGTCATTGTGAGCAATTAATTATAAGCAGATAGGGGTTAGGCATCTTCCTCAAGGATGCTTACAGGTAGGCCTGGGGCCTGGGGCTTGAACCCACGACCTTCCGGCTGGGAGTTAAACACCTAGACCACTAGACTATCCTGCCCCTTGAATGAAAGTGCTTGATTAGCATCGCTTACCCAACCATGAAAGTCTATAGACATATCAAATGAGAACAAAAAAGTGTACTTAAACAAATGTCTCTCACCAGAGTAACTTGGTAATCTGGACACCCTGCCCTTCCGAATCCTTGAGCCATAGTCACCCCGTCCAAACAGCAGCCATACCTAATGAAGATAGACTTATCAAACAGAACACAACAGCCAACACGGCAAAAGTTTTCATATCTTGATGTGAAACGTCAGAGCTAGTCCGCAACCCATCATACTGTACCTGGTACGAACACAATCGTCTTGAGGGCAACCCTCGTTCCTGAGCCCTGCGGCAGAGGTGTGGCCATCAGGACAGCAGCCATAGTATGACTGGGCACAGTGGGGCCCAATCACAGACGGGTAGGGATCATAGGCGATGTTTGGCCTGGACTCTGGTACTAAAGTGAGTAAACATACAGAGAAAGACAAACGTATATCCCATAACATAGCCTGTGCAAAATATATGCTTTTTGTAGGTATTTAGAGTTGTATTCGGTAGCAGTTCTAGGATATTGCATTTCATTGCAAGGCAGGAAAAGTAAATGGTTTTGACATTGTGTTTGTGAATAAACAATTACAAAAGTAAGAAACACAGCACAATGAATGTCTAGACAGAAACAATTACAACATGAAGGTAGATCTTTGTTTGTTGCCTGAGGATATAGTCTCAGCTATTTGCTATGGTGATGGCTGAGTGCATAAAGACCTAACACCATGTTCTAACTTTTCACATTTCTTGTTTCACCACGTCACTGTCTAGGACACATTAATAAACATACATGTACAGATAAGCGTTGACACGCAGGGACATAACTTAATCTATGGAAAAGATCTCATGTTTTACATACCTGAATTTTCTCCTGGAACATGAGGCACAAATCTAATGGTTCTGTCATGGGCTCTTGGGTCCTGAACACTTGGGACCACTAAAAAGAGACAAAAGTCAGTAAAATATGATGCGACACGGTAACAATTTATTGTCCGCTTGTTCAGAAATGTGTCCTGCGGACCACCAGTTCATGGTCCCACATCATCACAAAAGCCAACACTAGAGACATAAAAACATACCTGATGTTAAACAATAGCATCAAAACTGGGCATTGGGCTCACATTGTGCATTAGGGCAGGGCTGCTCGTTGCATGCCTCTACAGTCACGGGTCTGCTATGGCCTCCACACCGCTCCTCTGTATAGGGGGTCAGGTCTGTGTCCAAACAGGCAACCCTTCTCTCCCTTATGCCACCACCACAGCTCCTAGTGCACTGCAGAGAGAGTGAAACAAGATAGGAATACATGGCAGAAATTGCAAATGTAAAAGCAGACGTAGTTTTAAACTAATTCTTTCACCTTACCAGGTCGTAGGCGGTCACGTGCCAGGTGATATGCGTGTGACAGGCTGGCCTGTGGCACGCCTGGGCAGAAGCGGGTCGGGCCAAACCCCTACAGGCCTCGTCACCGAGGCGCTCTCCTCTAGCTCCGACGCAGAACACTTCCCTCGTCTGCTGTCCCTCGCCACAAGTCACCGAACACTGACCACCGCCAAGGAGAGCAGAGACATCACAGTCAGTCATCAGGCTACTCACTAGAAAGAGAGAAAACGGCGCCTCCTTGAATGACTGAATCCCACTCTACCGACCACACTAAAGCTGGACACGCTGTACTCGGCAACGCAAGGATGCATGTTGCAGGTCTGCTGGCTCGCCGGCCTCTGCAGGCGCTGGGTGATGCAGTAAGACTCGTCCACCACACGGGGGCTCACTGGGTCCTGAAGTATGCAGTCCACGCTGCGATACTCCATGCCTCCGTTGCAGGAGGCCGAGCACGCCCCGTAGGTGCCGGCTGTGTACGCGTATATGTGCGTCTCTCTTGGTTGTGGAACGACAGCGGCCGGAATAGGGGTGAGCGCAGAGTGTGTGTTTTCGTCCAAACCGGGAAACTCGCCGTGCACCAATTGCTGGAAAAGACCGGAAAGATAACTGTCAAAAATGCAGGTGGTATTTAGTTATGGAATGTGAGAAAGCATAGACTAGAGCAGTGGTTATCAAACTTTGTTTTGTTCCCCCTTTCAAGTAGGCCTACCCCTACTGGACTAAAAGAATATAAAAACTTAAATATATAAATAATATATTTAAGTCATATAAAATGAGTATTGTATGTTAATGGTCCAGGAGTAAATAGAGAATTTCTTCATTGTCAATTGATGGACCTAAATAGAAGTTCAAAATATAAGTAGGCTACTATTTTATTCTTACAAAATTGACACGTACCCCCTGTAGTACCTTCAAGTACCCCCAGGGGTAAGTGTACTTCCTTTTTAGAAACACTAGACTAGAGTATAGACTTGGAAAATCTGGGCAAAGAACGTGAATTAAACAAATCCCACATGTTATAGTCAGTCTCAACATGCCCATGAAAAGAGTGGCTGTCACTCATCTCCATGCCTCCACTTAAAGAGCTCCTATTGTTCTCTACCGACTCTGGGTATGCTAACACTTGCACATGTGTACAGTATTTCGACCATAAACCAGTGGCCTGGGATGGAGATTTGTGGTTCTGTGGTGCTACTGTGTAACTCAAGTGTAAAAACAATAGCTATGGCAATCAAGCCCTGCGCACACATGGTTTCTAAAAGTCCAGACATGCTAGTATATATTTCCCTATTTCCCTACCCTGCAGATGCCATCAACGCAGATATCCCTGCGACCCACGTAACACGCTGTCCCATCCACCACCGCTGGTCGGTGTCTGTAGAAGAAAGTCTCTCCTCTGGGAACACAGTTCAGCTCACAGGGATTGGATGCTACGAAAACACAAGCGCAGTCATGCCTGTAAAACTCTTTCATAGCTGGTTAATGCATTATTTTAATATTATTATCTTTTATAATATTAATTTGGATGTAGCAAAGATAGGACATTCCAAAGATTTGTCTTTTCAAGTGAATTTCATATACGTTTGACAATATCTGAACTTTACTATAATTGAGATTATGGAAGGTGTCATAGTTGGGAAAATATGTGAAGCTCATATTATTCATTACAGGCTTGTTATACAGTATTTAGCTATGCCAGTGCACCAGCATTGACAATGTATTGGTTGCTTCACTAGTTTTGTTTACACTGGTGCACTGGTATAACAAACCCATCATTAATGTTATGAGCTACACCTGCTCTTTGACCAGCCATGGCTCTCTTGTCCTATTAATAGGTATGATGTATTGTGTGAACATTTACCTCCATAGTAAGGTACCCATGAGTACCGTTTACCCTGGAAGTTAATTCTGTCAAACCGGGAACACTGCTCTTCCCTGAAGTCCCTGGCTCCTAAGGGACATTCCTGACCGGAAAATAGGAGATTATAAATGTGAGTGTCCACGTGTGAGTGTCCACGTGTATGTGCGCGCGCTCGCAATTATGTGTGTGTGCGTGAAAAACAAATGAGTGAAAGGATAAGTGATACCTGTGTATTACAGGTGCGGAATGACTTGGAGGAACCTATACAGTTATGACCTCCATCTGTCCTGCAGACAATAAGAAACTATCAACAAAACACCAAAAACACACTTTCTCGGTTTACTGCTGTTTACCCCACTGTACAAAACACTTTAACGCCTTTTCTCACGCTATTCTTATCTCTGCTGATAAATATTAATGTCTACATAAGACGAAATAATTTGAAGATAATAATAACAGCAACTAAAAAAGCAATAATTGCAAATATTATTAGTCATAATTCTAAACTCCCCCCACCCTGTGTACCTTGATGTAATACACCTCCTGGTTCTCACGGCTATTCCTGTGCCACAGGTGCGACTGCATGGCCCGAAGGCTTCGTATTCCCCCCAGGTATCATGGCTGGGCTGTGTAAGCTGAAAAACAAACAAAAAAAGTGATGCCATAGGGACACACAGTATTGACCACTAACACATACCAGACCATAACCCACTATAAGACGTTAGCACAGACTAAGAGCACACTAGACATACCAGAATAGCAACGGGAACATTTGACCACAAGCCATTTCCCTAAACATCACATAATCTGTATATAAAAACCGTGACATGTAAACAGTTTCATGGGTGTACTTTATGCCAAACAAAATACTTTTAATTGTTTTCAAGAATGTCAAGGTTTTGATTATAGCATATTTTGTTTTGTTGCATTATCTGTGGTACAGTATATACAGCTATGGAAAAAAATTAAATTAAAAGACCACTGCATATTTGTAAAAATATAATAATATAAAAAAAAGAAAAAAAAAAGAAAAAAAATATATATATATATATTATTTTTAGTGCAGTGGTCTCTTAATTTTTTCCATTGCTGTGACAAAGATATATTGTGCTTTTACAAAGTAAGACTCACAGTAAACGCAGGTACAGCCACCAGCTGTAGGACACACAGGATCTGCTGGATGTTCATGTCCACCAGGAGCCTGTGCAGAGATACTGATGAAGATGAGCATTTAATGCATTACTGATCCAGAGTCTTCTCATGGCAACGCAAATGGCAAAGTTCGACTGGTTTACAAACTGACTATCAGTTACAGTAGTGCTTATCAATTGTATACTTGAATTTTTCTCAAAATTGCAATTGTGTACATTTGTACATCGATATTCTTTTGCTAATTGCCAAATCTATTTCTTACCTTGATAGATATAACCAGTAATAAAGAGGTAGCCTATATCTGTTTGTCCTTGAATTATAACAAATACCAACAAATCCCTACCTGCTTGAATGCTCAATGCGTTGACAGTCTGTTGAGCAGTGGTCCAGAGGAAAGTGCACTTTAGCAGACAAAGTGGGCGCTGACACCCAGCTTTCTATCTTCTCACCCTCTCTTCCCACCGACACTACAGCCCACAGGTGTCAGGTTTCAGGCACAAAAGACACAGACTCTTCCCCTTGTTGCTTTCATAACAACTGCTCATTTTTGATTACTAGAAATCTTATAAAACAATAATTTCATCTAAATATGATTCAGTGTCACATAGTCATGTCATTACAGCATCATTTTATAACTTGTCATAAGACTTGTTTTTTTTACATAAAAAACTAAAACTAAAAGCACATTTTCCTTTTGTTAAAACTATATTTAATTTAGCCTCTATAATCTAGTCTTGGCCCTGGGCAAAAACAGGTACATTAACTGCTACATTAGACAATCTAACAGACATAATGTACTACATGTAATGTAATACATACATAAAGTAACCCCATCAAAACATTAACATTTATAAAAGCAATAAATAAGAATAAACACAAGACAGATATATGGTATCCGGGCGAATGAGGACCAAAAGGATGGTTTAGGACTCTGACCACTGAATGCTACTTTAGCGTATCCCCTAGCCACTAAACACACAGAGATAAATCAAAACATTGTTGGTGGGCGGGGCACTGCCATAGGGGTCTATTTTTAAGCTTAATTTAGAGTGAAACTACAGTGGAGAAATGCCCGCTGTGGGAGGGTTTTGCCACGGCCACCAATGAGAAGATTCCCCCTGCTGGGATTTGAAACCAGACAGTCTGGACAGAGGAGACACCCGGGCTCGCCAAAGTGAGGACGAGTGGCCAGAGATGAACCTTGGTTATACGTTTTCATCCATCAACACAAAGTGACTGCCAAAAGAAAACAAATATAGAATTCAAAACCTAAAAGTAGATGATATCTGCAGGAAAGAAACGTGACCAAAAACCTTGGTTGACACACAGCACAGCTTTGGATGGTCTGTTTGTGTGCTTTATCTGCGCTACTTTAATGAGGTGCATTCGAGTCTGCTTTTGATCCACAGAGAAAGTGCGGCTGCAGTCACAGAGGGATCACGCACGTGCTGTGATCACCAAACGGCCTTTTTCTGACATAAATATATGACTTAATAATGTAATAAAGCATAGTTTCATAGGCATGAGATGTCTAGAACCTCTATCCTCCTTTCCGAGATGTTGGTCACATCCAAAGCCACCACGGGGGGGGGGGGGGGGGGGGGGGGGGGGGGGGGGGGGGGGGGGGGGGGGGGGGGGGGGGGGGGGGGGGGGG
>JAOEHI010000017.1:1681888-1714731 GCA_025447815.1 Percopsis transmontana
CGGACTTGCAGGCCAAGTTTATGCGCCTTTAATGCCACCTCGTGTGTGTGTGTGTGTGTGTGTGTGTGTGTGTGTGTCTATATGTGTGTGTCATCAGAAATCGATGGTGGCACATCTGGTTGTGTTTAGTCCCGGTCTGTGGCGGCAGACTGCTGGAGACTAGAAAATTCTGCTCTTCAATTTAAAACGGTTCCCACAATGCACCTCAGACAACCCAAGCACGAATGTGGGGGGCTGGGGGGCGCTTGAGTTTGTGTATGTTCCGTCCTTATGTATATTTGCGGTTAGATCCACTATTTCTGTTCCATTGTAGGCAGGGGGAATTGTTTACCGAGGTCTGAATAGGAATGTGTATTTACGTGCTCTGAGGAAGCATAACATTCTCGCACATCCAAGTCTCTTCGGGGAGCTGTGCGTCGCGTTCACAAACGTGCGAACATCCCTGCCGCGGTGAGCGCGTGTGTGTGTTGTTATTCTGGAACAGTCCCCTTATCATCTGCCTGGTGTGTTTATTGTACCATTTCCTGTGATAGCCGTCCACATCCTGTGTCAAACCCAACTGGCTGTATTTATAGTCATATGAGCTGGCCCCCCTGAGTTACACAACAACTGGTGGTCATCGCCCGGCCTGCAGCAGAGAACTGGCGCAAGATGGACAGATGTAGAGATCAGCTAGCAGAAAGGACTCCTAAAAAAAACAAGTCAAAAGACATAAACGCACAAGCTGCGTTCAAGGGTGACATGTATATAGACAGAACAGAGCATGCGAAGCACGGGGGAGAGGCGGTCTCATTCCTTTGCTTTGATAAGTCAAGCTGCCTCCGAGGTCTTTGATGTTCCTCGGGGGCATGCGAGGTAGAAAAGGCTTCATTAAAGGGGCGGTGACGCAGTACGAAGGGATGTTTAATCGCCGTGCTCAAGGCTGTTGGGATCAGCAGAAAGTTAAAGGCAGGGACTCGGGGATAATGATAAGCTAAAGGGTTGACTTTCAATAAGCGCTGTTAAACGAAGGAGACAGGAGTCTTTGTTTGTGGGCTCAGACTGTGCCCATCAGGAAACATGCAATAGCTGGCCCTTTACCTCATCTGCCCTGCCGCACTGCGGATGCGCTAATATGTGAAATCAAATTCTCATAAAAAAAAATACAGCCCCATGTTTATTGCTATTGGCCTCTTCATGAAATATTTCAATTTCTAGAATTTTTAAACACACTCGTTTTTGTACTGTATGCCTCCATAATACCTGAGCAGTGTTAGCGTTTGACTCCAAATGTTTTGCTAATCATTACCTATGGCCACATTTCCCGCCAAAACGACATGCTAACTTGTAATGTGTTGCTGTTTTGCAAGTATGCAGACTCATCTGGTTTTTGTGTCTTTTCTAGAGTGAAGAATTCCACATATATACTCAGTACTGCACCAACTACCCACGGTAAGCAAACAGTGTGTGTGTATGAGTGTGTATACTGTACTCTATAAGTGTATGTGTGCATTGCACCGCAGCGGGGCCTCACCGTGTGCAGTGTACAGTGGGGATGGGCAACAGCACAAACCCATTCTCTTCCCGTCCTCCTCGTCAATCCTATCTTATCGGATCTCCGCTCCCCGTCCATTACTCCCAGCGTCTCACATGGCCCCATTGTGTACGTTATACAGGGCCCTGGCCCTCTCTCCCGGCCCTGCCACATTGCCACGTTTGAATAGAAGCCAGCTCAGCAGGAGTCAAGGTGTCTGCTGCCAGTTACGCCTCGGGGTCCCCTCTCTGGCTTTCATTCTTTTATACAGAGCCTATTGACAGACTTACAGCCTGTACAATGACAGATGGGTATTATAGTTGTCACCTTATCATACTTAACGGCTTTTAATGTTTTATTTTGCATTGTACGAACACTGTGGTGTTATGGGACACCTGCGATACCTTAGCCGGAGGGTAGAACAGTGAGTGTGTGTGTGTGTGTGTGTGTGTTCGTGCGTCGTGACTGTGTGCATGCTTGATTGGGTGCGCGCGTGTGTGTGCATGCATGTGTCTCTGTGCCTGTGTGGGCCTTGTGCGAGTGTCTATTATTTGTCTATGAGCGTGTCTAGTGTGTGTGTGTGTGTCTAGTGTGTGTGTGTGTGTGTGTGTGTGTGTGTATGTGTGTGTGTGTGTGAAACGCCAGCCTCTTTCTCATGCTAAGACTTATTGCTCCGACTGTGTTTCACAACAATACCAACACACCTTCTCCTCCGGCGACTTTGAAGTCAGTTTGCTCCGCGCAACTATGATGAAACTATGAAATTATTTATGAGTTAATGATGACTAATTGACTGAGTGAGTCAGTGTGTGTGTATGTGTGTGTGTGTGTGAATAGGCTATTGTTGGCTGTTTGAGAGAGACCCTCTCCCACACCCTCGCACAGCTGGTGACCCCAGTCAAGGTCACACACGACCGACACACACACGTGTGCACACGAGATACATGTATGCACACAACGACACACACACACACACACATAAACACGCAGAGTAGAAACGGAGGCCGCAGATGGATCCCGGTCGTACGAAATTTGGAGGTCGGATTTCTTCTAGAACAATGTGAGGCCTGTGTGGAGCTGTACTGGAATTTAGACACATATACACACACACACACAGACCCAGACCCAGAAACAACTTCACAAGTTTCCTACTGTGTCGTTTCTCTGCATTTGTGCACACACCAACAAACTCGTTTAATTACATGTGTGCCCTCCAGAATTATGGGCATCCATGGTATAGATTTGCAAAAAAACCCGCTATAATTCTTTTTTTTTTTTGTTAACTAACAAGCTTGATCTTTCAATGGTAAACTTCATATAAATCATATAAATATAAATTATTTTTCTTAAAAACACGTGCATGTAGGCCACAGGTCACAGCAACGCAGATGAACCGACCACTAACTGTACCAGTGTTGCCATTATACAACACAGGTTTTAAAATCAATTCCTCTCCCCTGGAGAAATGAAAAGAAACGGCACACAAAATTCACTCCAAGTTTTCAATGACTACAGTGTGTCTTCACCGCTACCATAGCAGCAGTCTGTGCAATTGTCCTGCTCAAAGAACAAGTGTACTCCTCAGAGAGCAAATAGAGAGCACTATTTAATATCTGCATTTTCCAATGACCTTCCGTTGGGCATTTCTGTGTGCCTGCTCACACGTCTACATGTGTTTTTCCCCATACCATCTTTATCAGTTTGATACTTCTTAAAGGAATCGCACTCCAAGTATCAGGGCTTTGAACAAAAATGTGCTGGTCTGCTGGATTTTCGCCGGTTTCATCCCAGTTTCGCTGAATTCTCACCCCCCGCCGACTCGGTCTCTCTTCCCAGGTCCGTGGCAGTGCTGACAGAGTGCATGAGGAACAAGGCGTTGGCAAAGTTCTTCCGAGAGCGCCAGGAATCTCTGAGGCACTCCCTGCCCCTGGGCTCCTACCTGCTCAAGCCAGTACAGAGGATCCTCAAGTACCATCTACTGCTGCACGTATGTCTGTCTGTCTGTCTGGTTCTGTCTCACCTTCTCAGTCGCCTGATTCCCCAAACACACCAAGAGCACATGCACCTTTTTAATAGAGCAAACGCACATGCGATTTGAATTTGTAGATATGTAAACGTTGTGGGTCATATAGCGCGGTCTATTTGTGTCCCAGGCTAGTCACAATGGTGAGGACAACTGTTGGGACATATGGTGCCCAGCGTGCATGTCCACGTGGGTGTTGGGCTTTACATTCGTGTGTGTTTGAGAGAGTGATGGCACACCATAATAGCACAAAACTCTGTTAAATATTAAATAGTTTCTTTAAAATGAATAATACATGAATGATCATGTATGTTGCATTGTTTTATTGCCGGTATAAGCCATTTGTGGGGATACAGATGTTTCTGGTTCAGCCAATCAGAGTTTGGAACCGAAACCATCTACTGGTGAGAGTACTGTGTGCTAACCTGCAGTGGTGTGTGTGTAGGAAATAGCCAACCACATGGACAAGGACACGGAGAGCTACGAGGTGGTGCAGGAGGCCATAGACACCATGCAGAGGGTGGCCTGGCACATCAACGACATGAAGAGGAAGCACGAGCACGCTGTTAGGCTGCAGGTACTACATCCCTCGCACACGCATGCGAACCAAAGTTGTTGGTTTTTTTGTGCGAGTTAACATTCCGCTTTTTAGGACGTTTTTGTTTCAAACCCCTGGAGGAGGAGTTTTAGTGTTTTTAGAGACTACAGTTATGTAGTCCCCCGGTTTCAATTACTCTGCCCTCTGATGTTCACGATGCCTTGTGCAACGCCATGCCTGTTCCACTGGGCTAATAATGGTCCTGTGTAAGACACATGAAAGGGAAACTTGTATTTTTCTATCAGCTGGGGGCCCGAAGGATCAGATGAGGGGTTGGAATGCGTGTGGAAGTACTTGCACGAGAGAAGATTTATGTTGTTGTTGGATGCCTGGAAAATAAAATACAACTGAATTCTCTTATTTTTTCCCCCTTGTACTTTTGTGTTTGCTGTGTAGCCTACTTGGCCTTGTGTCTGGTTCTTTTGGACTTTTCCATAACCTGCTTTTAATTTCTTGACTTCCTTCTGTGCTCATCACCATAAAACACACATTCTTTTACTGGAGTTGTTTTCATTTATTTTCCTTGCCCTCCGTGTATTGTAGTTTTGACTCTTATGTTTCTAAGTTGTTTTGTCATCTTTCTACTATGATTAGGTTTGTCAGATAACGCTGCTTTCTCAATGTGACCCTCACATCTTTTTTTGAATCTGTTCTTTCTGTGTTTATCATTCGTTCAATTCAAATAACTAAAGTGCAAGCCCTTTCTTCTTTCTCCTGCAGGAGATCCAGAGCTTGCTGACCAACTGGAAGGGCCCCGATCTGATTGGCTACGGAGAGCTGGTTCTGGAAGGAACGTTTCGTCTGCAGCGTGCCAAGAATGAGAGGACCCTCTTCTTGTTTGACAAGCTCCTGCTAGTCACCAAGAAACGGGAGGAGACGTACACATACAAAGCTCACATCCTGGTCAGTCTTACAGCCCAAGACGACTCGCGCAGACCGCCCAAGACACACTCATTCTGCTTCTTAACAGTGTGTTTGATATGACTGTTTAATATGAAATTTTTCTATCTCCTAACCCTTTGCAGTGTTGCAACCTCATGCTGGTGGAGGTCATTCCGAAAGAGCCGCTCAGCTTCAGCGTGTTTCACTACAAGAATCCCAAACTGCAACACACTGTACAGGTACAGAGCTTTTCCTTTTATGTTCTGTTCCGGCTGTACAGTTACAAAGAAGGTGCAACAAAAATTTGTGTTTATGGTTTTGTATCTCATCATAATAGCTCAGTTAAGGGTCTAATCTCAGGTATTGGTGCTTCCCTTACCAGTGTTTTTAGAAAAACTTTAACTTAAAAGGCAAAGATAATCTTATGTAACAAACCGACATAAGCATATGGAGACGTGCTCTGATCTTCTTTTTTTTTAAGGATTTACCCTAATCCTCAAAGTCTTGCTTTTACCTTTGTGTGTCTAATCATAAACTTTTATGTTATTCTGTGCGACATGTTGCGCTCTGCCCACAGGCAAAATCCCAACAGGACAAGCGGATGTGGATCTTGCATCTGAAGAGGCTCATACTTGAAAACCATCCGGCCAAAATCCCGGCCAAGGTATGTGCAGCCAGCCTCCTCTCTACTTCCTCTCCGCGTGATTTTGATTTTGATTTTGAGGCAGATGTATCGGAACTATCACACCCACTTGTCCGAATTCTTTCTTATTCATTCATCTTTCTTTACTTTCCATTGACCCCCTACTTCTTCTGACACTCATTCTTTCTTTAGCTTTTCCCAATTATCGCCAGTCCCCTTTGTTCTGCTGTCTCTGTTCTCAGGCCAGTGCAAATTATAAATTTAGTCCCAATGAATTTAGTCCAGAAGGCGGGCAGCATTGAGGACTGCCTGTCCACTTTGCTAGTCAAAGTTTGTTTTGCAAACTGTTATCTGCTGCCACCTAGTGTTCAGGTCTGATGTAGATTATTGTTTACTACAGTAACACTTATTTCCCTATGTTGCATCTTAGGCCAAGCAAGCCATTTTGGAGATGGATGCAATGCGTAAGTGCCTATACTTGCGTAAATATGTTGTACAGTATGTATTTTACAGTGTTTATTATACATGTTGTGATTAAACAACTATATACAGTATACATTTCATGTACATCTTCTACATGTACAGTTGTATTATTATACCATGGATCCTCATACAGGGGTTGTGTAAATTTTCCATTTTCCCTGTTGTCTCCAGATCACCCAGGGTTTCACTACAGCCCAGATGGTGACAAGAAAGCCACGCCTCAGACCAAGGAGGGGCCGACCCCTCGAAGAGCCCGGAGGAAGGGTGAGAAAAGTCAAGATTGTAGGAATTAAAAAAATGGCACTCAATTCAACTAAATCATTACTAACTTATTCTTACTAATGTCTCTTTTTAGAACCTCTGTCTAAATTACTGAAGAATGCTAAGCAGAGCGGTGGCAACACCGATGGCCAGAAGGTAAATGGAGCAAGGAAAACACAGTGTTGAAACACACACCAACATGTACACATTCCTGTAGTTATTTAACCAAAAAATTCCGCTGCTCTCCAGCGGACAGGACTAGGTGCCACCCTGCTCTCTCCCGTGTCCCAGCTGGCTCTGGGCACCATTGGTCGCAGCCGCAGCCTAATCAACCAATCACAGGAGTCCCTGGACCCCGGCGACCACTACGACCACAGTGACCGAGAGGAGGTGGAGGAGCCACATCAGCAGGATGCTGATGATGAAGACGACAGTGGCCTGGTGAGTCAGGCCTGCCCACAATGATGCTAAACATGACTGTCACAGTCAAAAAATCTGTTTCCTAATCTTAAAGGTACACTCCTCGATTGCATTAAAGCCCCATTGGTCGATTGCGTTAAAGCCCTAGCAGACCCCAACTTTCACTCCAAATTCACTGTTTTTTTGGAAACACAACTGTGAGCGGCTATAGGGGAAGTGGAGTACTTTATGTTGGTTTCAGGAAGAAAAGTTACACTGCCGGTTTTGACCACAGGGGGCGTTCCAAAGTGTACCTTGAAATTCCTTCCTGTTCCTTTCAACATTGTGATGCTCTTTCCAGGGAGGAGGGAAGAGGCTGCGAGTTCCAGGCAAAAGCAGCAGGAAAAGGTTGAATCCTCAGGCATCTGTAGATAGTATCGACCAATGGAAGACCTTCAACATGAGTCCCTCAGACCTACAGGTATTAGCTCACGCACACATAGCAGTGCATGGCCAGTCTTTGTAGTTATTATCACACATCTATCTACTAGTGTTTTGGTTTTATTATTATAAATATGATCAGACAGCATGTATAACTGTCGGCTTCATTTTCTTCCCATGTCCTCAGAAAGCCAGAGAATCTCTGGTGAGGGAGGTTAGCCACCACCCACCGCTCGTCAGGACGCCCCGTGTGATGGAGGAACCACCAGAGTCCCCTGTCCCCTCCCTGATGGTCCCAGGAGGAGACCAATCTGTGAGGAACATCTGGGCGGACCACCGCGCCCGTAGGGCCATGTTTCCAACCCGCCAGCGCACCATGCAGCCCGACGATGACGAAGAGGACATCTATCAGATGTTCGTGCCCACCGAGGCCAGTGGACCCGACCCTGAGACCCCCACCGAGAGGTCAGAGGTGCCCTCCTCGCCCAGGTTTGCCCGGCCCTGCAGCTGGCACGTGGAGCAGTTGCCCATTGTGCAGATAGACCCCCCACCCAGCGGGGGCAGAGTTCTGCGGAGGGCGAGCAGCGCCGGGGAAAAGGCCACAGAGGATCGGCAGAGCCCTGATGACACGACGCCCAGCAACCTGGAAGTGATCCACACTGAATCATCCAGCAACGACCTGTCTGGCTCCTCTTCAGCGGAACAGCTGACAATAGACGATATTGAAAATGTTTATGACAACATTAGCTATGATGATTTGAAGAGCATGGGTCTAATAAGAAGGGACCAAGGGGGGCGTCAGGCACGGAAAGAAACAAGTACACGGAAATCCCAGGGCCAGAGTGTTATGGAACTATCTGTTCCGGGGACCAAAGAGTCCTTAATAGAGCCTGACAGCTCCTCTGAGAGCAACCGCTCCTCCACACTGGAAGGGGAACCGTTGGGGACGTGCGAGCTCAAGATAGTGGAGGAGGAGAATATCTACGACACCATCCCGTTCAGAATACCTCCGTCAACAGAGGCGAAGGGAACTGGTGGCGGGAACAAACGGGAGCAGGAGAGGGACAGCATGTTGGACCTGACTGAGAGCCTTGGGGGGTTCGTGTCTGAGGAGAGCCTCCCCTTTGGGGAGGACGACAGGCTGGAGGTCTCCCGTCTGGTTGCGTGCTCATCAGAACCAGAATATTTCTCCTCGTCTGCCTCTGAGACGTTCTCCCAGCGCTCTGGGGACAAGATGTCGGAGCAGGTGGACCAGATCTGGAATGACCTGGAAAACTACATCAAGACCAACGAGAAGAAAGCTGATCGACTGCCTGCCGCTTTCCCCGTCAGCAGCGGCGAGTCGCCCAAGAAGACGTCTTCCGCCAAGAGCAGTCCTACCAAAGCTTCGACTGTAGTGAGCCCCCAAGAACACAGCTCTTCCATAAGTTCCCCCGCTCACCGACCTCACCCTCCGTCCACCTCCACCATGCCACCCTTCACCATTCCAGTCATCAACATCCCTGAGCTCGTCAGTGAAGGCCCCTCTGAAGATGAACCCGGCCCCCCTCCCCCATCACTCCCCCTGCCCGTGACCCCAGAGCCCTCCCCAGGCACGGTGAAGAGCATCCGCAACAAGCTGGCTCGCCTCAGCAGCGGCAGCTTCCGGCTGGAGGACGACGACCTGGTGGAGCTTCCCCAGCGTGGCGCCCCCCAGAGGGAGAACCCTCTCAAGGATCTCCACAGCCTGTTCCCCGGGGAGCTGGCAGGCCTGGACTCCCCCCTCGCTGCCTCCTCTCTTCTCCTGGGGGAATCTATGGACTTCCCCCTGGAGCTGATGGACAAGACCAAGAATCGGGTGTTCCTGATGGCCCGGCAGTACAGCCAGAAGATCAAGAAAGCCAACCAGCTGCTGCGTATGAGGAGCATGGACCCTGGAGATGCTTGTAGTCGATCCAGGCCTGAGAAGAAGCAGAAAGAACTGGCGGACATCTTGGAGGAGAAGAAACAAGGAGGTGCAGCCATAGGTAATACAGAGATCAGATTTCAGAAGATGTCTAGAGAAGGGTGACAGTAATGTTATTTGTTTTCGTATACATTATATATTTATGTTATTATCCCTGTGTGCTCTTCCAGGTGCAAGGATAGCAGAGTACTCCCAGCTTTATGACCAGGTTGTGTTTAAGGACTCTCCTGGGACAGGAGGGTCCTCTCCTGCCCGACACCACTCCCATCCGGGGCTCTCGTCCTCTCCGTCCATGCCCGAGACGTCCATGGAGGAGGACTGGCTCCACTCCACCTACAGCAACGGAGAGCTGGCCAGCTTCGTCTCCTGGCCCAACGAGGCAGGAGAAGCCCGCACCTCCTCCCCCCAGCGGCGACTGTCCCCCGCCTGCTCCGTCCCCGCTCTGAAGACCCTCCCCGCCACCCCGCCGCCGCCGCAGCGCTGGAGCAGCTGCATGTCGACGCCCGGTGAGGAGGAGGAGCACGTGTACAGTTCCATCAAGAGGAACCCTTCCTTCAACGCTCCCTCGTCCTCCGCTTCCACCAAGACTTCCCAAAGCAGTCACTCCCTCGGTGAGCCTCGCCAGTCCGCTCGCAATGGCACTGCTTCGGAGCGGCCCTCGGAGCGGCTCCATCGGCCCACCCTGGGCTGCGCCGGTCGGCAGAGCAGCCTCCCGGAGCGTTCCTCCCTGGGACAGTCAGACCTCACCTTACACGATGGTCAGCAGGTAGTAGTGCTCAACCGGGCCTCTGCGCTCAGCATACTGACGGCCACCCAGAACTACCTGGCTAACTTCAAGGACAACGAAGACGACGACGACTACGTGGAGATCCGCTCCGAGGACGAGGGCGAGCGAGAGCGAGACATGCCGGTGGCGCCGCCGAACGGGAGCTCAGCGGCTCCGTCGGGTCAGAACCGCGGACTCGCCCAGTCCCAGAGTCTGCCGTGTACCCCCGTGCGCTCCTGCCACCCTCTGAGCTCCCTGGAGAGGGAGAACCTGGAGAAGTACCTGTGGAGCGAGCCACAGCAAAACCAGTCCACCATTGTCCAGTCGCTGAGGGAGAAATTCCAGTGTCTGAGCTCCAGCAGCTTTGCCTGAACTTATGAAAGCCAAGCATATAGTATACTAGCAGCAATATAGTGTGAGCTTTGCCTGAATGCACAAGTCATCGCTGACACTGCTAACCAGGACAAAGGGATCCCACACAAATACAATACATCTCTCTCTCAAAACAAATCTTTAGCAGGTCCTTTCAGTAAAAACATCGGTCATTGCCTGTCTCGGCTGTTACATGCCTATTACACTCTAGATCAAAATACAAACATGCCACATGCCTAATGATGCATGTGATTGGCCGTAGCACTTCCATGTTTACTGTAGTCTTCCGTGCATGTTTTAAAGAGCATTGATCTACAAAGATGAAAAATTGAACAAGTGGTCAAAAGGGATCGTTCTCTAACTTGAATGCAGGGCCATTTAGGTTCACTGAATGGATTAAACTGTAAAGTGAACCCAAGCACATAATACTTTTAGCACGTTACCAGCGCAATGCCTTGGACAGAAATATGGTAGCGTGGAATCAGTTGCAGGCATGGAATTTATAGAAATTGACTATATTGAAAAAAATATGCCTCTGCTCTGTTATTAATAACAAACAGAAAATGTTATTTTCCCAGTATCTTAAATTTAAGTACAGGAATCAAAGATTCAGTGTTTTGGATTGTTGTTGGATTTTGCTTCACGTTTTTTTTATATATCTTTTAAATTAACGGTTAGGTTATTTTAACTATTTTTCCATCACTAGTTAATTGTAACCTCTGAAAGAGAGACAAACCACATGACCTGTTTTGCTGTGGAAGCTAGTGTTTTATTTGTGCTATCAAACTCCGAACAAGCAGCTTTACAAATGTGCAGTTCTCTACTCAGGATAGAAATAGCAGTATCCATTTCAGCTTATTAGCAGTAATAGTAAAGATGCAACTTTAAAGAACCGTGTTGGTTATTATGATATCTATTAGGATGAATATAACTAACAACGGGCCTGTATAAAGCATTGCCCTACAAGTCTTTTTGAAGTCAATGTATTTTTCTCTTCCACCTTTGTCATCGATAGGGTGTCATGCTTTAAAATCAACACAAGCGACTGATAAGTCAGATACTTGTTAAGCAGCCGTAGGACTTGGTATTTATTTTTAATCTGTGTTAACCTGAAATGTTTTAACTGTGTTGGTCCATTGTGCATCCATCACGTACAGTAAAGTGAAATATGTCAAAAAGTGTCAAAGGGGATGTTTTTCGATGACTAATTTTAAGCTTTGTCTTAATGAGGGACCACTGAGATGATAATTGGGTTAATGAGTTAAGGGTACTGTATTTGGTGTAAATTTAGATTTTATTTTTTATCTCAAATGGATTGGGTCACGTTTGTTTTGTTTACTTTTGGGACACTCCCTACTGTCACACTACTGATATTGCATACACGACCCTGGCAGATTCTAGCACAGACTGATGGAATGATGCTTTTTGAAGTAAAAAAAAAGAAAAAATACAACAAAGTTCTCACAGACACAGTTTTGGTTGATTTACCATTGCCCTTACAGTTACCTGAGTATTTACACAACACACGTTGAAATGTATTTCCAACATGTCACCTAAACGTCTTATTTATTTAAAAAGTATCCCAGTTGTTCAGCCCCTCAAAACCTCTACCACAATCCAGAGTATATGAAAGTTAAATGTATTTATTGAAAGGATGGTTTAATTTTGGGTTGTTTGCTAAATTTGCTTCATATGGCCTACTGTGAATTTTTTCAAAAAGGTTTCTAGCACGCACTGTTTAACTTTTGTTCCTTATCAAGACAAAACATGAAAGGTTGCAATGCACATTACCATGGCCTACTGTTCATCGAGAAATATGCATCAAAAACAGTAAAGGATATGAAGTATATTTGTCATTGTAAATTTTTGTCCTATTTCACTGGTGGGGATTGTTAATCTTCATTGGCTCTTTTTTGCACTTTTATTTCTTTTTTATTTGCATTTACTTGTAAACACTTTGTAAAGATGTACATTTTAGGAAAGTTATTCTTGTATGCCATAGGTGTGCTTTATATTGCGCTAATTTTTAAGTTAAGTGTACTGTATTTTTTTAACTGCCTAGTTGTCATTGCTCAAGAAAACAATGTATTGGAGGTAATAAAATAAATTCAGATTAAACTCATGTTCAGGTGTCTCATGTCATGTGTTGTTTTTTTATTTAAGAAAGGTTTTCCACGACATTGATTATATGAATACACAACCACTGGATACAACCAGTTGGATATATTATTTTTGAAATCTTGAAGAGTAGCCTACACATTGCCTTTATTTAGCCTAATATGTAAAGGTCTTTTGCAACTAACATTTACTTTAGTTTAATAAAATGAAAATGTTATGCAGTTAAATACATTAGAGTACAATACAATAAATGTGTGGCACATTTACATATTATGGCCTGATGTTTTATCCAGCCATAGGAAGTGTAACTTTAGGTATGCAATATGTCGTACTCAATTTCATAATCAAACCATTTGTTAAAAGAAACACAGGTTGAGGACATTTCATAGGAACCGGGAATCTGCACATTGCTCAAAGGTACATCTTGGACTGAGGTCAAAGCTATGACTATCATTACACAATACTGTTAAAGATTATTTATTTGATACAATTTAAATTCAATCACGTAGGAAACTTCTTCAACGTACAATTTCAACAGCAGATGGCGTCATCAGCTCGTCACGCAACAAAAAGATAGTGTGTGTACTTATTCCGAATGGAACTTCTCCAAATGTCAATTTACTTAATTTATTAACGAACTGATGGACTGTCGAATTCAAAGTTTTGTATTAGTTTAACTAAACAAATTCATAATTTGTATTGTTATTCTCGAACATTCTCCTTAAGGCTGTGCTCTCTCAATCCAAAAGGCTCTGTCATACCGGTTTACCCATAATGCCATTCACCACTTCCTTTCTTCTCGGTGGTGTGTTGATCCAAAATGTCTCTACTAGAGGGTCCGTTAAATATGTTCGGCCAGAGGTCGTCTGGCGAATGTGTCCGATCTCAAAATGGTGAGTTAGATTGAGGTTTTTGTCCGTGTTTTGACTACGGGTTAGTTTGTGTCCGAGTGTGACGGGTCATTCATAGAAAATTCTTGATTCAGTGGAAGTACGTAGGTAGCACGTGCGGATTTAGCCCTGTTCGGGACCGGGGCTAGTGCGTATAATGTTAGCTAACGGCTGCCTCTTCTCTAGCAGGTGCTACGCTGTATAGCAAGTTAGCTCAATGTAGCCACATACGATCTCTAACATAATATTAATGCATCATACAAAACGTATGTATATGTGTGTATGTATTGTTCCCATTTTAGTACCGTTCACTCATCATCTTCCGAATGAACGGCTATGCTAATGGAACAGAATGAACACTGTCATGATTTAAAGGTGTGGCTCTATTGTGGACCCCACTTAATAAAGTGACAGAACAGAATGCATAAGATTAGACAATTTAAACGTTTGCTGCATCGGTAAATGCAGACGTTGCAAGTGTCCAGACTTGTTGCTTAGCTAATACGGTACTGTTTCAAATTCTTTATAGTCATGGCCGCATCATCAATCGCTAACATTGTCAAGAGCTCCCTGGGTCCTGTTGGGCTCGACAAGATGTTGGTGGACGACATTGGGGTTAGTATTATGTTTGATAATGTCTACTCTGCCCCCCCTCCCCCTTTTTATTTATTTATTTGAACATAAATCTGCATACGTTTATATATTGACAGGACGTAACAATCACCAATGATGGGGCAACAATCCTGAAGCTATTGGAAGTGGAGCACCCAGCAGCCAAGGTTCTGTGTGAACTGGCTGAGCTGCAGGACAGGGAGGTTGGGGATGGGACCACTTCTGTGGTGAGTAGTGTCAGTTACCTTCTTGGTAATATTTGTACTCCTGCCTTGACAAATTGTAGTAGATGCATTTCAATCTGAAAATTCCTGTTTTTAGTACCGCTCATCTGCCCTTGTTACAGATGTGCGGCTATGCTAACGGGAGAGAGAAACTGTCCTTTGTGATCTGAGGGGGTTCAGCGGCACAATGTCCGCGGCCTCTATATGAAATGAAGGCACAATTTTATGCGCTTGTCTCTCTAGTATTAAGAATAAAGCAAGGAAACTACGTAGGCTGATGGTTTGTTTCTTGGTGTTTCGTCATGTGTATTGTTTTCAGGTTATCATTGCAGCAGAACTGCTGAAGAGTGCTGATGAGTTGGTGAAACAGAAGATTCATCCTACATCAGTCATCAGTGGGTACCGTCTGGCCTGCAAGTAAGACCATATTTAGTAACCAGAGCATCTGTTTTCTTTAGCGCCAACTTTCAAATGTGTAAGTTGTGTCAAGACATTACAGGCATGCCTTTAACTATGGGCTATTTGACTACATGCCAGGTAACTTGTTTTCCATCCACCAGGGAGGCAGTGCGGTACATTAATGAGAATCTAACCATCGCGACAGATGACCTGGGCAGGGAATGCCTGATAAATGCAGCCAAGACCTCCATGTCCTCTAAAATCATTGGAACGTATCCTTATACTAATAAACTGTAGAAAGTGCTGGTAGAAATGTAATATCCATGTTCAATTCTCAATTGTTGTTTACCAAAAATAATTGTAATAATATATAAATACTAGATGAAAGACATAACTGAACTGGCCTGTTCCAGAAGTAGTTTAGATTTCTATTCCTGCTACAAGCTTGGATTAGATTTTGTAGCTGCATCCACTTGCCTAAATGGAAAAGTTGACCTGCCTTAACCCATGACCCCTCAGTGATGCAGACTTCTTTGCAAACATGGTGGTGGATGCTGCCTTGGCTGTGAAGTTCGTGGACAACAAGGGGGTTGCTAGATATCCCATCAACTCTGTTAACATTCTGAAAGCCCATGGCCGCAGCCAGAAAGAGAGCTTCCTGGTGAATGGGTATGCGCTGAACTGCACAGTGGGCTCCCAAGGTAGGCTAGTGGCTGTAGTGTGTTAAAAGCATATCCAGTGTATCATAGACGTCAATTGAAATGTGCTGCCATGTACACTGACAGAAAAACTCAGTTGCCGTTCTATAAACTGACATGTTTATTTTTTTTGTCAAACAAAGAAATAAGTGATATGCTTTATTTCATGTGAATTTATGAATGAGTTTCTTATTGCTTGCATGACGTATTCTCTCCCGGTCCAAAGGTATGGTGAAGCGCATTGCCAACGCCAAAATCGCTTGCCTGGACTTCAACCTTCAGAAGACCAAGATGAAGATGGGAGTCCAAGTCATCATCAACGACCCAGAGAAGCTGGACCAAATCAGGCAGAGGTAAGGGACACGCCAGCATGCATCACACAGCGCACACCTCCTCCCCCTAAGTTTGCCGTGATGCCAACTGAGTGGTATTCGCAGTGAATCCGGTGGGAGAAAACATAATCTGCCTGCAAGTCAAGGTTACAGCCACTTGAGCTGTCATGCCACCACTCCAGGCGGGACAATTTTTTTTTTTATTCATTAGCACTTGTTTCTCCTCACTTCGACAGGGAGAACACCTATTTAGTCATGTGATGTGCTGTTACCGGTAAACCATACAGGCTAGTGTGTAAAGCAGATTCTGGATATAATTGGCAGACTGGTTTTTGTTGTTCAGAGAATCTGACATCACCAAGGAGAGAATCCAGAAGATTCTGGCATCGGGCGCCAACGTCATCCTGACCACCGGCGGCATCGACGACATGTGCTTGAAGTACTTTGTGGATGTGGGCGCCATGGCGATCCGGAGGGTACTCAAGAGAGACCTCAAACGCATTGCCAAGTCAACGGGAGGTAGGTTCGCGTTTGCCACTTCCCCAGCCAAAAGAGTCAGTGAAGTGTTTTTGGTATTTTACCTCTGCTTGTTCACTGTCAGCCACCATCTGCCCTTCCCTGACTAACCTGGAGGGAGAGGAGACGTTTGAGGCCACCATGCTGGGCCAGGCTGAGGAGGTCGTACAGGAGCGCGTCTGTGACGATGAGCTCATCCTTATCAAGAAGTGAGTTGTTTCTCCACCTGTAACGCCTTTGTACATATTGCCACAACTATAATCTGGTTAGTAATGTGAAATAGGGCAAACAACTTGCAAGCTCGTGCATTATATATGTACACCAGTTTAGAGAGGAAAAGAAACTGTTTACGCTGATCCTTCCCTAAATCTGATTAGTCCTTCCAATAAATGGATAAAAACAATTAAAGTAGTATTTTACAGACTTTTTTTTTTTGGAAAAAAAGTCTTCACAGACTTCTGATGTCTCTTGTTTGTAGTTGTGCTGATGTGGCACTTGACTAACTCTCCCCGGGCCTGTGGTCCCTCCCTCAGTACCAAAGTGCGCACGTCGGCCTCCATTGTTCTGCGTGGGGCCAATGACTTCATGTGTGACGAGATGGAGCGCTCCCTGCACGACGCCCTGTGCGTGGTGAAGAGGGTGCTGGAGTCAAAGTCTGTAGTTCCGGGAGGAGGCGCTGTGGAGGCAGCTCTGTCCATCTACCTGGAGAACTATGCCACCAGCATGGTGAGTCTTCCGGGTGTATCTGTTTAGCATTCAACAGATGGATGGATGGATATGTATAGAGTGAGTAGGCGTACTTTGTGAAAAGCACATAATTTAATCTAATCATTAACCATTTCAATTTGCTATGTCTTCTTCATGATAAATGCAGTGAAATGCATGGGAGAAAATATGCTGATCTTTAGAACGCAATTGCAGTAGTCAAATTAATAATGGCTAATAATTAAAGTACTTTTTTTTTTTTTTTTTACATGTCCGATGGAATGGCTAAAACCCCTTAATGTCGTCTATTTCTCATTAGATACAGTAGTAAATCTCACTGGCCTAACGTAAAAACAGTGTCAGTATTAATGTCTGGTCAGCACTACTAGATTCTTCTGTGACGTGGTGCTCTTGTGGTCTTCTCAGGGTTCTCGGGAGCAGCTGGCCATCGCCGAGTTTGCTCGTTCCCTCCTAGTCATTCCCAAGACGCTGGCTGTGAACGCAGCACAGGACTCTACTGACCTGGTGGCCAAGCTGCGTGCCTTCCACAATGAGGCCCAGGTGAACCCTGAACGCAAGAACCTCAAGTGGTGAGTCTTGTCTGCACTATTGATCTTAGCAGGCTCCAGAAAGCGTCGTGTGAACCAACCCTTACTACAGTTGTAGAACCTCAACACGGGACCATGTTTCTTTCATGCAGGATCGGTCTGGACCTGGTGAATGGCAAGCCCAGAGACAACCGCCAGGCTGGCGTGTATGAGCCAACCATGGTCAAGACCAAGAGCCTCAAGTTCGCCACAGAGGCCGCCATCACCATCCTCCGTATCGATGATTTCATCAAGTTGTTCCCTGACCAGAAGGAAGGCGGACCCTCATATGCAGATGCTGTGAAGTCAGGCTCTCTGGGTCAGGAGTAGAGACCCGCATCACGGTCCAGGCTTAACCTGTGTATTTATAGATTTAAAAGGCTCTTCGTGGCTGCTGTCATAATGTAGGTTGTGCTCTTTGCCTGTTAGCGCCGCTCCCTCCTCCCACTGTCATTGTGGATACTGTCTTTGGAAATAAACCGCCAATGGTTGCACGTAACCGTTGATTTGTTCACTCAATTTGGCTGGTATGTATTCATTATGTAGACTTGAGTTATAAGAGTAAGCATTTTAATTGGTTATAATTCTTTATTGATATGATACATTAGATTTAATTTAACATTATTCCTCGTCTACTAACTTACTTAATCCAGACCTATGGCTATCTACAAGAAACACGGGTGTAGCAGACTAGCATAATTATCCACAGGGCACTTAATGCATAGTTATATAGCATATTGTAATCTATATAGCCATAATGGAATGTTTAAAGTGTCTAGAGGTAAGCAAGTAATTTGGTGAAACCATTAGAATATTTGGCACATTTGACACATGAAGCACCAAATAGTAAAACTATCCAGTAAGGTGAAGGGTGCAGTGAGTAAAGCCAAACGCCCCTTTCCAACCTATATTCATTAAGGCCAATCTAGCTTAGTAAAGAGCCAAGTGTAAAAGGTCAACAGTACTGCAGGATCGACATCCCACATTTACAACAGACTTTGTCTTACCTCAGCTACAGTGATCCCATTTTAATAAACTACCATAAAGATCTCGTCATACTGTAAACTATTTAGCTCCAGTATCCATCTCAAAACTGCTGTCAATGATGTGACGCTGAATTGAGTCCATCCAGCAGTATCGTTGGACCATCTCACAACCTCTCCACACACATGGCAATGCCCATCCCTCCCCCGATGCAAAGGGAGGCCACGCCCTTGCGTCCACCTGTCCTTTGGAGTGCATGTAGCAATGTCACCAGCACCCTACAGCCAGACATGCCTATGGGATGACCGAGAGAGATGGCACCTCCGCTCACATTGACCTGGGCAGAGATCCACCAGGATAAGCGATGTTAGTCATATGTAATACATCATTAAAAAGGGTTCAGTGGTATCATTATTTACACCTAGTGACATTAAGGAAAGCTCCAGTGATGTGTGTGAGGTAAGAGGGGTCACCTTGTCTGGAGTCAAGCCAAGCTCTTTCACCACAGCGACTGACTGAGCAGCGAAAGCTTCGTTGATCTCAAATAGGTCCACCTGCTCCAGCTGCCAACTGGCTTTTTCAACCTAGAGATCAAATTTGATTTAAATAAAAATAAAACACACTAACAATATTGTTACACAAATGCATTCTTGACTAGCTCTCACCGCTTTCCTAATGGCTGGTATTGGCCCAGTCCCCATGACTGACGGGTCAAGGCCGGCTTGAGCCCAAGACGTGATCCTTGCCATGGGTTTTAGACCCCGCCTTTTAGCTTCTGATTGGCTCATGAGGACGGTGGCTGCTGCTCCATCATTTATACCTGATATAAATAGATAAAAAGGCTTTTAAGACGCTGAGTAATAATATTTGAGTACCAGTCTGAGCAGAGTGGTTGACTGGCAGACAGCCATCTGATTAGTGAAAGCCTGACATCATAGATGATAAGACGTCTAATACCTGAGGCGTTGCCAGCAGTGACTGTGCCACTGCTGTCCTTGATGAAGCAGGGTCGGAGTTTGGACATGGCATCCATGTTGCTGCCATGGCGAGGAAACTCATCCACTTTCACCTCCACTGGACCTGAGAGAGAGAGAAAGCTCATATTGTCACATACTATACAAGGCACGCAGATTTTGCGCAGAATTGTTAAGATAAGCTCTTTTCCCCAAGTGCTCCTTGCCTTTTCTGGACGGCACCATGACTGGGACAATCTCCTGGTCAAAATATCCGGCTTTCTGTGCAGCTTCGGTTTTGTTTTGGGACTGGACGGCAAACTTATCCTGCTCCTCTCGGCTAATGCCCCACTGTTTAGCCACATTCTCCCCTATTAAAGTAAAAGAGTAACTGTAAAAACCCTGATGGTAAATACCCCTCCAGGGTTTTGCCTATGTGTCAACACAGTTGCCCCTGACCTGTGATGCCCATGTGGTAGCCATGGAAGGCATCTGTCAGACCATCGGCCACCATGGAGTCTTGGAGAGAAGCATCGCCCATCTTCACTCCCCCTCTCATCTGCAGTGTGTGAGGAGCCTTGGAGGCAAAAAATAATAATACAGGTAACTTATCTGGGGGTCATTGGGGTCAAAAACTGAACCCAAATGCCTGACCCTATAAACGATTACCCCTCTAAAACCCCTTACCTTGCTCATGCTTTCCATGCCCCCTGCCACCACCACGGTGGACTCTCCCGTCTGGATGGACTGAGCTCCCAGACACACAGCCTTCAGCCCCGAGCCACACACCATTTGGCAGCTCCAGGCTGGTACTGGGTAGGGGATGCCGGCACCGACGCTGGCCTGGCGGGCCGGGTTTTGGCCATGGCCTGAAGGAATAAAAACCAAAACGATAGACGAAAGAGGAGGTGAGAAATTCATTTAGTTTTTAATCCCGCATAGTTTCAGTAAGTGGGAGACATTTTGCAAAAGAGTGATCAAATCAATAGTCGTTTTAACTTGACACATGGATATGGGACCCCTGCCACACATGAACAAACCGTTATCTTGATTTCCTAAGCGTTACCTGCTGTGAGGACATGTCCCATGATAACCTCAGAGACCTCTTCAGGCCTCACCCCAGCCCGCTTCAACACATCTTTGATGACTACTGAACACAGGTCAGGCAGAGGCACCGTGGACAGAGCTCCGTTGAAGGACCCTTTGGACAAACCAGAAGCAGTTACGATTTTATTTTCTGTCCGATTGGTAAACTATTGTGATGCCTTTCATTGCAGTAGTTGTGATGTTAGCAAGTATATGTAGGCCAGGAAAGATAGCTTAAAAAAAGGCTTAACCTTAAAGAATCTCCAAAAGTATTGATTTCTTCACTAAATTGTAAAATGAGGTCTCTAGTTTGTCATACTGAAAGTAAGTCTACAAAAGTCAACCTATGGGAAATATGGAAATTTTTGGTCAGAAATAAGGGTCCCTTTATTGAGTCTTGTCTTTATTATTGTGAAGCATTATATAATTTGTAGCCCATGGTTTTACCAAACGCATCACATGGTATCTCTGCATTACTGTGTATGTGTATGCATCTATGATGTAATCCACCTGTGTTTATAGTACACACACCAAGTGCATTTTACCATAAACCATCTGATAGTGTCTGTAGACTTAAATCACATACTTTAATCCTTTCGGAGTAAAGTATGTGATTTTCTTGGACTAATTGGCCGATAACAGATTGTACATAATAAATCTAATTCAATAACATAATTTGTTGCTGCTTTCTTAATACATTTAGCAAAGCATACATTAGGTTGGAGTTATTAGAAATATTATCACGGTGTTCAAATAGACCTAAATCTTATTTCCATGGATTTATTATGAACTGGTCTGGATCATGGATGTATTATTCCTGGTAAAATTCGCATTTCGTGGAACAACCAATTGCAGAAAGATTCTACTCTGTCGCACTATGGACAGTAAACCAATCGCTGCCTCGAAAAATATCTGGACAGGTGAAGAAGCCAATCACATCTCCGGAAGACTGATCGTATCTAAACCTAAATTAATGAGACGAACCACTTTGCTTAATTAAAAAGACTACTAGTGTATAAACAAAGAACTAAACTTTGCACAAGCACATTAAATTACTTGTAACTTGTTGTTCAGCTGGTAATTTCACCACTGTAAACAACCGTAACAGAAAAGAGGCACAAGAGGCAAAGTTATATCTTCCGAGTGATTAATATAGAATGTGCAAGGTTAAATCCAATAATTATACTTTACCTATTGGAGTCCTCGCAGCTGAGACGATGACAACAGGTTCACTATTCATTTTGACAGCTTGGTGGGAATCCTTGTTTGGAGTATACTGCTGCTCCCGTGTGAGTGAGGTTGTGCTCTGCTGCTACTGCTGACTTCACTGAAAAGCATTACATTGTGGAATGGGAATAGTGCCACCATGTGCTCTGGAGGACAAATGCATCTCTTGCCTGCCTCATTCTGACAGTGAACTGAAGAGACCAGTTAATTTTATTTTTGTATGCTCATACTAAACCTGTGTACATGTACATAACGGGCTAACTCACTATAATATTAAAAGTATTTATTGATATTTGGTCAGTACATGAAAAGGACTGAATTCAGAATAATACGAACAAGGTACATTGCATATAAACTACGACAAGTCCAACAATCTTTAACAGAACTCTGTCAAGGATAGAAAATTAAAAGTTGCATAAAAAAAAAAACTAAACAAAAAGGCCAACAGCTAAAAATTACCTTCTTGAACATTGAAAGCTATCTTTATTCAGTGAACTGTGATGTACAAACCTTTATTGACAATGAGTTACAACACTAGATGCCCGGACATGTTCAAATAATCAAGCAATAGTCGGAAAAACAAAATGCAAGCTTTAAACATAGACCCACTTGATTCAAATCTACCAACATATTAATCCCAGTCACATAATATCCCTGTTTAGTAATGCAAATGTGGCAGAGGCTTCACAATATAGGCAGGCTCAAAACAAAATCATTTCCAGGACAGCAGACTACGCATTTGTCGTGTTTTGTGTTGTATTAAAAAAAAAAAAAAAAAAAGGTAAGGACAGTGGATGTGTTTTTAAAGTACATTACAAAACTGCACTATTGTTTGTGCTGGAGTCCAGGCCGTTTTGAGTGTGCCGTGACCCTGCAGTCCTGGTGCCCTTGATCACCGGGGCAGCCTTGTCCTCCTGGGGGTCGGTGTTGGAGTCTGTGTCATTTGAGTGCTGAGTCAGGGACGTCTCGCTGCCCGTCGGCGAGTCCACGCTCTCGTACCCTGCACTAAGCTGGCTCCCGAACCCCCTTCCTGTCCCTCCCGCGCTCGCCGTGCCACTCTGGCTCCCCGTCGCCTCCTCCGAGTGGCTGGAGCGCTTGGACTCTGCCTCTCCGGGGCTGCAGACCATGGGGGACATGGGAAAGTCTTCCTCGGTGCTGCTGACCTCCCTGTACAGGCTCGGGGTGGTGGTCTCGCTCCTCTGGGATGAGTTGCTGTTGCTTGGTCCGTTGGAGACCCTCCCGTAGTCTTTGCCCAGCGGCTCGGGGGGTGTGGACGGGTGCTCAGGCTGGGAGGAGCAGGAGGCGTGAGGGGAAGTCCTGCTGGGGCCTGCGCAGGTGGCTGCGCCCTGTGTCTGGGAGAGCTGCTGGCGGGTCTCCTTCAGCTGCTGCTGTAGGACGAGGATGGTGCTCTGCATCCCCTCCACTTCCTCATCTAGCTGGATGATGAAGTCATTCAACTCTGCGGGCCAAGGAGCGCACACACAGGTTAGACGCCGGGTAAGCAGGTGTGATGTCAAGCCTTATGTCTATTGGCCTAATAACTAGACTGCAGAGCAGCCCAGAGAGGCAAGGAAATGAAAGTATAAATAAATAAATAAATAAATAAATAAATAAATAAATAAAATGTGTTGTAAGATGGCGAGGAAGCTGGTGTTCTCACCGTCCTGGCTACTCTTGAGCTCCTCGCTGTATTTCTTCTGCAGGGCTAACTCTGCCTCCAACTGGGCGATGCGTCCCTGGGACAGCTGCCTGCCTAGCTCCTGGTTTTCTTGAATCAGCATCCTACATTTGGCCATCAGTTTCTTCCCTGTTTGGCTGTAAGGGAGACAGGTCTCACATCACATAGTGAACCAGGGGACAAGAGAATCCAAAGGCAAAAGCAGGGATGCCATTTCCCAGCCAGTTTGCCAAGGATCAGCAGGAAAACAAACCCTCCTGGTCCACATGCACTCAACTCCCTAGTGTAACGAAAACCAATCTCACACAGACTCAATTGAAACACTACTGAAACGTTAATGCAATAAATGATATTCCAGCTACCAAATAGCTAGAATGTAGATTCAACCTCCTCGTACAGTAACTATGCTAATAAAAAAGGTCCAGAATATGAAGCAACTTTGTCTTTCATAAACTAAAATGAATGTCAAACTTTACAGTCTACATTTAAACAAATTTCCCAGAAATATATATAGCTAGCACACCCAACAAGTTTACTACAAATTTAAAAAAACAAACAATTTATAGCCCTTCTGCAACCACTTTTTCAAATTCACATTCTAGATAGGTCTATGCAGGTCGAAGATCATAACAAAGTAAAACACTAGATAGACGCAGTAGCATAGTATTTTAGTCTCTGACTGAATAAACAATCCTGTATCACAAGCACAAGGAAGTTTGTGCTCAGATAAACTGCTGCCTTTGGCTTTGTATAGGCTAATATTCACACATCAGAACAAGTGTTTCGACAGGTAAACAATTACATTTCGCTATCTTGCCATCTAAACGTTGGATCAAGGTAAAATATTGCAACTTCCAGCACATAACTTTATTCTCCATTTCTTAAACTTATGCCTTGTTAAAAGAAGCTCACACTAAAACTTGCTAACCCACCTGTGAAGCAAGAAGTTCATGTTAAAATTACTTAAAACAGATCTAATTCAGTCTGTAAAATCTATGGTACTCCAGTCTATAAGCATTAGCAAATATGTTTCTAGAAAATAAAAAAAATAAAGATAAAGAAAAAAGGAGCAGCAACACCAAATTTAAGGGCTTTTTAAAACTTGTGCAATGTTTTGCAATTATGTATTGCTTAAGAACTACAGTTAAGATATCAATTTTCTCAATAGTGGCATAACTATGAAGAAGTTACTCTAAATTAAGCTTTTAATAAAAGGAAGTGTATGGCTACATGTACATTAGCTGAAATATAATTTTCTCACTCATCTTGTTAAATAGGAAGAAAAATATCTGATCCATGATGTGTGTTTTTAAAAGGTGAGAAAACAAACAAGCTTGTAAAAATGGCTGAGGGAGAGATTACGAAGTCATCACAACAAACACAAATATCTATACAATGAATACATTCTCATAAAATTTTAACATGGCTTGTTAAAGGACATCTGCATTAACAAATTGACAACAGCACTCGATGCACTCAGGGAAGTGTGTTCCAATATGTAGACTAGTATGCCTGAAGCTTTATCCACAATCAAATCCTTTACAACTTGTTTTTTTCTGGGAGAGTTTAAAATTGCCTTTGTGCCCGTCAAAATACTTCATTAACACCCTGCCGTGAGTGCAGAGGTGCTTCAGAGAGAAAAATAAATTAAACGTCAATAAAAGGAAACAAGTCACAAAATAAACATGGAAATAAACTATACCCGTGCGTGGGCCCGTGTTCAGGGACAGGAGCAGTCGGACCCTCACGCCTGAACCACAGTCCCTTCTGGACCAAGGGTCTGGCTCCGCCCCCAGTCTTAAACATTCTATTGGCTCCTCAACAGTCTTATGTCATCGCTATCGGCTCCTCCCCCAAAGTCATATCTTAGAAACTTCCCCATGTTATTCAAATGTACTCTAGACTCTGTTCTTAGAAGTCTTTAAAGGATTCTCAGGCGGACTATTGGGTATGCATGTGGTGTAATCCACAGTTAAATGTCTTTTACAGGTATGAAACCGGTATGGAAATTGTCTTTAAAAGTTCACTTCCTTATTTAGGCTAGGGAAGCCCCTTGCTTGGGCATTGTCCCCCGTGACTGACTCAATCTCCACCATAACCCCCCTATTTAATATCTCAACTGTCTGCTTTTGGATTAGGGGGTAGGAAGGGCATATCCGTGTCGGAAGGGAGTGACCACCTCTTCAGGAACAGTCCCGACTCCTTCAGGCCCTCGGACGGTGAGGGGGTACGAGGGGAGAGAGCTGAAAACAAAAGTGTCACCTGACCATACTGACTTTTCAGTTTAGATTATGTGATGTGTAGCTGGCACAGTGCAAGAGTACAAAAAAACATGGCAGTTTGTTTTTCAGTGTTTGGCTTTCTGTAAAGTCTGAGTCTTGTGGTGAGTACAGCTTTTCTCAGCCTGACCCCCCACCATAGTTCCTGCATGCCTGCAGTGAAAGTGGGGGCGGGGGACATGAGGAAGTCTTGACTTTTTGAGGGGGGGTGGGAGTTATTTTGATTGTCTTTACCTATCTGGTGTAAATTTCCAGGCACTCAGTTCATTTTGGGCCTGCTCCAGTTTGTCTTTAGTCTGTTCCAGTTCAGTCTTCATTTTGAGGAAAAACAAGTTGATGGCTGGGTCCACCATGGACGATCGCAGTTGGGCTGCACTCGGTTGCTGGACTTGCTTGAGATACTGGATCTGAGTCTGCAGGATTAAAAGGAAAATACAGAATTCATTACATAATACAATCATAGCCCTCTATGAATGCTTACGTGAACAGCACCAAGTAATTACCAAAAGTACACATATGATTCTCAGCCGAGAGGTCCAACATGTCCATCCTACTAATTAGCATTCATGAGCAAGATGTGCAACTCCTCCCTGCTCCTTGATTGTACTAATTGTAAGCCACTTGGATAAAAGCGATCAAAATTGTAATCTTTAAAAGCACTGTCAGGAAGTATCCCAATCTACAGGGATAAAATGTCCAAGCTTTTACAAGCTGCAATTCAAGGGTCCTCATTAGATTTAGATCCAGATTATTGGTCATTGAAACTTCTGTTATTCTAGCTACTTAGAATAAAATATATTTTTTATTGAAATTAGTATGTCAAGTGTTGGTTTTATTCCACATGAAATAATATTACAACATGATAAAGAGACGCGCATGTATAGTTACACTAAACTGTAACTACTCATCAATGCTCTAAGGCAACTCGCATGACAATCTTCCAGTGAATATATAGGCCGAACTCACCTGTGACACACATAGCTTCTCAAATTTCCACAGCACTAATTTAAATAGATTATAATAAATGGAAAATGGGCACAGCTTATATGCTTCTATAATACATAGGCTTAAAAAGGGTCACATTGAGTGATTGAAATATAAACTAAATTACTTGTAGCTACTGTATGGAAGCCTGGACTGGCTACAACACACAGAAAAATATGCATTTTCTGGCATAAAGCCACTGAATGATACACTGAACTGCCAACCTGACATAGGAAGCTGTCCCCTGACACACTTTTCCTTTAGCCTGCCAAAAAATGGCAGGTTATCGCTCACTTATAAAACACAGCATCATCTAACCTTTTTGACGTGTATAAATTATAAGGGATTGAAGGTGCATTTGTACAGAATGGTGGTGACAATTTGCTTGCATGAATATTTTAGGCTCTGTAGATGTCATAAGCAACTTACTACTGCTTACTCTAAAACACAAATTAAGCCAAAGAATGGGTCAAGAATAGGTCATAGGAGCTTTTTGCCACATGTACACTGCCTAGACAAGATGCTAGTCTCTCGCATGACATTATTCCCCAATCTATCTCTTCAATGCCAAGTGCTGAGACTGGGGCTCATTTCTCAGATATTTGGCCTGGCTCTGCCAGGGATCAAACTCACACATACAGTGTAGTAGACAAGTGGCAACGTACCGTACATTCTTGCATTTCCTGCTCCTTGGTGGCAAGCCTCATGACCAAGATATTCTCCCTGCGGGCAGACTCTTGCTGTTGCTGCTTTAGCTTCTCCTCAGACTCTTTAAGCCCAGTCACATCATTTGCTAGGGCAACAATGAGGAAAGAACACACTTCGTATAAAAACAAGCAGAAGAAAAAAACCTCCAAAGTTGTAAGATAAAATCCTTTCTGTACAGCAGAAGAAGAAACGATAAGCAAATAGCAAGCATTAAGCAAAAAATAGTTGCACTTACAACTAAGGTCAGCGTATTTCGCCTCCAGCACCTGAATATAGGAGTCATGTTGTTTCCACCTAGGAGAGTAGAAGAATCTTTAATGATTGACTGCTCAACCTCAAAGCGATGAGGTAATTTTCATAACACACTGCCCTTGTTCATCTGTGGATGTGCGACTTACCTGACACACAACTCCTCTCTGGTAAGGGTCTTCACATCAGATTCACTGAGGCGAATCTGTGTGCAAAAGGCACAAAAATTGTCAAGAGACAATAAACACGAACTTCATCACTGCAATCACGTTTACGATAGACACATAAAACACAGGCCTAAACGGAGATACATACCTTCTTTGGAAGAGGTTCTTCGTTAGTCATCGTGGACTCTGGAAACGGAAAATAATACAAAATACATAATCAAAACCTTCATTAATTCCTACGGGTTGTCATGTGTCCTAAAATGACGGCAGTATTTTCTCGGGTTAGTACCTATGGGGAAGCGTTGGCTATCCAGAAGCAAGATAATACCCTAACAGATATTAGCGACATATTTTAAAGTGTCCGCTCGAAAGTAATGGGTAGTGTTTTACACAAACCTAGTTTATGGCGATAACAAAATCAACAGTTCTCCAAAAGCGGTCAATAATACTTGCATATATGGTTGGTGGCGAGAGCGTGTCGGGAACGATTTTTTAAACTATCATGACCAAAGTACCGGTATATGCTTTATTAACATGTATTTACCACCGGGTTTGACCAATGAAACGAGTCTAATAAAGCAGCATATATTTTCGAGTTAGCCATGGTACCCAGATAGGCAGCGTGAGAATCTTGGCTCTGTTTGCGACTTCTTGTTATCACAAAATGGCGGTGAAGAAAAAGACTCCCTCCCTGGCGTTCCTTTTCCTGAAACGAACGGGCTCGTGGTGGCTTATTGATCCTGCCTTTTTAACACTTACCAGAAACGTTTCCACGAAATCTTTCGGGACCTCTCGGCTTACAAAGCACTTATCACACGCAAAGTGTAACCGCTTCACTGTTGGCTATGTAATTAATTTACAGTGTTATTCCGCCACAGTCGCCATCATCAGGACGGAAAGAAGAGATGGCAGCAGCACCGAATGCACGCACGGTAGCAGTTGTGACGGCACTTTCCTTGTTGCTGCAAAGCACTGCCTCTTGTGAAGGGGAGGGGCACAACCCTATGGGCACAACTATATAATTTTAATATTACAACATGAGTATTTACTTTCCTGTATATTCCTTTTGTTTCGTTTTGTTTTTGTTGAATACATGTTTGGGGGTTAATTACAAAAATGGTACAAATTGTTATAATTGTTATCATTTAATGGAGTTGTAGATATTCAAACACAAATAAAGTTTTGTTTTATCCACACAGTTTATCTTATCTTTTATCTTATTTGCCTTTTGCAGTTTTGAAACATTTGTCATAAACACATGCGCTGAACTTACAGAATCAACAACAGTGACTAGAATGTAATACAAAGGGGTGGGTCAAAACTACACCACCTAATGTTTTGAATAAATGTCAGTATTTCACAAAATTTAACTAGATGTGTTTTGCTCTTTATACTTCATATTATATCTCAACAGTAAGATGTAATTACTAATGTTGGAAGTTGATCTAAATTGCCGCCACTTTGAGGCAGCCCCCCCAAAAGTGATAATGGTATGGACGCGTTCCTGTTAAGTTGATTTTCAAGGGCAGTACTGTATGTGTGAATGAACGTGCGACTCCACTTCGTTCTGAGGGCAATATAAACATGCTTACCAGAGTTGTTCAAATACGCAGGTAAAGCTAACAATACCAATTTTGCAACCTGTTTGGCTTTCTGTAAGTAAGTGACAACGCAATTTGTTCGGTTAGCTAGAGCCCTCTTGAACATAACATAGAAATGGATTAACTTGTTCGTTAAGAACTAGCTAAGATGCTATTGTAGCCTAGCAGGTAGCTTGTGGCGTCTGCTAGATTTTAAATCTGTTACAGCTGCAAAGCTAATCAACAGTTCATTCCATCGTTCTATTCATTCTGAGAATTGCACATATATTATCTAGCATTTTATGTAGACCATCAGTGTTTATCACCCAGTTCCCAGCCCAATCTATAACTTTGCCACCTGGGGTGACAAAGAAATTCAACCTCTGTGTGTTGTGTTGTTCACCGCTTTTGTTGTCTTTGATTCCTAGCACGTTTCATATACAAATGGAACATATCAATTAGAATACATTGAATTTTAAACTCTATAGGCTACCAACAGCCACTGATTATATTCCACTGCTAGTTACTGCTTGCATTTGTGCCTCATGGCTCTATAACGTAATTTGGGAAAGCTTTCCTTTTATTTTTTCTGTTTCAGGTGTGCAGCCTGCCTGAGCCCAACAATAAACCAGGTAGCTGCATCAAGGCAGAAGCACACCCTCCCTGACCTGGCCTATGACTATGGTGCCCTGGAACCCCACATTAATGCAGAAATAATGCAGCTGCATCACAGCAAGCACCATGCTACCTATGTTAATAACCTGAACATAACAGAGGAGAAGTATCAGGAGGCACTGGCAAAGGGTACAAAAGGACATGTCTAGTCAGCATTTTCTCATGAGTCAAGTGGCACCTGTTTCCATATACAGTTATTGGCATATAGACTTGTAGTGATTTTCTTTATTTGGTGTCTCAAAACGTCCAACATATATTGCATGTTGTAGTCCTCTCATTCTGTGTTGGATTTGGTTTGTATTACAGGAGATGTGACGGCACAGGTTTCCCTCCAGCCTGCTTTAAAATTCAATGGAGGTGGCCACATTAATCATACCATCTTCTGGACAAACCTCTCCCCAAATGGTGGTGGGGAACCCCAGGGTAAGGGAGAAACATGGCACATTACTAACAACTTACAGTTAGCTGTGGCTAAGAACACACTTTAAAATTGTTGTTTGAACCAGTTCTCTGCAGTCATTGCTTGTTGGCTAAATTATTCTTATGAACCCTGATAACCCCAATAGCCCTCATCTGCTTGACATAATGTTTTGGGTTTTATGCATTTGTACAATGTATAGCCTTGTAATCGCACAGCTGCCCTCATAAGTCTCACTGTTTCTTGCAGGGGAGCTAATGGAAGCCATAAAGAGGGACTTTGGCTCCTTTCAGAAGATGAAAGAGAAGATGTCCGCTGCCACTGTGGCAGTGCAGGGCTCAGGCTGGGGATGGCTGGGCTATGACAAAGAGAGCGGCAGGCTCCGCATCGCAGCCTGTCCTAACCAGGACCCCCTGCAGGGTACCACAGGTCAGTAGCTCTGTCCTAATGGAAAATACATTTCTCTTTCTAGGGCCAGAGTATTACCCGTTTTTTTTTTTCTCCTGAACCTCAGGTCTTACCCCCCTTCTCGGCATTGACGTATGGGAGCATGCCTACTACCTTCAGTATAAGAATGTGCGCCCTGACTATGTAAAGGCTATCTGGAATGTCATCAACTGGGAGAATGTCACTGAGCGTCTCCAGACAGTGAAAAAGTAGACTCTGGTCCACGAAACGTTCCTATCATCCCCATATAAGCTCAATCATCAGGCTTGAGTCGATGGTCTTTGCAAATATGCCTAATGGTAGTTTCTAAACTGAAAGTGTGACATGGTCAGTTAAATAGTTTCTTCAATCTCTTTCCTGTGATTCTGATACACTCTTAATATATCAAGCGTCATACATTTTGCAACAAAGCAAGATTGAAAACGACTAAAAGTATTTGCAAAAACTATTTAGCATCTCCTCCAAACCCACAGGCTTTTAAGCACACAAAAATAATGTCAACATGTACTAGTTGTCCTACTCCGCGTGCTTATTCTGGTGAGTCGTGTGCTTGAAAGTTTTGTTTATGATGTAATATAATAAAATTATATTTGAATTATAAATAAATTTATAATTCATAAATGTATGGGGTTAAGTTTTATTCTTATCAATATTATTCATTTTGTATTTCCAATATTACTTTTAATAAAGCAACGTTATTAAAGCAATGTAGGTAGGTTCTGGAGCCATAGTACATAAATCGTGTCAGTGTACTGTGCGGAAACCTTGGCCTTGCGAGAGAAAAAAAAATGAATTCTCTAATCAACACTAAGGTTTTGTCACTGAACAAAACTTATGCTTATCATTATTTGTATATTCACTTGCTGGGAACAAAATCAAGTTTTTATGTGTAGCAATGCATTACCCAGCCCGTAGAGAGAATCCTAGTTAATTTATAACCAAAAGGTGGCAGTGTTTTCCCATGTTTTGCCTCTAGAGTCTCACAGACACAATGTGTGGCATGTGCTCTAAACAAACTTGCACAGAACCTTTTGAGAGTTACCAATTTAATAGCCTCTATTTACCCATACGCCACTCTAAAATATTATGTGCACATTTACAGACAGCACTTTACTGCGCCAACTTTATTCCATTTTAAGCCAACTTTTTGCATAACCTCTACACCAAAACTGTTCATTCAGTCAAAGGGATATTGACATCAGAAATGAGCATATATTAATGTCAGTGACTTGTGTACGACTTTATGTATTTCATTTGTGTTTGTGAGGGAAAATTCCATGCGATGATGCGTTCATCCAAATTAATTTCAGCTGTTTCATTTTCTTTGTCAATCTGCCCCTTTTGTCAACAGTTGGCAATAACTAGTTGGTCACTGCATTCAATCCTGGAATTCCCTCCCTCTTGGAGGTTGTTGTTTTCATGTGGCAGTGGCCTGCTTTGCCAATCACAACCTGCAAGAGCTGCCGTCCTGTTAACAGACACGTTTGTGATTTACAAAATTTATATTTTGTTTTATGTTTTATGGCCATGTATAGCTTTTGTTTCTATTCAAGCCATATACAATATATGCAAATTAGTGTAATCTCTGCTTTAGGTCAGTTCAGTTATATATTTATCATTGCAATCAAATGGGGTAAACTTTAAAATAAGACATTACTCTGGGCAAAACAGCCAAGCTGGGAACAATAGCGCATGAATGCGTTACGTCTACCTCTGACTGGCAGAGCTATCTACAGGATAAGTTGTGCTAGCATTGTATTATGATTGAAGGAAGTGATGACATGCTGTTTGGTACTCTCATAACCAAAATGTCACAGATTTGGCGGACACAAGCGACACTAGTATTACAGCTGCTAGAGACACAGAAGTCGCTGTTAACACAAGCTAGAATAATTTCTATGAGGAGAAGTTCTTGCCAGCCTTTAAAAACCGGCGGGGGGGGGGGGGGGGGGGGGGGGGGGGGGGGGGGGGGGGGGGGGGGGGGGGGGGGGGGGGGGGGGG
>JAOEHI010000017.1:1720140-1757510 GCA_025447815.1 Percopsis transmontana
CTTATCCTCCGCCGAACCCCTAAGACTGACTCACCGAACCCCTGGGGTTCGATCGAACCCAGGTTAAGAACCACTGGGTTAGAGTATTCTTAGAGTATTCTTCAGTTTATTATCTCAATTCTATTATTTCAGTTGACGTGAGTGTATTGCATCTGTTTCGTCCTACAAGCGATTTAAATCATAGTTTCAACTGTGCACGTTTCTAACAGCAAAGACGGACCCGAGCCCGTGGTCCAACGCAAGGAAGACAACGCACAAGCGCTCACACACTAGAAACAGCCTTTCTGTTGAACAAACTCAGAAAAGCCAAGAAACTCAAGCCAAATTCAAGTAAGTCTCCGGGTGAAGAGCCATAGGCAGCAGGCCGTGCCTACTTGAATGAACTGTTATCAGCCGCACTCTGCGCAAACGCAGTACGCTGGTAACGAGTTCATGAGACTGGGCTGTTCTGTCACCAGTAGATGAAAGCAGCAGTCAATTATGAGCCATACTGGAATTACAGTGTGCCTTTAGAGCAAAACCCTATGTTTTGAGAGTCGTTTACATTGCTTGTTCTTTTATTTTAGCCGTGAAATTGTAGTTTATCCCCTCGAGGGTGTTCTCTGTGATTCTCAGCTCTGGGTTTGTTGTGGCTTGCAGTGGTGTATTTGCTGTGTTTCTACGATACTGGGGTTTAACTCTGAACACACTGAGTGAGGATGTAAGACTCTGTTGTATTTTCTGTTAAAGCCCTAGTGTAGGAACAGATGACAACAACATGAAGACCTATCTCCTGGGGTAAATCCTCCCTCTCCACTGCCTCTGTGATTGTTTCAGACCTGGCTCAAATAGGCATTTTCAAATGGGATAAGGTGGTATTTTAATGGTCCCTCAGGGGACATTTACTTGTCACAACAGTAGGGACAACAGACATACTGCTACAGGAAACACCATATATAATATATACAGGTTCATATAAACAGGAATTTGGAAATCCCATTTGAGAACTTGCTATTCTGTGAAGAAACATCTATCAATTTTCTGTAAAATAATTATAACATTTAGAGTGGCAAATTAGTGGGGACTATTAGAAGGATTATGTAATCCCTCCAGAACTGCCTGGATTTTGAATTGAAACACTCACAAAAGAGCAAAAGACTGACAACATTCAAAGATTTGGTGCAGGTTTGACGCTTGATGCAATGGCAGGTGTAAAATCTGCAAGAGTGCTGTTTTGGAGCAGAGCAGAAGCAAAGTTTCAATAGTGTTGGGGCTTCGTGATAAACATGGGTGTTATTTTTAGAAATGTACTCCTTATTTCTTGTTTCTCATTTATTCTCTTTCTCCCAGCCTTTCTTTTTTCATGTTTTTTTTCTCTCTCTAAGTACATCTTTTGTTTTTCTGATCAATCACTGGTGCAAAATCCATCTATCTTTCTCTCTCTCTCTCTCTCTCCCTCTCTCTCTCTCTCTCTCTCTCTCTCACTTTCTCTTCTTTTATGTGATATGCGCACAAATACACAGATAAACACAAGCAAGTACAAACACAATTTGTTAGATTTCTTTTATGTCTGTCTTTTTTTGTATAAAATATAGGCCACAGGGGCTCAAAGGACTCTCTTTGTGTGCGAGAGCGTTACATCTTAAATAATAAATTAAATATGCACAAGCCAATGTGACGCTAATGAGAGTAAAGACTCCCAAGATTGCAGGCAAGACAAAGCCCTTGCTGAATCGATTCACGTTCATATGCAGTACATGTTAAGGCTCTTAAAACCGTGTCAGATATTGCTTCCAGATCCCTGATGTTTCACAAAGTGATAAGGCAAATTTATCGCTGACATTATATCAGATGCCAAATTAGTTTTATCCTTTACATATAAGTACCATTCTTGCAATATTGCTGCAGTTGAAATTAATCGTAGAAAACTGTGTTGTGGAACGCCAGTACAGGGGGATTGTTGGCTAGAACACTACAGAAGGCTCAATAGGTGTTCAGAACAGGACAGGAGGCTTTGGACGCATTATCCGGAAAGTCCAGGTTTTGTCTGGATGAAGTCCAGCACACCAACTCCTGGAGGTGTCTGTGTGTGTGTGTGTGTGTGTGTGTGTGTGTGTGTGTGTGTGTGTGTGTGTGTGTGGTTTGTGAGACCAGGTGTGCGAGCAGTTTTCCATTCAGCATATCCCCCAGAGCAGAACGTACAGTATATCCCCATATGTCAATGTATAATTCACCACTGGCCTTTTAATATTTGTTTTCTCATTTTATAATTTATTGATATTCATTTTGCAATGTTTTCCTTCTGTTACTGAGCATTTGTGGCTTTATCATCTACATAAAAAGGCCTACCGCACACACACACTCAATTTATTCCTTTATCTGCCACCTTGCCATCCGTTGTACACCTGCATGACAACGCTAAGTTGCTAGGTTTAAATCCTGCTTTAACACAGCAGATGGAAGGGCACCAGACACACAGGAAATAACTTTGAGAATAACTGTGCGTTTTAGCAGTACTTTTCCTTTTCATGTATCTGAAGGATATGGCCGTTTGTTATTCATGCATATATGGATTATTTATACACACAATGATTCCTAGACATTTGCAGCTCCTGTTTAATATTAACTATAGCTATACTGTAGTCCTTGCAGAGAAGACCTGGAGATCAGATAAAGTGCAGAAATCAGTAGTTCTGAAAGCTTATTTGCTTTTTTTATGGATAGAAAAATGCTGAGAGTAAGAATTGTGTACTTACTTACACACTAAATGGTAAGTGTTATCTATGGTTTGATGTTATTAAGCTACAGTATTCGGGCTGGGTTTTATACTGGATTTTAACTACTGTAGTCTGGTAAAACCATCCTGATTTTGCAAGCTATCAGTGTGGGACGTCTCAATTGTCTCAAAAACATCTCAAAACAGTAGCAATACATTGATATACAGTAGAATATTGTGAGCAATCTCATAAATATCAAGTCAAATCGCGACTCCAGTGAGCTATAGCTTAATGTTTCAGAAACAACTCCAGATCTGTGACCACTGATGTGTTTTTGTGCCATGCTGCAGTGTCGTGATGTCAATACTGTATAATGGATAAACTATTAACACACACACACTCACTTTGATCAATTTTTGTTATTTACACCACACACAGCCATTCCTTTAAATCTTATAAGCACAAATGTATAGTATTGTTGGGAGTTGTTTTTCAATGTCAATTAGTTTTCTTCTCATGACAACACTATATTTCATGATATCTTCCAGCTGACAGAAACTAATTGCTAAATCATTGCATGTCCACTGCCAAAACTCCTCTCAGTTAAACCTAGACCTGCTGAAAGTGTTTGTTGTCTCATGTTTTGTTGTAATCTCCCCTCGCCTTCAACCATTGCTGGGTACAGAAAATGAAAAGACAAGGTCTTGAGAGGAGGGAAAGTCAAGAATGTTAGGATTTGATAGTGCCGGTTTGGTCTATTTCCTGGAGTATTTCCTCTCTTTTGCAAATACTGTACACTGTTTCAATAAATAGGATTCAAGATGCCTCTGGTTTTTTCAAGGCCACCATGAGTCCATAATTGAATGCTTACTCCCTTTTTGTACATTATCCCTATCTAAACCCTTCCTTTCCCCTCATTTAAGTCGAGACAGCATAGCAATGTATTTATGAACTATAATGCACCAGGCTTCTCAGGTTGAGTGACAGCTGCATCCCTGCTGGGTGTATTTCACTTCTGAGTTCGTTTGTCTGTCTGACAAGTTAAGCTTCCCTCTGTAATCCTCTGGGTTGAAAGCATGCATTCTTTTGACAGTCACGCTGAAAAGGAACTGAGAGAGAATGTGGCGGTCAGTTTATTTCAGCAGCATTGTAAATAAAAAGCTCAGATACAGTATACTTTATAGTAAAGTGAAATCTAGTGGATGCTCGAATGTAACAATATTATGTACTAATAACAATAAAAAATAATTTAGAATTACAGTGTTTTGCTGTGATAGATGTCTGCTTTGTACAGATCCTATGTGCGTTGAATGTTTTCTCCTAGCGTATAAAGAATACAGTTCCTGTGTGACCATGCTTGGTAGTTCAGTGTCCCCCACACCACCCCAACCACACACCTCCCCCTGTCTCCCTCCCTCCTCCCCACGACATCTCCACACCTGTGGTGGCACTCTGTGGCTCTCAGCCTGCTTGGGTTTGGTCTGGAATACCTCTACCTGACCAACGAGGAATATGGAAATATAGCAGAATATAAAGAAATAATTACTAAGGAGAGAGTTTGCTGGTGGTCTCTTTCCTTTGGTTTGGTTGAGACCGGCGGCGTTTTACATTAGGTATGTATAAAAACTCAAGTTCGTTTTTTTTATTGTCATGCGGTTGAATTATATGGTGTTGTTAGGGTGAATAGAATTGTTTGAAATACATTTGTAATTTCACTTTAATTGCACTTTCTCCAGGGCACTTGCCAGCCACTTTAATGCCTCCACAGGACAGTTTAATAAACTTGTCATAAAGAAATGCATGGGCCAATCTGGGTTTGATAGACGTCCTGGTAATTCAGATTCCCACAATCGTAGCCTAAGGTGTGTTAAGCCTTAATTTGAATTGACTAAAAAAGCTTTTGACCTTTTAATTTCATAAAAATTAAAAGGTCATCTTTTTCAATTTGAACAACGCAGAGGCGTTCTAAAATTGCCTTCAGCCGTCAGACGGGTGCGCTATTCATTTACACAAAATCTAGACTTGCATGTCAGTAAAATAGATACACATCTCTCCATCTAATTTTCCACTTTCCATGGAAAGACGTCGATGGGTTTGAACCGCAACAATGGAAGTGAGATCAAAGAGAAAACTGAACTCTGATACTCTCCCTCGTTCTCAACGCTTGAAGAAACAAATTAAACCCGCCCTATTCATTAATTCCTGACGTGTATCCATATCCGCAGCGAAATGGACGGCCACGCTTATTTTTAATTATTAAGGCCCCTCATTTGTCGGCCACACTGGTGACATCAGCAGCCCTTTGTTGTGGCGGTGATACGTGATCCCTGTAATATCAGTGTGGAGACACTAGATACCTTTGTGTTTTGTGATTGAGGGTCTGGAGTGTTACTGGTGGGGTTAAGGGGGAGTGTGGCTATAGGATAGAGGGTGTGGCTTCAGGGTGCGGGGCAGGCCCATGCAGTGAACATCACAAATGATCGTATTAATTCACTGATTATTGAATAGCTAACTAATTAGACGTGCAGTCTATAATGCATTATGGCATTCCAATTATGTCGGGCAATCAGCTGTTCAGCTGAAGTCATTAAATACATATCAATCTCTTCAGAGAATATGGATTGCGCAGTACATTTAATCTGTGTTGGAATCAGAAGGGGAATAAGACTGCAGTTTTCTCTCACGATAACAAAACCCCCTTCCCCTGTGTTACTCCTCCACCAGAGCAGGGAAGGGGGTCTTCTCAGGCATGAAGCTTGGCAAGATTAAGAGCTCCAAAGATGACCACAAGAAAGGTGAGCTGCTGGTCTGTGTTTGTTCGTTCACCATTGCTCAGGGACATAAACCGGACACGGTGGCCGGCATTCACAAGCTTATCAACAAGAGATAAGCTTAACTTATTTGTTCTTGGTAAATTGTTGCTCATCGTAAAAATGTTTTTTATAAACCATAACCCTTAAAAAATATGTGTTATATAACACACCTTCACCTTAAGTACACTATAATACTATATTCAGAGGGGTTAAAAGTCTGACTAACTAATGCATTTTCTAAATATTTTGTTTACATATTTATTCATTTAACTCAAATGAACTCAAAATGAAAGCAAATTAACTGCACACACAATATTCTAAGTATTATGATGAGTGATGGAACCAGTAGTGGGATAGAAAGAAGACGTGAGCAGGGCATGAGAATGGCTCCTATGATATGGATGGAAAGGGAGAGAGAAGGACTGGAGAAAGGGAGAACAGAATGGAAAGAGAGACCAATGGAGAGAAATATGGAAAGGGATAGTGGACTAGGGTTAAAGCCAGGTCCCATAATGATCAGAGACATGGAACCTAAACTAGATCTGCCACACCCATGTGACCAAACAAATAATATATATATTTGTGACTACTTGGGTCATGTCCAGATGAGCCAGCCATCCTGGACATGGAGGAAATGGACCGGAAAGCGATTCGCATGGCAGGAATTTTGGACCCTGACACCATCTCCCTGGCTTCTGTCACCGCAGTTACCACCAACGTGTCCAATAAGAGGTCTGCCTGCACGTAACTCACAAATGCGTATACATCCACATGTCCATACAGGACAGAACACCCAAAGCCCCCCTCCCACAAACCTTTTCATTACATGCTGTTTACATGACCACATTTATTAAGGGTGACACTGTTTGACTACATAGCGGGAAAAACACAGACAACTGTAGGTTTAGCATTGAAAATGTATTGCTAGGTTAGTTTTTTCTATAATGGTTGAATGGTACCCGTCATTAACAGTATTAAATCACTGATACTGCATAGAACCAGCTAAGTAATTCCACAAAACATAGGTTTTAGGCATGTTAAACAACAAGGCTGTATGAATTTGCAGTAGATTGGCACAAGTTACCCAGGTTAGTCATTCATTTTATTAATCTCTGAAAAGGAAACTCCTAGAGGTGACATTTACAAATCATTCTCCTTGTTTCTGTGCTGGCCAATATTTTTATGTGGCAGCACATGAGCGTTACATTAAGCATATGTTTTTTTTAAAAGAATATGTTTTTTTCAAAGTATGTGTATGTAAAGACTGTATAGTGTGAAAAATATGAATGTTGTTTTGTATCCTCAGGTCAAAGCCAGACATCAAGATGGAGCCTAGCGCTGGGAGACCAGTTGATTATCAGGTGTGTGTGTGTGTGTGTGTGTGTGTATGTGTGTGTGTGTGTACGAGTGAGTGATGGTGTGTCTCTATCTTCTTAACACGGGGATAATTAAAGCCAGCGGGACACAGCTTGGCTCTATAAACCTTTAAACTGAATCAAGTTTCTCTTGCTCTGCGTACAATATTTCTCATACGCTACGCTCAGTTTGGCCCGGAGAGTTCTCAGAGAAAGATTACTGGCTCTAGCCCAATAATCTGTCTAAAAAAATCCTCTAGGATTAATACAACTGGTTCAGAACAGAACTGGCCAATTATAAGAAACAGCTTCTCTCCTCTCATCTTGTAAAGCCACTTCACTCCCACTTATAATGTATCCAATGTCCTGAATTATAGATCAGCATCACCGTGATAGAGGCCAGGCAGCTGGTTGGCCTCAACATGGACCCTGTGGTGTGTGTGGAGATTGGAGATGAAAGGAAGTACACATCCATGAAAGAGTCTACCAACTGCCCATATTACAATGAAGTGAGTGCTTGCATGTGTGCTTAGCAATTAGTGCTAACTTGACACGTGCTGTACAATGATAACGTATTTAGGCCTGACTGTCATTTGAGGGACCCAAACTCTGCCAAGCGTTTGCCCAACATCAAAGTGATGTCAGAATAATAGTTTTAATGAGATTAGAGTATACTGTAGAATTGAATGTAGAAACAGAACCATTTTTATTACTATAAAAGACTATATTTAAATGCAGATAGCTTATAGATCTTATATTAATAGTGAGTGTCACATTATGTTGGACCCCTTTTGAAATGTATCTCATCCTTAGAAATTCTGAGCCCAGCAATGATGTTAGTGGCGATGATCCACAGAGTGTGTTCTGTGGCTAGTGTCCTGCAGGGAGTGGTAATGACAGTTTGTCTGCTATTGATTCATTCTGCCAGTCTGGAAGTACTCTGCAAAAGACAAACCAAACTCTTATAGGTCAATGAAGATAATAGCTTGCATGGCTTACACAATGAGATCATCAAATGTTGGTCGCTATTTAATCATTGTTCTAAATAACATTTTCTGTGATGTTAGGCAGCAGAAAGTATGAAACATTTGTCTACCATAAGCAGACGGCAGAACACCAGCGTTTGCCTTTGTGTGTCATCCCCAGAAGAAAAATGATAGGCCAACCCCTTTTCGAAAATTAAATCAAAACATTGTTAAAAGAATACAATTAGTGAATTTTAACCATTTGATAAACAAACTACTACTACTACAAACTGCTACTCTCAAGTTTATAGATTTTTTAAATAAATGACTTGCAGTTGCAGCCCGTCAAAAGGATGACACTCATTCTGCGGCATGATTTAGGCAAACTCCATAATACTGCATACATATTTCTCTCATAGAGCAAATTTGAGTTTTGATATCCAGGGAAGCATAATCTGAGAAACACAGAAGCTGTCACGACAAAGGTGGGCGCATAAGCTTCTGGGCTCCATGTACAGTATTTCCCGTAACAATCTGTTTTAAAATGTCGATTTGGATACGCTGCTGTTAGCCTTGGAATTATCACAGATGTGGGACCAAGGGCAGCATAGCTAACAGTCTTCTTTTCTGTTTGCAGTATTTTGTCTTTGACTTCCATGTTCCACCAGACGTTATGTTTGACAAGATAATCAAGACCTCGGTACGTAAAGTGTGTCCAATATATGCAGCTAACCAACAAACTTATTGTAGTTTTTCTAGCTGTAGTTTTGAGTCATATTTAATCCCCCTGGTGCAGGTTATTCACTCCAAGAACCTTCTGCGGAGTGGAACCTTGATTGGAACCTTCAAGCTGGATGTTGGAACCGTTTACTCTCAGCCTGGTAAATGAATCCGAATAACTTTGATATAAATACAAATAACAATAACACAATACTTATTTTAGCATATGTATTATCTATTCCGGGTATATACAAAAAGGGTCTGCAGATGGAATTATTGAATTATTGTGAATTATTATTGGACTGATTTATTCCTGTCCATCCTAGAACACCAGTTCTATCACAAGTGGGCTATGCTGTCGGATCCTGATGACATCACAGCGGGCTGCAAAGGATATATCAAGTGTGACATTGCTGTGGTTGGCAAGGGTGATAACATCAAGACCCCGCACAAGGCCAACGAGACTGACGAAGATGATATTGAGGGGTAATCAGCTATTACGAACGAGACAGTTGACCAATAATCACAGTCAGACAACTATCAAAAGGTTCTTGTGTGTATGCCTTCTTAACAAATACATTTGTTGAAGTTGACCAACAAAGCATTATCAAAACTTTATGTTTTAAATAAATATATATTCATGTGTATGAATATATATTTCCAAGATGGTGAAGTGTGCTATATAAACCCATTGAAAGGACCTTTTACAAACGGGTATTGTTAAAGTAACATTTAAACTGCTTTGAATGAATACTGTCGACAATACTATATGTATTTATATTGTAAACTATTACAAAGGTGTGCAGCTTCTCAAAAGGTTTTAGTAAAGACTTCATTAAAGGGACACCAAACCCCAAAATGTGGCCTCAGCTAGTTTGGAAACAAAACTTCTCAAGTGTGCGAAGGGCACTCCTCTTGCAGTTTGAATCCAAAACAACAATGCTGGTTGGTTGGAACCAGCGACACCACAAACCCCACCTGCACCTGAGTGCTCCACTCAAAGTCAACATTCAATAGTCTTTATAACACGATTACCATGAACATCTCATCCGTAAACATGTAGTCAATGAATCAATAACCAAGTTCCCCTTTATGTGTTCCCCAGGAACCTCCTGCTCCCGGAGGGCGTCCCATCAGAGAGACAGTGGGCCAGGTTTTATGTGAAAATCTACCGCGCAGAGGGTCTTCCTAAGATGAACGCCAGCATCATGGCGAATGTGAAGAAGGCCTTCATAGGCGAGAATAGAGACCTGGTGGACCCTTATGTTCAAGTGCAGTTTGCTGGGCAGAAAGTTAGTCCCACCACAGCCCTAAAAATATATGGAAACACATTTTTTACTCCCAAAGTAGATTTACTTTCACTTTGTCTACATTTCTACTCACTACATGAGTAGAAATGTCTGTAAAGGTCTCTAGCTCTACTTTGAGCCCTGTTGTGTCTTTTCAGGGAAGGACATCAGTCCAGAAGAGCACCTACGAACCGATCTGGAATGAGCAGATTATCTTCACCGAGATGTTCCCTCCGCTCTGTAAGCGCATGAAGGTCCAGATAAGAGACTCCGATAAGGTCAACGACGTTGCCATAGGAACACACTTCATTGACCTCCGCAAGATATCCAACGATGGCGACAAAGGTTGGTCAAATCAAGACATCTGGCATAGCGGTAGTTGTTACTCATTAGCATTGATTAGCTCTCAGGTACCTTTAGTTGTCAGCCTTACACCTACATCTTTATGGACTAATTATCAGTGTTATATTGTAAGTTGTTTTTACTGGGCCCTTGAAGCTAAATGTCCCTTTAATTACCTTTTAATGGTGATTGCAGAGTAATGCAATGTTCAAATGGACATGAAATAAACACGTACATCAGCCTACCTTTAAGGGACAATCTTAATATAGTAGAATGCTTTGGCAAATTAGTCAAATCTCAATATGAAATTTGACATTTAAATTATTTTAATTTTATTATCAAATATATTTTAACTAATACAATTTTAAGCTGTAGACTACTACAGTACATACATATCTTAAAATATCAGATATTAAATACAGATATAAAAAATTTATAAATGATAAAATTTAATATAATTTGCTAATTAAATTGAAGATATCAAACTCCTTGATGAGCCTTGACTTTCTTTAATTGCCTACCCACTCCCACAGGCTTCCTGCCCACGATGGGCCCAGCCTGGGTCAACATGTATGGCTCCACGCGCCACTACACCCTGATGGACGAACACCAGGACCTCAACGAGGGCCTGGGAGAGGGCGTGTCTTTCCGGGCCCGCCTCCTGATCGCCGTTGCTGTGGAGATCTTGGACACCAGCTCCACTGAGATCATGAGCTCCACCGAGGTTCATGTGGACCCAGTCTCCAATATATCTGAGGTGAGTTCAGCCCCTGTCTCAATGATCTAACTTGATGATATACCCAGTACAGTACTGATTAATCGCACTCAGCTGTGTGGCATTAGGCAACAAACTGACTAAATAGAACTGAGAGAAATCCATGGGACCCCCAAGCTGTTGTTTTCACATTGGACGCCTATCTGTGAACTAATTACCCTAAAACAGTAAGGTGGGATCCAGATCTGCTGTTGTATTGACATATTGGTATCATTAGGAGTGTTTGCTTAGTCTAAGCTAGCTAGATCTTCCTTGGACATTTTCCCCTGGGGCCATCTTTCATGCCTGCTGGCCTGGCCCTGTGCCAATTCTTGGTTAAATATTGTACCAGGAAAGAGAAAGAAAGAAAGAAAGAGTGGGGTGGGGCAATTTAATGAGCATTGAGGAGTGATTAGTGTACATTTGAAAGAGGTTACATTGTGTTTTGAGCTCTTAGCTTATGTGGTGGATTAATACACAAGAACAAATGAGTTGTGCTTTATGCATAGACTGAATTATATAACTGCATATAACTATAGATTATGAACAACAGCCTGCTCACAAGTGGCAAATTACATGTAAGAATATGTTTTCTATCCTTTCTCTATCCTTGTTCTTTCTCTTCACTTTCAGAGCGCCACTGGCAAAATAGAAGAGTTCTTCCTGTTTGGTTCATTTCTGGAGGCAACCATGATAGACAGGAAGATCGGAGACAAACCAATCAGCTTTGAGGTCACTATAGGTAGGTTATTTAATTTACTTAATTCATTTCATTTCATTAGGTGTGGTTTATTTTAGGGCCTTAATTATACACTACACATTATTATACATCTATCTACATGCTAATGCAATTACTTTTAGTTTACATACTAGCCCTGGTTTTATCAATGCTATACTACTCAAAAGGCACGAAAATCTCATTTGCAAAACCTCACCCAGCCGAAATGAATTGCTTCCAGGTAACTACGGCAACCAAATAGATGGGGTGAGCAAGCCCTCCTCAGCCAAGAAGAAGAAGAAAGACGGGGAAAGCGCGGACGAGGAGTCTGAGCTGATCCAGAACTCCAGTGAGGACGAGGCGGATGAAGACACGGACCTGGTCTCAGTCTCCTCCACACCTCTGATGAAGCCCTTCATCACTGACAGGTCAGGAGTCAGGGGTCAGAGACATGGGCTTATTAGGTGTGTCAAAATGGCCACCATTAATTTCAGTTAAGCTGCCCACACACTGCATACGACGGAGAGTGCTTCTGTGTTTGGCCCACAGACCCCCGCGGGACCAGCCCGGAGCATCAACATTAGTGTCTTTTGTTGCTAGGGTGTTTCATCGTGCCCTGTAAGGACGTCATAAAATATGAGCTTTTCTGTGCCAGACATCAAATAAAATGTATTCAAATAAAGAATAGTTTTAGAACTTGTGCGGTTGTTTGTATTCGTTTTAATGACGCACGTTGTTTTATGGGTCATCAATGGGAATTCGGCTTTTTGGTCACAACACATTTGGTTGCAGTACCAGTCTTTATCATACCAATCATGAAGCACGTCTTTGTCAGAGGTCACCAGGGTCAGTTTTAGGGTCCAGTTTTATCAGAATAACATTTGTAATGTTTTCCTCAATGCTTTCCTTGTGACGTGTTCCAATGAAAAATAAATTGTCTATTGTCCCTGTCAGAAAAAAAGACGTCAAGAAGTCATGTTCGTCGCAGGAAAAAATTCTACAATATGTCACAAGCAAAGAACATGGTACATGGTAGACGTAACAACACACATTAATTAAGCTTAAATAGAGCTTGAACATTTTTTTCCCAGACAGAGGGTTTCAAATCTTAGGTGGCCAAATAATAAAACCCAGCTATGTCGGTCCTTATCCCACACTTCAGCTGGGCCAACAGAGCCCTGGCTGAGGACATTGACTTCAAGCTTCAAGCATCATTGGCTCTTTATTTGGTTGCTCTACACAGGAACTACTTCCATCTTCCCTACTTTGAAAAGAAGCCATGTATCTACATCAAGAGCTGGTGGCAGGACCAGAGAAGAAGGCTCTACAACTCTAACATCATGGACAAGATAGCGGACAAACTGGTCAGTCAGAAAAACAAGACAATAAATGTTTTTTTATTGATGAATCAAAAGCTGTAATTGCATAAATGGAAAGATTCGAGTCTGTGCTAATCTCTGTGTTGTGTCCTAACAGGAAGAAGGTCTGAATGATATCCAGGAGATCGTTAAGACAGAGAAGGCCTATCCTGAGCGCAGACTCAGGGGTGTGTTAGAGGAACTCAGTAGCAGCTGCAGGTCAATATAACTATACTGTTCTATGGTACACTGGCCTTTAAGCAGCAAAAAATACTATTTTTGAGGTATTTGGAAAATAAATTGATACAGTCATGATGATGATATATTTATTTAATTTGCATTATAGTGCCTCTATATCTGCAAATTTCAGCCCCAGCTCACTGTTAGTATTTTAAACACAAGTGTTCTCAACAGAGTGGAAAGCTCTTGGTGTGAGGCTATGGGAGCTCTGGGGGCAGGAGTAGTGAGGAATGCAGGCCACAAAACTAAATCGTGGAGTGTTTCTTTAAATCTGAGTCTATCCTTAGCTTTCTGGTCTTCATTACCGCAGACAAAGAACCAGGCAGTTCTTCGCTGAAGTAATTACAGTTGTCATGGCAATATATATAGTAATGTTTGATGTAGGCGTTGACTGCGAGTATCAGAGTACCACTCATGACCCATAACCTAACAGGACTGTCTCTTGTTTCTTGTCAACTTACAGTCGCTTTGTGACGCTGGCTAACAAGGATGCAAACCAAGCCGGCAGAACCAAACTGGACCGAGAGAGGCTCAAGGCCTGCATGAGAGAGATGGTATAGTACTACTGAGAGAGAGAGAGAGAGAGAGAGAGAGAGAGAGAGAGAGAGAGAGAGAGTGTTTCTGCGGGTTGTGACTGTAATCCACTTGCCAATAAAAGCCTGTCAATAAAAGCTTTGATAAAAAAAACAACTTTATACTTTGCTTACTTTAAAAAATCAACCTAGTCAACCACACATTGCATTGAAAAATGATCGATGGTGTGTCTTCATATTTTTTATGTATGCGTGCGTGTTTATGCATGTGTGTTGTGCACAATGGTGCTCTGCCCCCCCAGTAGCTGTTCCCCTCATCCACTGTCCCCCTGCAGGACAGCATGGGCCAACAGGCTAAGCAGCTCCGCACGCAGGTGAAGAAGAACACGTTTAAAGACAAGCTCAAGCTGGTGCATCACTTTCTGCAGAGGCTCCGTTTCCTCGCCGACGAGGTACCCGGAGTCCATTCCTGATTTACAGCTGAGGAACTGATGCAGAAGTTTGTGTTAAATGTCACCCAAGATGAAATGAGTCATCTTTAAAGATATGGATGAATAAATGTTGAGTATAGATCCATCAGATAGTCATTCAGTGCATTCAGTGCATTTGTTGCAGCTGCTGTTGTCTCACAGCGCCATACTGTGAATCGTTAGCATGTTCAGACACACACATTCTGCTCTCTGAAGGCTCTTACCTGGCGTCAATTGTTTGGACGTGTTGCTTTAGCAACGGCAATATCAGTCAAAATTTTTGATAGAATTACTAAACATTTTATGTTGACAGGTTCCCCATGTTTGCCTCCACGGCGGGTGTGGTCTCCCACATTGCTTACTGTCATTGAAAAGGAATTGAGCCTGGCAACAAGAGGCAATATATTTTTCTTAATGTGAACAGGACAGTGTGCCCGGGCTGTGAGTGTTGTGTGAACCTGGTGGATGGATGGAGATGGAACTTATTTTAATCCCTGCGTCCAGCCCCAGCACAGCATTCCTGACGTTTTCCTCTGGATGATGACCAACAACAAGCGCATCGCCTACGCCCGCATTCCCTCCAAAGACATTCTTTACTCCATAGTGGACGAAGAGACGGGAAAGGATTGTGGGAAAGTCAAAGCCGTCTTCCTCAGGGTAGGAACACAGCTCATCTTTCCCCACTTTGCTTAGACCATAGCTTTAATCGCTGGAACCTTTTCACATTGTCTCATTGTCTCAAGTGGAAATAGCCCTCTCAGTGTGTGTCAAGCGAGTGTGCTGCTAAGAAATGTTCTAGTTGGGGTCCAAAGCATTAGTAATAATTGGAAACTAGCGGGAATGTTTTTACTGGAAAATGACTGACAATTATGCTTAAAAATATTCCAAAAAAAAAAAACATGTCTTAAGACAGCCAGTTTGGTTCATTTATGTTATCTGTCCTCTGGGAGCGCAGCTGCCGGGGAAGAAGGGCTTTGGTCCGGCAGGCTGGACCGTGCAGGCCAAGATGGAGCTCTATCTGTGGCTGGGCCTCAACAAGCAGAGGAAGGACTTCCTAAGCGGCCTGCCCAACGGCTTTGAGGAGAACAAAGCTGGCAGAACGGGACCTGGTCTCCAGTCTGTCCCCCCAGTCAGCCTCGTCTACAACAGTAAGTGGGCCTCTTAGAAGAAAAAGCATTTACACAGATTATGCATAATGCCACAGCTACCTTTGTTGACTCTATTTTTGGGCCTCGATTTGTATAATTGACCTGGAAAATCTATGAACTTCCTTTTGTTGTTCCTGTGATTTGGTTCAGCTTCTTATTTGTCAATTAAATGAAATCAGACTCTAATAAAAATGTTCTTTTAAAAAAAAATCTGTTTTAAAAGTAATTTGTTTGTTGCTTGAACTCCGTGTGTGTGTGTGTGTGTGTGTGTGTGTGTGTGTGTGTGTGTCCTACAGTGAAGCAGGTGTTCCAGCTCAGAGCACACATGTACCAGGCCCGTAGTCTGTTTGCCGCTGACAGCAGCGGGCTGTCGGACCCCTTCGCCAGGGTCTTCTTCTCCACGCACAGCCAGGTCACAGAGGTAGGAACCTACAGTAAACCTGTTCATATCCAGGTCTGTTCCCATGTTTGTACGATGTAGGCTTAATCCTAACCCTAACCCATCTCACACACGGACACTATGTGTGTGTGTGTGTGTGTGTGTGTGTGTGTGTGTGCGTGTGTGTGTGTAGGTCCTCAGCGAGACACTGTGTCCCACGTGGGACCAGCTGCTGGTGTTTGACGATGTGGAGCTGTACGGAGAGGCCAGTGAGCTGAGAGACGACCCCCCTATCATTGTAGTGGAAATATACGACCAGGACACGGTGGTACGAGATTGGATGGATTAAATGGATGACTGTGTGCTGGATGGATCAGTTAGCTGAATGGACGATGGACTTGACGGATGGTCATATGAACAGTTGCTTTTTATGTTGAACAATCAAACATGTGTAATCCTTGACTTTGTGGTAACCCAACTAAAGGTGCTTGTGTTTGTCTACCCTCCGTGTCACGTCTGCCCCGTCTCCCCTCCCCCCGTCTCACCCATCCTGCACCCTGGCCCTGCTGTGTTGGCTAAGTAGAGTGTGAAAGCGGTAGTCGCATCACAGGTTGTGTAGAACACACACGTAGCATGGATAGCTTTACATTACATACCCAACTGGTTGGCTCGGCTTAAGCCTTTGGTGGTATTTTAATGTTCCTGCATGTTTTTGTTTTGTTTCCTTTCTCTATTAGATAGTAGTAATAGTACTAGTCGTTGTAGTAACATTACTGGTAGAAGTAGTAAATACAGCAAATACAGCTTGCTTTAGTTTGAGCAGTGGCTGTGACCTTGCCTCCTAATAATCACCCACAAAATCAATCACAAACAAAAGTCTTTAAAATGTTTGCCTTACAGAGGCTTCAATTTGTCATTTTACTCTAAGTTTGGTCTTCACTCAAGGTGGTTATTGTCAAGGCAGTTGTTGGAAAAAGTAGGTTTCCATAATTCCTACCTTTTTTTTAGGAACCGCATTAAAAGTGCACTCAGACTTATAGTGACACCAAGTGGCCAGAGTTGGAACTGTATCTCCCATTAGTGTGTTTAACTCCTATCCCTTGCTCCTCCTGGTTTGGTGTCATTACACGGTGTTTAGGGAAAGGCAGAGTTCATAGGTCGGACGTTCGCGAAGCCCATCACGAAGATGTGCGACGAGCACTACAGCCCACCGAGGTTCCCCCCGCAGCTGGAGTACTACCAGGTCTACAGAGGAACCTGCATCGCCGGGGACCTGCTAGCTGCCTTCGAGCTGCTGCAGGTCGGACGAATGCACGGAAAAACATGTGCACACATGCAGGCATACACACACACACACACACACACACACACACACACACACACACACACACACACGTGAACGCAGGCATTCACCACAATATCAATTTCTTGGCATGTTCAGCAATGAATCCGAAAAAGAAACTAGTTGAGTGTAGAAAAAGAAGTCCTTCTGTTGTACTCGTTGCTTTTTCCTGTCCGTACATATCTCATCCATTTAAATCGCATCATGTTCCTTCCATTTCACTGTATGTGTTTCTCTTCGGACTATACTGATTTCTCCTCTGACATTCCTTATCTTTACATACGGCTTTTAACCCTTGCGTTTTACTGTGGCCAAACTTTCCAAAATACCGAAAACCCGGTGCTTCCCTAAAACATCCCCTTCCTCCTCCACCCCTCACCCCATTGCGCTCTTCCTCTCTTCATTCCCTGTCCCCCTCCGTCCTCCTCTCCACAGATGCCCTTCGATGAGGAGGAGATGAGGCGGGCTCTGATCGCTGTACATAACTTTGCTGTCCCTCAGATAAAGGTGTCGTGTTTTACTCCTTCTGTCTTTCTGCCCATGCTGCTCTGCGGTCAGTCCTAGACCAGTCGCACTGCCCTACTGTTTGTATCATAAATTCTGTACTGTTTTTCTCCGTTGTTACGACAACGCTACGAGCCATTAACCTCTGCCATCTCAAGTTAACAAACCAAGCGAATAAAGAGAAACACAAATATTATCACTGCAGGGAATGCAATATGCAGAAAACACGGATCCGTTATGATTGTAATGGTTCATAATTTGCCATGTTGCCCCCTAAAAATGTCTTTATTACATTTACTCTCTCCGTCCTGATTAGATTGGTCATGCGGGGAGGGCGGACCTTCCTCCCATTGAAGGGCCGACGGACTCAGAGCGCGGACCCATCCTCCCTGTGCCCCTGGGCATCCGGCCAGTCCTGAGTCGGTACCGCATAGAGGTGAACGTCATATTGACACCAGCTGTGTGTTCCCATAATCATGGCCTCAATGGTAACCCCAGCTCTTCTGTTGTCCAGGTGTTGTTCTGGGGTCTGAGGGATCTGAAGAGGGTGAATTTGACCCAGGTGGACCGGCCCCGAGTGGATATCGAGTGTGCTGGCAGAGGGGTCCAGTCTGCTCTCATCCAGAACTATAAAAAGAACCCCAACTTTAGCACCTTAGTCAAGTGGTTTGAGGTGGTAAGTTAGAACTAGCCCATGTGATGTCAGTGGAAAACATCAAAGTTTGACAGTCTGAAAGTATATATTACAACTGTGATTAAATAACAAAGCCATTTGAGACTGTACTGCGATTAAGGGCTTTCTGTGTTTATTATGTATGGTTTACAACTGTCTTTCTACTTTCTGACGTCAGGACCTGCCGGAGAACGAGCTTCTCCACCCCCCTCTCAACATCCGGGTGGTGGACTGCAGAGCGTTCGGCCGCTACACCCTGGTGGGCTCCCATGCCGTCACCAGCCTGAGACGCTTCATCTACAGCGCACCGGACAAGACCTCCAACAACTGGGCCACTGCAGGTGCAGCACCGGAGCCTGGAAATGATCCAGAACTTAATGTGGAGAGAATGTTCAGAGGATTTCATGATTGTGTTTGTATAAGCAGTACATTCACAATCACATTAAGTTCTGTTATTAGTAGCAGCATGTGCTTTTACATTAAGAACCTTCGGCGGCCTTATCTATACATTTGAATTCACAAGGACTCATTAGAAGGGGAAAAATGTTGTTCATTCCTGAGCAGTTCTTGGTTTCCTCTGATTTTAAACTATCTCACATTTTAATAACCTTAAAAACATGCCAAATAACAGTTTAACACAATTCATAGTGTTGTTTTTACCTATTTATTACGTCCACCTATTTGAAGGCTAAAATAACACTAAGAATTGTTTTACAAAAGCTATTTGACCAAGACTCTTGAAACTATGTGTGAAGCTATTACCTGATATCCTATTTCTCTGCTTGCTTTTTACTCTTAAAAACATCTCTGCTTATCCCCCACTTCAACTGCCAACAAATTACACTCTTATTTCTTCTTCCTTGCTCTTCCTTGCCTTTTTCTCCCTTCCTGCGTGTTCTGCCCGTTCCCTGCATCCCGCTGTCTTTTCCCCCCTTTTCGGCCTCTGCTCAGCTAAGCTAATGAACGGCTACATGGTGCTCACCAATGGGGGCTCCCAGTCTCGCTCCTCACCCAGCCTGTGCTCCCGCACCCCGTCCCGCACCCTCTCTCGCCCCGCAGGTGACGTTGTGGACGGCGACCTCTCGGTCCGAAAGGTGGACACGGTGGTCAAGCTGGAAGCCGTAAGCGTTTCTTTGGGGTTTGTGGGTGGTACTGCGCAGCACATTGCCGACTTAATATAATATGGTGGTTGTATAAAGGATGAGAGTAAAGCCTTCTAAATTGTCTTTGTTAAGCTGTGTGCATGTGGTACTTATATGTGTATCATGTCTGTCTATTAACTTGTTCACCCATGTTTTGTGGGACAACCACTCCCTCTCCTGGCCAAAGACATCTGATGCGGTTGTAAAAGTGGACATGGTAAGTGACTCCATATCTGTGGAAATGTTGGCGTTGGCTGAATGTACCAGACCTGCCTGAGCCTCGCTGTTGTCCGAACAGAGCGAGGAAGAGAATGAAAAGGAGAAGAAGAAGAAGAAGAAGAAGAAAAAGAAGGGAGAGTTGGAGGAAGAGGATGAGACTGATGAGAGCATGCTGGACTGGTGGTCCAAATACTTTGCTTCAATAGACACACTAATGGAGGTGAGTTATTCGATTCGGTTTTAATATATTCATGCCCGTCTAAACCCATACAGGTGTTTTCAGTTAATTTGGTTGATGAGACCTTTTCTCTGGACTGTGTAGGCGTGTACACATCCCAAATTATTGAAATTTCCCTCAATTTAGATGTAGCTGGTAGAGCGGGGCAACTGAAATCTTCATTTTGATTGGTTCTTCTAACTAGATGCAGTGTGCTGACCTCAGCAGATTTGTGGCTTAACTCAACCTATCAGGAACCACTATCAGTGAGTCCCAGAAGCAGGCAACAAACAGTATAGAGTAAACAGTGTTTATTGGTAAATCCACAGGCAGTAGTCAGGGGCAAAAAAAAGTTTTTTAGCGGGCTGGCGGCAGAAGGTACCAAGGGGCGATGCAGAGATGTAGTCAGGAAACAGGCAGCAAAACCACATGGGAACAGGCAGGCTAGGTGTTCCGAAACAGGTAAGGCAAACCTTAAAGGAAACAACAGGGTAAGGGGGAATAACAGGTTTATAAATTGCGGAATGTGACTACCCAAACAATATGGCACAGAAGGAAGACAGAACAGGGGTTAAAAAGACACACCGTAATCGGGAGATGGGAAAAACCTGCTAATGAGGCAATTACAAACAGGTGAAACACATCAAGGTGTGACACAACCTTGTGATGGTCTGACCCTCTGTCCAGCGGGTTAGACTATGTTCTTAATTAACTAAATAAAGTAAAGGTAAAACAGGTTCAAAATAACAGGTCTAATCAGCCAAAAAGTACTTGCACTTGTGTTACTTGCACTGTGTTAACATGTGTGAAAACCCTCCTTTAAACAAACCATTTATGTATGTGTTGGTGTTTCCAGATGTTGAAAGCTCAGGAGGCAGCACAGGCTGAGGCAGAAGAAAGGGAGGACCTGGAGATTGCAGCTGAGGGGGCAGGTATTGAAAGTTACACAGGCAGTAATAGTTTCAGACAGGTAGATTAATGGTGATGAGGGTAATTACAGTTTTACTGTCTTTTTTTGTGGTAATGAATTTAAAAGAAAATACATTAACAAATGGAAATTATAAAGCAAAATAGCATGTTTAGGTAAATTTGGGTTTCTGAATATGGTGTTGGAGGGCTTGCGCATGTGCAAGAGGGTTTTAGTGCTGACATGTAGCATGTAAAAGCTTTCAGTGTGTTTCCTGCTCTTCCTTGCCTTCAGCCCTAGTCCATATTACCATTACCATATACCTCATGAACACTTCTGTTAAAGAGCAGGATGTGACATCATTTCTGTAAGCACTACATGACGTCCCTCGCCAGCATGACCACACAGATTTGTATTACATGAAAGTTGGCTGATAAAGTCATAATGGACTAAATGGATGTGAACCTATAAAAACACCCATCTCTAATCCAAATTAGACTATTAACGATTAACATCAAACTGTATAGTCCAGTTTTAAATTACGGCTAATGGTAAAAACCGTAAAGCCCATTGAGGTCTATCACCATATAACCTTTTCTATTCTCTATTAAAGACCCCCTCCAATCAAAATCCTCTTTTCTCCATTTGGAGGTATCACTTTAACAATTCAAATTAGTCTGTAGGATTTGGCACCTATTTGTTCTATTTTCACATTTTAAGAGGGGGACTGCTTCCTTCCCTGGTTTGGGGGTGTGTACTTTTTGTGATGTCACATATATCACGGTTCACCTTGAAAATATGTAAACCACAGAAAAACAATCAGGTACCTTTTAGAGCACGTACACAGAAAGCTGCCTAGGCTGGCATTTTGGGGATGTCAAATTTGCGGGGTGTCACATCTTTAAATGATTTTAAATTAAAGTCAGAGCAATGGGCCAGGCTACTCTCTCAGAAGAATCGAATGCCTTAGTGTCCAGAGAGACACACCCGTCAACTTCCATGTTGATTGACATTTAGAGTGCTGTATCCATCTCCACTCCCTCACCCAACCATCCCCTCCCACCACCTGTCTGTCCATCACCAATCGGCCTCCTGGTCAGACATCAAACCTGATGACCTTTCCGTGAAAGGCTCAAAGGCCAAGGAGAAGAACAGAGACAAGAAGACCTCAAAAGACAAGAAGAAGACTCACGCTGGAGACAGCGCTGCAAGACAACCTAGTAGACCTAAAGTGGACGAGCTCATGGTTCGTATATCATACTCACACACACAAACAAACAGACAGTCCCACAGGCATAAACAGACGTGTCACACGTGCACTTAAAATGCACACATGCTTAGCTTCCATATGTGGTTTTAAAGGTGTTCGACAAGGAGCTTGAGACTGAGTTTGGGAACTTTGAGGACTGGCTCCACACCTTCAACCTGTACAGGGGGAAGGCAGGCGATGATGACGAACACGCCCAGGATGATGACAGGACCGTTGGCCGCTTCAAGGTGGGGCTCCATCAATAAACCTTGAACCTAAGAATAATACCGTTGTTTGGTAGCTAATTCACTTTAAGATAGCAAGGAGGAATGGGGCTGTATCTATGTTTCCTTGTCCAAAGTTTCCAAGGTCCTATGTTCCCAGAGTCCTATGTTCCCTGGTTCCTCTGTTAACACACGTTAACCCCCCTATTGTGTTCTGGTCAAATTTTACCAGTTTCAAGTTACAAGTATTTTATAAATATTATTATAGTTTTTTATTTTTATTTAAACAAGGTTATAAAGCTCAAAACAGCTATATATACACAACAAAACCAATGGTTATCATTTTATTTAATTTTGAAGGTCTCCCTTAACTTGATTTTCAGAAGGTCGACTTTGTGGAGAACTGTAATAAAGAAATAAATTAAAAAGTTGTCAGAGAAGTAGATGTTCAGTGCAGCTAACCCTAACCCCCTTTGACAAGATCCCACAATAGCCCATGTCATATTAAGCGAATACAGAGCTGGGGAACATCTTTTTTAGGTTCCCATTATGTGATATATAGAGCATAGGACCCTGGGAACATAGGACCCTGGGAACATAGGACCCTTTGTCATGTTCCCTATATGTGCCATATACATTTGGGGAACAAAAGACCCTGGGAACATAGGACTCTGGGAACATAGGACCCTTTGTCATGATCCCTATAAGTGCCATATACATCTGTGGAACATAGGACCCTGGGAACATCGGAATGACCCCGGAGGAATTGCTCAATTTCACAGAAAATAACAGACCATTGCTGTAACTGTACTTTAACTTAATGTTTTCTATTTCTATATGACCCAGGGGTCTTTGTGCATGTATAAACTACCTCTGTCGGAGGAGATCACAAGGGATGCAGGGTTCGATCCTAACATGGGCATGTTCCAGAGCATTCCCCACAACGATCCCATCAACGTCCTTGTCCGTGTCTACGTGGTCAGGGTGAGGGACCTGCATAATAACCATATTAATAACTACTGTTATGAAACACGAAGCCTAAACCTCTATTTGTTGCCCAGTCTTATTTATGTCTCCGGTGTTTCTCCGTAGGCGACAGATCTTCACCCAGCAGATATCAATGGGAAGGCCGATCCCTACATTGTCATCAAACTGGGCAAGTCGGAGTTCAGGGACAAAGAGAACTATATTTCCAAACAGCTAAATCCTGTCTTTGGCAAGTAAGTAGTAGAAGTCCTTTTAAGTTAATTAATTTAATGTTTTTATATGTTTTATTACAACAAGTTCAAAAGGAATTTCCCTTTAGCATTACAAAATCTCTCTACTCCTCCCCTACATAGCTCCTAGGTTTGCACCTTCTCTACCCCGCCCCCTACACCCACACAGATTTTCGTGTTTTAACAGTGAGCTGGGGTGACATTTTGCATTCTTGGTACGCTAGTACTCTAAATGAGGAGTAATTCGGACTAGGTACACTACTGCTTGGTTTCTCATCTGAACTGATTTTAGAGCTCTCATGTTACAGTATTGCCCTCCCCTCTCCCGCCCTCTGTCACAAGGTCGTTTGACATCGAGGCTACGTTCCCTATGGAGTCCATGCTGACTGTGTCTGTGTATGACTGGGACCTGGTGGGCACCGATGACCTTATAGGAGAGACTAAGATTGACCTGGAGAACCGCTTCTACAGCAAGTATCGCGCCACCTGTGGCATCAGCTCCACATACTCTGTGTAAGCACTGATGTTTCATTTCTACGTTCCTCCTATTCTCCTATAGCGATTCCTATGTTCTAATGGAAGTGAACGGGACCTGATTTTTTTCAGCTCCAACAGCATTTATTTGTAATCCTATCCGTTGTAACTTTCATTTACCAATTTAAGATATCTTGAGACTCAAGAGCAAAGGCATTTTAAAACATCTCAGGACATTTCCTGGAAGAGTGGCTTTCTAAAGACAGTATGGAAATCTTATTTTTTTATCACGGTTTATTAACTGCATTAGGATGTATTTTTTTAATTGCATCATAATGAATCAGTTATTTGAATTACAAATCCATTATTATTTAATCCAATTTACATATTTTTCCCGAAAAACAAACATCTCCATTCAACTTTTTTTCCTCTGACATTAGCCATGGATATAACATATGGAGGGACCCTATGAAGCCCAGCCAGGTCCTGGTTAAGCTATGTAAGGAGGGAAAGATTGACGGACCTCACTATGGGCCAGGAGGCAAGGTGAAGGTGGCCAACCGCGTCTTCCAGGGACCTACGGATATTGAAGACGAAAATGGTAACTACACTGGGAACATTAAAGGCATACAGTATTGTACATTGACACTAATGAAAGACCAAGCCACCCTCTCCCCCCTATTTAAACAGTTAGTCGTTTAAGACAGAGGTTCCAACAGAGCCCACACTAAAGGAAATGACTGAATAGGAGACAATCACACAACAAACATACTGTATAGCTTAACATACCAGTAGCTTATCCTGCCCCACCTTTTATAGGGGTTCGCTGGCAACTTAACTGATTCTTTCCTTTTCTCCTTTTTATGTTAATCTCCTAGGTCTTAAAAAACAGACTGAAGAGCATTTAGCTCTGACTGTGTTAAGGCACTGGGAGGAGATTCCTAGAGTGGGCTGTAAGCTCGTCCCTGAACACGTAGAGACCAGACCGCTGCTCAACCCTGACAAACCTGGCATTGAGCAAGTAGGGAGTTTGACCACTTGTTTTGAGTTATGAAGGAGATTGACGTAGCAGCTACTGCAGGCTTTTATTATTTATTTTGTGTCCACAGGGTCGTATTGAGATGTGGGTGGATATGTTCCCAATGGACATGCCCGCTCCTGGACCTGCCATTGACATATCGCCACGGAAACCAAAGAGGTAGGCCCAGACAAGTAGCCTAGCCTAAGATTTGCTCTGCTTTACATCAGTCTGAGAACTCTCAATTGAAAAACGTGCCAGCCAGGTGCCAATATGTGTCAAACAAATCAGTTGAGAGTTCCAAAACTGTTATTTAACTGTAAAGTGAAGCAAATCAGGATTTGGAGGAGGTTTTAACCAGGCTGCCAGTGTCGTTTGGACCAGTAATGACACAATAACGTGAATATAAATGCTTATTTTGGATATAAATATCTACACACCAAAAATGTAACGTGCCACACTTTTTTGGTCATTTTTCTTCCCAGGTTAAGTTAATGGTGAGTCTTTTCCATCAAATTGCCATTGCTGCAAATCCAATAGGAGTTCAAAAATGTGTGTGTTCCTTCCTCCCCCTTATGCCAGATATGAGCTCAGGGTGATTGTTTGGAATACAGACGAAGTAATACTGGAGGACGATGATTACTTCACTGGGGAAAAGTCCAGTGACATATTTGTCAGGGGGTAGGTACAGAGGGACGTGGTGGTTAAGCCTCGTCCCGTGGGTGCTGCGTGGTTTTGTTTGGCGTTAATCATTATTTTGTTTTGCTTTGTTTCCATTTTTTTCTGTGTGCGTGTTTGTGCGTTCTGTATTTCCGTTCGTGGCGTGTCTCCTGTCTTTCTGTCGTCCTCTCTCTCTCCTCTGGTCATTGCTGTGCCGTGGTCTAGCTTTGAGCTTCGTGTAATTATTTGGAACACTGATGACGTAATTCTAGAGGACGATGCTTTCATGACAGGAGAGAAGATGTCTGACATCTATGTCAGGGGGTAAACACACGATTCCATCGCATGGCTTGTACAATCTCCCCTTCCTGCTACCGAATCCCATTCTTCTGGTTCCCTCCCTCTCTCCCTATCCTTGACTATCCAACTAGCATGCAAGCTCGCTTATATACAACCTGTCTGTTAGCACGCAATAAACGAATGCTAGCTAAGAAATACGTCAGGACCAAACCATGTACACCAGATAATTTCATAGAGAAAACAAATAGTGATATCCAAACAGTTCTACAAACAAATTATTCTTAGTTTGCTACAGAAATCAATCAAAGAGATGTTTTTTTTTTACTATAAATCTATAAATGTCATAGGTGTGTGGTTTGGTTCTGTGTTGCCATTTCTGTTTGACACACAGGGCCTGAAAATATTTTGGATTGTAAAAAAAAAAAGTTCTTGCATGAACAAGTACAATTAAAGAATGTGCATGCGAGACCCAGACTAATTTAAGATGTTTTTGGCAAGACATAGTAGTAAATAGTGATAATTAATTCCCAATTCAGGCTTTTCTTTTTTTCTTTTTTTCTCACTTTCTGCTTCCACACCTTCCTTACTTTGTGCAACTTGGTGTCACCTCACTGGCTTTTGGTGTAACAAAGACAGTCCTCGATTTGTGTTATAGCGCCCACCAGAACCTTAAAATTCCACCCTAGCTCAATGTTTGAAAGGCAACTGTAAACAGTGGTGTGGGTGGCTGTCGGGGGAAAGGTAGAGAAGTGTGAGCTTATGAGAGCTGTAGGGGAAGGAGTAGAAAGGAACACAAGCCACCTGACACTGAGCCGGGGAAGGGGCATGCACTCAAAATAAAGTTTTTGTAACGCTGGTTTCACCTACAGTGGTAATTCCAAACACAAATCGAGGAGGGTTCCTTTAAGTCAGTGACATGATCTTCAGTAGTATAACTATGCTCCCTGCAACCTCAGTAATAGCCATAGCACTCTACACTAAACCAAAGCATCTAAGTAGAAGTTTTTATTTTCACATGCAACACGTTTTTTTAAGGAAGAACACAGCTTCACTCCTCCTGACTTAAGAAAGACAGTCTTACTCATCTGTTAATGAAAGATCTCCTGCTAGCACAGACTTAATGAACAAACTTTAAACTGCTGTTTTCCTATCTGCATTCTCGAAGTAATTATTTCATTGCGTGAAGCACAGTTTTGAAGATTTTTGCTAATATCTCCTTATCTTTGTGTAAGCATGTCACCTGAAAACAATGTAAGCTTCCAACACCAAATCAGAGAAATGGTTCCAATTCAAACTACAGTATTATTTTATAGCAGCATGTACACAAATACCACACACAGTGATATCCATCTGATTTGTTCTTTGGAAGCTGCATTGTGTATTTCTAAATATGAGGACATCATTTCGTCTTAAACAAATGTATAGCCCCTGTACACCGAAACAGGTGTGATTTCTAATAAGACCTTCTCAGTTGAAGTTGGGGTTAGCTACTGCATGCTGTAAACATGCTGAGGAAACTACACAGAGGCCTACTCAAATGAACCAATTATAAAGAAGGGGTCAGTCCCACCCTAACAGGTGCAACAAAACTGACATAGCAGTCAGGAAGATGTCAATCACACGCCCACACAGTCCTGAGAAAAGGTCTAATCAGAAACTCAAAACCCTTGAGTGGGATTCCAGGGCATTTAATATTTCCTGTACTTACATTAGACATACCAAAATTTCACCCCTTAAACTGACAGTTTCTACTGTGCATGAGAAAACAAGTCCTTAGTCCTCTAATCTCACATATGACCCTTGACCTCTATGCAACCTTTTCCCGCAGGTGGCTGAAGGGACAACAAGAGGACAGGCAGGACACTGACGTCCACTACCACTCTTTGACGGGCGAGGGGAACTTCAATTGGCGTTTTGTTTACCCCTTTGACTATCTAATGGCTGAGGAGAAGATCGTCATGTCAAAAAAGGAGTCCATGTTTTCTTGGGACGAGACGGAGTACAAGATCCCGGCCCGCCTCACGCTGCAGGTCTGGGACGCTGACCACTTCTCTGCAGACGACTTCCTGGGTTAGTGACCTATTTCACCTGTTGTAGCCAGTGTTACAGAGCTACTTTTTGGATAAAGTTGTATATGATATGATGAACATCATACCCAGCTACCTTGAAAATGATTTCTGCAACTACAGCCAAAAATAGTGACGGATGAAATCGCTGTCAAAAACATACAAAGTGCAGTCCTGTCTTGCGACCAGAGTGGCCGCCAATTTGTCAACTTATCACGTTTGACTCATAAACCTGGAACAACCCATAGATAGGAACCTCAGTGATTCTTAATGAATAAATATATGCAATAGTTCATACTCCTGGATCCAGATTGGTTAGCTAACAGTGCAATTTATAATTAAAACACTTTTTTTACATTCAATTGGTTCAATTTATATAATTTATGGCTCAGTTAATAACTGAGTGAATTTGAGTGAAATAATTATCCTCGCGGCCTGCAGGTGCAATTGAACTGGACCTAAACCGGTTCCCTCGAGGTGCGAAGACAGCCAAGCAGTGCTCCATTAACATGGTTCGGAAAGACCATGAACTGCCCACCATTTCTATATTTAAACAAAAGAGGGTCAAGGGGTGGTGGCCATTTGTGGCCCGTGATGAAAATGACGAGATGGAGCTCACGGTAAGACAACATCCATCCATACATACATACAGTATATAGATAGAGTACCGTATATACTACATATGAAGGTAGTCCAGAGAATATCATAAATGTTCAGAATACACATTAGACCCAATTAAGAACTACATTCGCCCGCCTGTTAATTGCATGTTTTCATTGCAGGGTAAGGTTGAAGCTGAGCTTCATCTGTTGACAGCAGAAGAGGCGGAGAAGAGCCCTGTTGGCCTGGGACGCAATGAGCCTGATCCACTGGAGAAACCCAAGTAAGACTTTATCATGAATTAAATCAGAAGGCACACACACACAACACACACACAATCATTCTGACTAGAGGTGGGGACTCAAGTCACTTGACTTGGACTACAGACACAATATTTGCTATATTGTATTTACTTGACTCTACACTTGATGTATGAAGACAGTCACTGAAACTTAACTTGGATTCTAGTGACATCAGTTGTATATTTTGTGTTAACTGAATAAAACTGATTTTTTTATCTTGAATTAAAGAAATGTCTTAAAAAAGTAATTTTGAAAATGTGATTTCAAATATTAAATAGGTACTCGATTTTGACTAGACCTATTCTACATTTAGACTTGTGACTTGACTTTCAACCTAACTCTGACGTGGTATTGGTATTCTACATTTAGACTTAGGACTTGACTTGAGTCTTTCTACCAATATAGACTTGACTTTGTAAAATATAGACTAGGGACTTGATTAGAGACTTATGTCTTCAGACCTAAGGCTTGGGCGTTGAGCAAAGTTGACTTATTCACACCTCTGCTTCTGACAGTGAAATTGTTGCATAAGGTATACTCTGAGTACTTCTTACTCCTATAATGGAGTACCAAGGATGGTGTGGCACATCCGCACTCATCTACTTACCCATTCTCAGAGTGTGAAAGAAGTGACATCGTCGGAGGGAAAAATAAAAACATAACCTCTTCAAATGTTGCGTGTTGGATTCTAGATCATTCAGCAGGTTGAGATTCTGCTGAGGTTTTATTTGACCTCAATACGCTGCCGTTACACTTTCACTCTCAATCATTTCTACTCCGGTCATTTTATCTCTTTCTGTTTTCCTTCTGTTCTCCCCTCCCCCTCCTCCTCCTCCACCTCCTTTTCAATTTTTCTTTAATGCGTGGGACTACCCTTCTCTCTCTCCCCTGTCTTTTTTTTACCCTTTCCGTCCACCATTCCCTCCCTTTCCTCTGCTCGTGAAGTCGCCCGGACACCAGCCTCATGTGGTTTCTGAGCCCCCTGAAATCCATACGTTACTTCATCTGGCACAACTACCGCTGGCTGATCCTCAAGCTCCTGGGTTTGCTCCTGCTGCTGCTAATGCTGGGCCTCTTCCTCTACTCAATCCCTGGCTACCTGGTCAAGAAGATGCTGGGGGCCTGAGCCACTGGTAGCCACCTTGACTCTCTCGCTCTCTCTTTCTCTCTATCACTCTCTCTCTGTCTCTCTTTCTCTCTCTCTCGGTCTCTCTCTCTCTCTCTCTCTCTCTCTCTCTTTCGCCGACTCTTTATGCCCGGTTTCCTTGGTTCTCCCTTCCCACATTAGACCCTAATCCTGTCCTGAAAACCCTTTTTCTTCCTCCTCTCTCTCTCTCTCTCTCTCTCTCTCTCTCTACTGCTCAAATATCCCTGTCTCTGTTGTGTCCGCTGTTATTTTGTATCTCAGCGCTACCCACATCCCCGCCATTACAGCACTACCCCATTCCCTCTGGTGGCATGCAGCTGGTATAGCTGGTCCACTCCACTGTTCCATTGTCACGCGTTGTGTTCTCGTGCCGAGGTTTATCCCTGTGCTTTTGTGACGTATTGTGGCCGGTGATTCGGTGACAGAAAAAAAACGCTTGCATCTAGAGACTGTCCATGAACGAAAAATGCTGCGTTAAAACGGGACGCTTTTGTCAAAGTATTGGTGGTACTAATACCCATCCTGGCTTCACTGACCACTAACATTGGCTTTCCATTTCTCTCCTTTTGCATCCTTTCTGCCATGTTCTATACCTGCTCCACCCTATCCTCCATCGCCACCCCCATCTAGTCGCCCCGACACCACCTTCCTGTGGTTCCTGAGCCCGCTGAAGGCCATCCGCTACCTGGTGTGTAACCGCTACAAGTGGCTGATCATCAAGCTCGTGCTGGCCCTGGTGCTGCTGATGATGCTGGCCCTGTTCCTCTACAGCATGCCGGGCTACATGGTCAAGAAGCTGCTGGGGGCCTGAGGATGTGGGGGGAGGGGATGTGGGGGAGGGGATGGGTGGGAGTGAGGGAGGGAGAGAGGGGAGGAAGGTGGTGGTGGACAATTTGGGGGCGATCCTGCTGGACTGGCCCGGGTTGAAGGGTGGTGGTGGGTGCTGGCACATACAGGCCCCATCCACCCCCACCCAGTAAGAGAGCATATGCAAACCCAGCCCTATGTACGCGGTGGTACGCCCTCCTGCCCAGGGCCAATAATGGAGAGCCAGGCAGAAGCGGCTCTAATCATCTATTGACTTTCCGCTGAGTCGGTACAAATACTAACTATCTGATCCACTACCAGCCCTGCAGCAACACTTACAAACGTTTAATATAGAGTGACACTCCTGAACTATTAACCAGTTGGCTGCAAAGTACCACCCCCCCCCCCCACCCCCTCAACGATCCTTCACAAGCAATGTTACTTGAGAATGAAAGACTATTTACAGTATGTATGTTGTTGTACCGCTTTACATTTACAGATTACATTTGATTAAGAGCAGATTATTGCATGAAAATGTTTCTCCATGTGATGCTGTATAAAGCCTTTTTCGTTACTATTATAATTTAGTTATTGATATAGAATACTGGAGAACAAATTAACAATATTTTTCACACTTGCAGTTTTTGCACACTTATAGAATAAACATAAAGCAACACAAATCCTGAATTTATATTTTCCTAATTTAATGATTCAATTATTGGGACTTTAAACAAAATGACTAGAATTATTACAGAATATCCTTGCTAATGTCTTACTTAAATATTCAAGAGACCATACCTATCAAACCAGATTAGACTACAGTAGATTAGACAATAATTGCAAATAATCCTTAGTGTTTGTTATGAACTCCATGTACTAGGAAACGCATGGACTGTATAAGCACAAACCAGAGTAGATAAATTGTCTTAGATTTAAAACAAAGATCACTTTTGCACTCTTTGTATTATTCCATGTAGCACTCATCTGGCACTTCAAATAGAATAAAACAAATACTAAGAAATTCTGGCAAATATTATTTGTCTCATGTCTGGTCTCAAAAAAATGTCTGTTTTACACAAAAAAAGAAGATTTAAGAGGTCAATAAGCATGCGTCAGTGTTCTGAACCAAGCGCTTCTGTGCGTTGGCATGACTAGCTGTACACTAACTAAATCACAATCCTGTCTTTAATGTAAGAAATAATGGGACATTTTCAATTTGGAAATAAAGTTAAAGTGCACTTGAGAGTTATAAGAGAGGGATAAGAGGCCTAGTGTTTGTGGATAGCAAAACACATTTATTTATCGTGGAATATTTGTGGATCATGGTACTTTAATTTTGAGAAAAATTTCTCTCCATAATTTCCACTGTGCCCTTGCTTGACCTATATTTCTGACACCTGTGTTGCAGTCATTGTTTTGTGATTGTGTTCCACTGAATACGAAACTATTTCTTGTTTGCACTAAACTTGCCTGTTTGTATGACCAATGGGTGTATTTATATCGGTTGAAATGTGTGCAATATTTATTTTTTGTCTGTTTTCCCAGTGGTTTGAAATAAACTAAATTCAATAAAATATACCTTCGTGTTTAGCTACATGTTTCAGAGAGTAAACTGGTGTATTTGCTGCTCCAGCCATGTAGGCTACAAGATTTCCAGACTGAAGGTCATGGGTTCGAGCCCTGGAGTTGGCCTACCTGTACGCATCCTTGAGCAAGATGCCTAACCTTATTACATGTAATACTCATAAATCACAAATATTGTTAAAAAAAACAACAACAAAAAAGTACTACACCAGCTGATTTCACTATGCTTTCCCTTCCCCTGTTGGAGGGCTGTGGTACTGCATGGTTGGCGCAAATACCTGGTTAGGTGGTTCATTTTCTGCACCTGATTTGCCTCCCACTGAACAGCCTATAACTGCTGTTTGTCTCTGAATGCCTGTGTGCAGCCGTCCCAACACCAGCATGTCGTGGCTGCTGAGCCCAGTGAGGATAGTATGTATCCTGGTGTGGAGGAACTACAAGCTGCATTGTGTTCTACTGCTGGCTGTCGTGCTGGGGCTGCTCTTCCTGGGCCTGCTGTTCTTCTCGCTGCCCTCAGCACTCAGCCACAAGATCTTCCACATGGCTGGATAGACGCAGCATCAGAAGTGACTACACAGGCCTGCACACACAAGCCCTCTGCATGCCTCACCATTGTGATTGTCAGACAACTTTGTATTTTAAAATATTTAAAATAACCTCAGTTGTTTTTTTGGTTTTGTTTATTGGTTTAACCATAACAGGAAATACTGCAATATCAACATTGTATCAAATAGTCTTTATTTTCAAATTTACAATAGTGTTTAATCTGTTCTCTATTGACCTCTATTGACCTCTATTTTTATAATATACTGTTTTACATCAGAAGTATATGGTTAAAGGTCTTGGTTACTTTTCTACTCTAGTACTTAGAGTAGCAAAGATCAAAGCATACTCGTACCATGTTTGATGCAGTCTAACTGGTATACAAAAAGTTTTGCAAACACAAAGATCTGTATAATTAAATCTACAAAGATGTAAAAACACAAGCCGTAATAATTGTGTTGTGTAATACGTACATTTTAAAATGAGTTTTGGTCCACCATTGACTCCCGTATTCTGTACATCCATCTTCAGAATTTGAACAGGATGCAGGAAAATTAAACGCTTTTACCAGTTCTGTGTAGCCTACCTACAGTGGTGCAGCAGACTGCGTATACTGCCATTCAGGTATTATATGGTCTCTCTCAGCAATGAATTGTCTTTTCGGGATAGCACTAGTAGCACAGACACAGAAACAGATGGGTGCATTGAGTGACTTTTCCAGTGTGTACCAACAGATCTCAGGGCTTTAGTTTATCCTCCAGGAATAACAGAGGATTTGGCCCATCATGCTTTCCTTGGGACCCCAGGGTATGCTATTGTATAATTTATTGTGAATTTTATAGCGTAGCACGAGCGAATGATTACTTCGTATAAGACAAACAGCGGGTGGGCATGTATTGAGAACGCTAGTTGGGAGTTTAACAAAAGACCAATATTGCTTGAATAATGTATTATATTAGCCTACCTCAGCCTACTCTTTTTGCTGGAGTCTGTAGTACTGGAAGAAGAACTCTATAGTCTATTACGCATCCTCTTCACTCAAGTCAGCATTTAAGTAGTAGCTTAAAATCTATTTAGTAAATAGATTTTGTAAAAAAAAACTAAAAACTAAAACACACACCCCTGTCTGAATATCTGGATGAAATCAAATACCAACCAGTTACAGTTCATCATGTATAACATGGGGAAATAGTGGGATTAACAAATAGCATACTGGCAGAGAAGATGTATTACACTAGAAAATATGCAGTGTGCAAATTCATAGCTATATAAGGACAAAGTAAGTATTATTATAATCACAGTGAAGGGGCATGCTGTGAGCTGGGCAGCTCCCATCTGTTAGGCAGAATCTATGATCAGCACATAACACACTACATGGCTTATCTAATTTGTACACGATGGAACATCCTGGGGAAGCACTCAAACGTTTACAAGGGTTGGTATGTGAGAAAGCTTTTCCAACTTTTTTTCTCATACATACATCTGGTGTTGGAATACAACTCGATTGTTTTAGGAAGAGGGGCCTCCCAAGGTTGGTATGTCAATGTTTCGTTTTCTTGCTCTTGTCTTAAGTTGCTTTAAACACTAGAATATTAATAACAAATTCTGATTTGACCATTGTCATTGCTCTAATTAATTTTGGCTTCACCTTTAAACTGTTTAGTGTAAGTATTTTCACTTTTCATAATCATTACTTCTATATTTTAAATTTAATTTCCTTTTTATTTCCCGGAACTTTTTGTCAACGTTATTTTTAACACTTGTGATATCCATTAGTCTTTTTACTTAAATTACCAACTATCCCAAAATATAGTCAATTAATAAAAATTAAAACATTATTTATTTGTAATAATACAATAATCAATAATAATAACAAAAAGAAGAAGGTGTTTTATTGTAATATTTTATTTTTAGTATGCATTGTTTTACCAATTACTCTTTCAGCAATCTATTTGCTCTTTATTTATGTTAGGCTTGTGTTTGCACCCTCCTTTAAAGAAGTCACTTCTGTAACTCAATGTGGCAGTTTGTGTTGACATACATGGTGAAGAGTATATCTGCATGTTGTAGCATATTTTTTCCCCACTATATTATTACTCCACACAAAGAGCCTATTTTTGAATATACACTTTATATTCTTCACCTCTCAGAAAGAGAGTGTTGCTGTCTCTTGGCACTAGCTCAACTAGAACAATTTGGCTTGTTTTGATAAGAGAACTTGGGTGGTGAGACAAACCACGTCATCAGCTTTTTAACTCCTTATCTTTAGAAAAGGGTTGTCCGTCAGCATGCAGCAACACTTTTACACTTTATTTCTTTTAGGCTATTATTTCAATGCACAGTATCATGTAAAGTGACTGGACCGGTATCATAACAGTGATAATAATGATAATAAGCTAATGGCAAAAGCTACTCTAACTTTTTAAAAAGTGTCACCATGGGATAGTGACTTATACCGACATGGATAACTACGCTTTACAATGTAACAGTATTTGGTTTACAGATATACAACTCATTGGTAGGCCTAATTACTTTAAGTTAGGCTTAAATTAAATATTTTCTTCTATACTTTTGACTATGACTCATTGACTCAGATCCATCATAGCATTTCATATCATGATCGGTCATGATGTATACAGTAGTATCCTAAGTAACCAGAGGGAAACCTTTCCCAATGTCCTTGATGAAATGTCCCTTTAATGTACAGTATATAGACTTTTACACAGCCAATAGTGACGTACACTGTTTTTATTTTCATTTTCAGGTTTCAAAAAATGTGGAAACAATAAGGCAAAGTAGCAATGATTTTACTTTCGTCTCAAGGTTTTTCCCAAATTCCAAAAACATTTTTGGGATAGATCTAATAATTTGTTTTGGTTTGTCCAAATTAAAAACATAATAATTGTAATCTCAATCCACATCACTTTGGATTGGCATCTTTATCAGCATTAGTGCTTAATTTAATATTTTTGATACCCGAATGTAATTGTTAGAGTGGTCTCACAAATATGCTGTGGAAAGTCAAATTAAGGATTTATGTCACAAAACATAATTCTAATCCAGTGTACTAATGAGCATTGAGAATTCCCTTAAAGGTCTAAAATAATACTGACCACATTTTTCTCTCTAATAGTGTTTGTTATTGCAATGAACTACATTACATTTTTATTTAGAAATTTCCCTGCCTGAGAGAAACCTCTGTTGCTAAACAGCACTGTTGCTAAACAGTGGCTAACATTGCCTCGGTCTAAAACAGACTGGTGGTAATGTAGGTATAATATATAGAGTATATGAATGTATGAATTGGAGGGAACAGGTATTATGAATTGAACCATAAAAAGTAGAGCTACTATTTCATTACTCAAAAAGACAGAAACGTATTTAAGAGCATGCATTCCATGAAGTCAAGGTTAATCTGATGGTCAGACAGAGTGAATAGGTTCTGGAGGGGTGAATGCAGATTATCTAATGTTCCACGTGCCAGTCAACCCCTCTAGCAAAGGTCTGGACTCGGTGTCATTGATGGTAGCTCTAAATGGATTACAAGGAAGCACGTCAGTAAAAGGCTTTCTGGGCTAGACTCACACTCATACACACACCCAGTGGCCAGATACACACATGTACGCACAAATACTGTACACACACACAAATGGAGAGGATTAGCCAGAAGTGTATTGGGCCAACATCCGCAAGGATCTTAGAGCCTTTTTCCATTCACTATTCAGCACTGTTTGGCAGTCGTAAGGCCTCCTAAACTGCTCTTTTCCCTTCCAGATAGCTGTTACACCTTCCAGAGGTGTAGCTAGGAGTAACAGCAGGCCAAGCGGGGCTACAATGGAGTCGGACACTACGCCTCCGGAGAGCGAGCCCCAGGTTTCGGGGGACGCGGGCGGCGCGCAGGCGGAGGGCCCGGGAACCTCGGGAACCCCGGGGTTGGAGGTGACCGTCGACCGCCTGGAGCAGCTGATGAAGAGCATGGAGGTGCTGCTCTCCGACGTGGAGCAGCTGAGGAGCACCTGCAGCGAGCAGGCCGCGGAGCTGGTGCGCGCCACTGCGGATTTGAGGCAGCAGCAGGAGGACCTGAAGGAGAGCTACTTGGGGCTGTCCCGCGAAATGCAGGAGGTCATGGACACCATGGAGGACCTGTTTAGCACCAAGAGCGCCATGGATGTCAAGGAAAAGGAAACGAAGAAACTCAGCCGTCAGTTCTGAGGGACTGACTGGGACAAGCCAACGAGATGGGGTGGGGGGGGGGGGGGGGGGGTGTGTTGGTGGGGTGTGCGGGGGTTGGAGTGTGCCGAAAAAGACCAAAAGAAAACAAAACAAAACACAACCAACCAAACAAATACAAAACAAAAAAAAACAAAAAAAAAAAAAAAAAAACAAAAAAAAAAA
>JAOEHI010000017.1:1765053-1784705 GCA_025447815.1 Percopsis transmontana
CCAAACTATGCCCCCAATACCCTTTTTAATATTTGCTGTCACAATCGCCCCCCCCCCCCCCAACACACACACACACACACACCATTAAACTGTACCGCACTGCAAACTCATACGTTTCTTTTTTCTTTTTTTTTAACTCTCTTTTTTCACCCTCTCTCTTCTTACCACTACCAATCTCCTCTTCTCTTCTTCTTCTTTAACCCCTAGAAAGGCATTGTTTGAGTCAGGGCCTGATCAAAAAACTGTTGCCCGCCAACCGCAGGGCTTTCTGTAAATTCAATAAGGCCACCTTAAAGATTTTCCTAATTAATGGATGACATCTTTGGCTGGAGGAGAGGCAAAGCATTCGGCTCCGGCTCGCTCTTTGTTCCCCCGCTAATTAACTTTCCCAGGTCACTCAGGTCCCTGCAACCTGAGAGTGAAGAGCCCCCATTGAGGAGGGAGTTGTAAACTTACTTTTTTTTTGCCTCGGCACTTAAAAGGGGAAAGCAACTATAGGGAACAGAAAATATCCTATTTAAGTCCTTTGTGAGTGAACTGCTTGCACATGTTCCAATAAAGGAAGTCTTCTAAATAAGCTGCCGTGTTGCTCTCTGCTCCCCCCCACCCACCCCAATCCCTCCCTTGTCCCACCTTCTTTCACTCCCCAGCTCCACAGAAAGGTTATGAATGATAGCTCTGGTTTTGGGGGGGTAAAGGGCAAAAGGACAGCATCTGGGCATTGTGGGATTGTTAGCACCTGAAACTTGGAGGGAGTTTAAGGATGGGAACCCATGGGACCACTGGGTGGTGAGGTAGATGATTGGAAGACTGCTGTGAATATGATGGAAAAAAGAGTGGCTCTTTGCCCTTATCATTGTTTGGAGGGTTCTAAAAGAACCTATGCCTCCCAACCGCTTTTTTCAAAAACTGATCCCAGTGTTCAGGGGTTAAAAAAAATAAAAAAAATAAAACTGTCACATATAAACCCCTTTACATTATTTGAATTCAAAACTCAAGCAATATATACAGTATGATAAACATGACAGTTTTTTTTATAAACCCAAAAGCTTTTTTTTATTTAAAAAATATCAATATTGTTTTCTTTTAAAAAAAAATTGTACATATATAAATATATTTAATATGCTCACAGGCTGATACATTTGCAAAATAATATTCTGTCTATATTTAAATAATTTGAATGCCCTTTGCATCAGTTTGTTGGGTTTAGCCACATTAACACATTCCTGTAGTGATCACCAATTAGAGTAACTAATAAAAGTCTTTAATCTAATAATATAGTAGTCCAGCCTAATCCGCACTCACTCAAATGTCAATACACACCCTCAACTGTGTGCTTGATACATACACACACACACACACACACACACACACACACACACACACACACACACACACTTACCCATCAGAACTTACCCAAACCCTTGCATACTGTACAACCATCAAAACACTAAATGTACAACAACTAAATAGAAACAAATCTAAATACAGCCAAAGTCAAACCCAGAGCCTAATGGGTCTAGTTTAGTTAACTGGCCTCCCCTGTGCATCTGCTATGAGCGTGAGGTTCCTGATGACAGCTCCTGTGCCGCAGGGTCCCTGAGGGTTAATGACAATAGGGGATCTGTGACCCCAGACCGTGACCATTGAACCTAACCCACGGGGACCCAGCCAGCCCTGGTCCCCGCTGCACGATACTGGTGACGGAACCACAAGTGACTGCCGAGGTGTGCTAAAAACATCAGCGGGGAGAATAGAGCAACATGCCTGTCAGAGTAACTCCATTCAGGTAAACAACTACTGTAATATCAGGCCTTCATTGGCTAATCAGTGTCTGTGACCACAGTTTAGACGGCTGCCGTTCAAAGAGCATCATTCATACACACACTATATCTGTGTGTGTGTGTGTGTGTGTGTGTGTGTGTGTGTGTGTGTGTGTGTGTGTGTGTGTGTGTGTGTGTGTGTGTGTCTGAGTTTGTGTGTGTGTGTGTGTGTGTGTGTGTGTGTAAAACATGCTTATACACACTAAATGAGGCACATGCACATACACTGGGAAGTTGTATATATTTGATCTAATTGTTAGTTGATCAATTCAAGGAGGCACTTTAAACTCAAGGAGAGTTTAAAGTGCCTCGTTATCACATCTATATCTAAAATCTATAAACAAATATATTTTGGAATTGACTTAACGTTGTAACAGCTAAGAATATATTTGAAAATAACTATATTCACATCTCATAAAACAGCTAAAATTCTATCTTAAAATAAATGATCATAAAAGTTTAATGTATAAGTATATTTTTTTCACTCACACCACATGAATTTAATTTAAACTATCATTTTTATTTTGAATTTAGTTGGACATTTGATTTTCAGTGTTAGATGTAATTTTCAATGCAAACCAAAAATGCATTGATTTAATTATAGCTATGGTCTTAGTGGGAAAATGAAACATCTTACTGTTAATCATGTAACTAACATCCACTCATATTTATTCTTTTTGTTTTTGTTTTTCTCCCTCTCCTTCTCTCTTTGTGTGTGATGGAATGTAATTGTGGGTTTAATTTTAATGCACAAAAATTCCCATCTCTTCTCCATGATTATTTCTTTATGGTCATTGCAGACTTCAGTAACCCAGGAATGCTTGCTTTTTTTTTAAGTTTTAAGTTTTTTTAAAGGACAATAAGGGATTCATGCGTTGCATAGGACGTCCTTGCATCTACAAAATCAAGCAGTCAGTATTAGCACTGTGTGAACCTCCTGACCGGGTGACAGGTTTGTGTACGGCATGGTAATGGCACATAGATGATCCACACAAGTACGTTCCACGCCTGGCTCCTTGGCTCTCACGTGTTTGTCTTTGCAGTGTGAACAACACAAGTCCCTATACTCAGCTGTCATAATTTGTTAACGAGTCTTTTCAGGGAGGGAAAAAAGAGAGAGAGAAGACCGAAAGAAAGAAAGAAAAGACGGCTCTTCACGAATGACTGAAAGCAGAGGTCCTTCCACAGGGGGAAGCCAGGGGCGACATCAGACCGATTTCAGACCGGCCCGTGATGGCATCTCTGTATATTTTAATATTAATGACCGAGGCCGCAAAGCTGCCCTCTAAGCCTCCAACAGGTGCCCCAGCAGCCCCATGCCATGCAGTGCGCGCCCTCGGATCATTCGACATCCCACTTTCCACGACTGCCGCGCAATGAAGACGACAAATAAAGAGGATGAAGGCGAGGAAGGGGGGCACATCAAGGGCCAGGAGAGAGAGAGAGAAAGGGAGAGTGAGAGAGAGACAGAGACAGAGAGAGTTAGGGAGTCAGCCATCTCACGCAAATACGTTTTTTGAGTCACTTTCCTGAGCTGGAACACGGGTCGATATTTTTCCCCCCCTTGAGAAAGAGATTGACTTTTGTTTGGAGTTTGTGAGAAGTGGGAATCAGGAGTGGGACAATGGGACTCCCCACGGTGAGAGGCTCAGAGGAGCCATCTCAAATCAGTCAGCCAGGGGACTGACTAATCCGTCCATTGTCCCTCCCCAGCCACCGGCCGCACATCAACACATTCGCCCCCATTGTCCCCACCCTCATGCCGCAGGATTTGCTCTCTCCAACAGCCAGTTTTGTCCAGGGCAGTTCGAGCGGAAGTTTCTCACTGACAATTTGCCCCAAATAGATTTGTCAGTGCGTTCACTGCCCAACTTCCGGGGTCTGTGTGGTTCTGTGCGAGTTTGGGTTTTGGATCACTCTCATTTACATTTACATTTACAACATTTAGCAGACGCTTTTATCCAAAGCGACTTACAATTACATTGTTCTATTACATGGAGCAGGTAGGGGTTAGGCATCTTGCTCAAGGATGCTTACAGGTAAGCCAACTCTGGGGCTCGAACCCACGACCTTCTGGCTGGGAGTCCAACACCCAGACCACTAGACTATCCTGCTCTCCTTTTTGGACTTTGCCAAAACCTCTGTGTGTGTGTGAGGGGGGCATAATTAACACAGTGGGTGTGTAATCGTACAGGCAACCTAAACTCTACTATACTAAAATTGTTCCTCTGTAGTTCCCACCACAACTAGTCCTAGGTGGGCCTTATCAGAGAAGTATATGATTCACCTGGGAAGTTCTGTCTTACAGTATATCTAAGACAAATGTTGCCTTCCTGCAGAATCTTAAGTTCAAAGGTTCTGGGTTCACTGCATCACTTTAATATGTTGTATAGCCTTACTATATAAGTGCTTTGAAGCCCCGCATGAGGAAAGGTTCCTGGAAAATCTGAACCCGAAATGTTTCCTATGTCACCTTGAATGATTCTAACTCAAAACTTTATTTTTAAGGTAGTAATCTTTGGTGGGCCACAGAAGTCTATGATTAACCTGAGGTCCTATCTGGCTGTCTGGAATGAGAGGAGATGCTGGCATTGTTTAAGGCCAGGGGCGGTGTCAGTGTATGGTTACAATGGAGATTCCGTGGATGTTGTTATATGATGGTCCAATGTGAAACTGCTAAGATTAGGGTTCAATTCCCACTAAGGTCCCAATTTGATTCAAATTGCCCATTAGATTAACAAAAAAACCTCAATATACCATTGATTAGGCCTACATCAGTTGATTTGCTCATCGGACTGTCGCATGGCCTTTGTCCTCTCGATAAGCAGAGCATATGTTACTGGTTTAAGACCTGACATAGGCCTACTGTATGCTACCAATTTCATTGTTAAGCCTTCCGCGGGAGGCTTATATATTAAGATAACTTCTTCTCAAACGCCCCAAAACAAGCACATAACTGATGTAAAGAATCCCGCAACAGTAAGTCGACAGGTAACATCTAGCCCATTTTGTTACTCGGTTTAAGAGCTGTCCGTGGTGCTGAAATTTGCTGAATTTTTTGCAATTACTTTGAATATTTAATAATAGCTATTCATGTCTTAACATTGGTGTGCGAGATGATTTGTTTGGGCAATTTTGGTTTTCGTTTTCAGCGAAATTTCTCCAAACGCCAAACAATAACACACATTAGACAAACTAAGCCTATCTATCTTCTCTTAAAGCCATATAATTTATTCAATGATTGTCGACAAACGTACCTGCAGTCTCCTGGCTGGGGCATTATCTCCCTGGTCAGCTTTAAAAGAGGGCTGGACCACAGTTGTCTTAAATTTGGTCTATTATGTTTGCTCTCTGGTGCTTAGTGACTCCTTCAAAAGCCAATTGGTTTACGCCTGGTTAGTTACACGCCCGCACTTCTATTCTGTCGTTTAAGAATAGAATAGCATAAAATAGGTAGGCTATAATAGGCTATTATAAATAGTACTTTTTTTATCGCCGTCGTTGCAAGATTTGTGCTAACAACCACCAAGATCATCAAGGCACACACGAATACATTTCTCGGTATGTTTGCAGTGACTTGTGTAGCAGAATCTTCGGTATGCTACTTCTTTCGCATTTTAAAGACCATCAAGTAGCTGCATACTAATGCAACGAAGGAAAAAAACAGATACACAATCCACTGGTCCTTTTGTTAATGATATTTCATTGACTGCTGGAGGAGAAGAGAGTCACTAACACAAAAAGTGAAAGAAGGCAACCGGGGCAACCATGATGTTGGTTATATTTGTGTAAAGGCTATCAGTGAATGACGAGGATTAGAACGAGTTAAGGAGATTACGTCGCACATTCGCACATTCACCCTCCTTCCAAACCACCCAGCCACGTACCCACCCCCCACACAGACACACACACACTTAGAAATAACATGTACAATTACTTATTATGTTAGTATTTAAAAGACGCAAGCTCAGAACAACAGTCTTAAATAACTGCATATGGACCTATTAGATATCCAAATGTTAAATGTGCATTATTTGTGTGTGTATCCCAGTAAACTTTCTTTCCCTGAGCCAATCACCGTTATTAGGCGGTCACTAAGAGAGTGAGCGTGCTTGTTAGCCTGAGTCGTGCACCCAAAGACTTTAATAAGGTTGAAAGACATAACAATGGCTAATTGCAATTAACTACCCCTTTCTGCCCCGCCCTCGTCAGTTTAATTCGACACTTTCAACGTCCATATGGCCTCCAGTGTACCGTGGGAATGAACACAATTAAAACCAGAATATCGCTAGATTTCTGGAGTTACAGGGCGAAAGCGCCGCAAGCTGTCAAGGTCAGGGTGTCAATGAACGGTCGGGTGCATGGGGTTGCAATCGGTGCCTTTATCCCTTCTCCGCGACTATTTGGGTGGACAGACGCAACACTGCTTCTCGGCGAGTCTCGAACTATGGCACAGACAGACCCCTCCGAGTGAGATGCAGATCACCAAATGCCTGCTGTGTAGTTTAAAAAACTCCTTTCGGTGAAGATCAAGCCTCACGCGAAGCCACGTCTTTTAACAACCTTCGATAGTAAATTTCTTGATTTGGCCCCAAATAACCAGTGAACAATCTGCCGATTGTCTATTCTACAACACACTCCAGGCAAATAGCTTAATATAAATGGGAATTACCTATGCTTAATACGTATACTAAAATACACTCAACTACACTAATTACGGTATCCCCTTAGCTCCCCAAGAATCAGAGACGTTTTTTTGCGACGAACAACATTAAAAGTAAAGTATGCAACAAGTGCTCGTTCCCTCCACGTTTGCAGCCTGTGTGCTAGGCCCTGTATGCAACTGGCACCTCTCTAGCGCGAGCCACCCCCTCCTGTCCGGTGACGTCATGCTGGCACAGGAGTTGGGAGTAGAAAGCAGGGAAAAGCTAAGTGGATGAAGGAAGTAAAGTTCTCCACCCTCCGCCTACCCAGACACTTCTCACAAATATTACCATGGTTTTATCTAAGGGCACGCAGCAGTAAGTCACACCAGCTCCCGATTTTAACAAGCTTTCATCTGTTAGAAGATAATAGTTTTTTTTAAACCCCTTTACGCGATCGGTGTTCGGATGCGCATCAGGTGCGTTGCCGGTTCAACTTTTGAGCACAGGTTGTTGCGCCACCGGGAGAGTGCGCGGTTGCTATAGGTCCCGTTAACTGCTTTGTATCCCGACCATACATCGTCTCCCCACCCGTTCTGGACCTGCATGTGACCTGTAATTTTCAATCTAAAATTTGTCATCAAGTTGCGCGTCCACCATGAGCAAACCTGCCGGCTCAACAAGTGGCTGTTTGGATATTTTGAATGTCAAATCAAGTAAGTGTTACTTTCCCTTTCATTGATTAGGCCTACGCATTTTAGTCTATACTGCATGTGTTGGAAAGACAGATATCTCTTTGGTGCATGTTTGAGAAAATTCAGGCTATTTTTTCATTGGCATGTAACTTGGTAGCCTATATAGGCTTCGTTACTTTTGTTAAAACCGCACTATATGTTAATACATATGGTAACACCATAATTGTATTATTAAATTGACTGAATCGTAATACCCGCCTAACCACGTTGGCTACATATGATAAATAGGAAATATCGTAGCTCAATTTCCGAATGCACGCAATAAGCTATAGGCTAAGTGAAGTTATAGCTATTAATGTGTTTTTAGATGCATTCATTATAGACAACATTTCTCCTGGAACAATTGTGACATTTTGTTTTTGGTTAAGTTTAGGAAATTAAATTGATCCAGAATGTTCCTTTTTGAGTGTGTATCACTGAGGAGTCACTTGTTGCCTTTAATTCCGAAACTGATACAATTGTTTTTACTGGCATCAATATACACACAGTAAATAAAGACATTATGTTTACGTTGTCCGCCTGTATTCGCTTTAAAGGAAAGAAAATATGGTATAATATATAATATAATATAATATAATATCAACAGCTTGTCACTGTGGCTGTTTTTTGTCATACATTAGTTTATCAGTTTGAATTAATCTGATAAATATTTAATTCTGCCGCATAGAATATCAACACATATTTGTTTTTTAAAACTCTATAAAGTCAAAAAATCCTATTATCAGTTTTAATTCTAATGAATTCATAGCATTCAAAAATTTATTATTAGAGAAAATGTAAGCTACATTTTTTAAATGCCAGAACAGTTTCAGTGGTTTTATGTTCAGAAGTTGTTACCGAGATGTAACGATATTTACCTTAATATCGGAGTATAAGACAGTAGTCTATATTATGTCTAATTCTGAAGAGACGATACAATATAGTCTACAGGTGTAGGACTTGTAGAAAACGAAATGTGGAATATGTGCTATATCAACTGTCATATCGTGAGGCCTACTGTAGCTATCCTAACACTACTTACTTTTATGGCCGCATAATGGGTGGTCAGATAAACATCACCTCAAGTCAGAAAAACTTAATTTCAACTTATTTTAGTAGGTCTTGGGCCTGATGGTAATTACGTTAATAGAATATGCCATATATCTACAAGCAGTTAATGCACACAATTGTCACGAATTGGACCCCTGCAGAGGAAGGTTTAATGTTTTACATCACAGCAAAACCAATCCTGATTTTATTTCACGGTCTCACAGCAATTACCAATTTAAAATGTGTATAAGATTGTGGAAAGTCGTTAACAAAATATAATTCATTAGCCTACGATCCAGTTTGGTTTTAAAGTTCGTGTGAACTTTGAATAAAATGTTTGGAGAAAAAATTCTCATTATTTCCTTGTCAACCAATATAGCCTAACAATTTATAGCTATATTTTTTGTTTAGGCTATATAGGCCTATTTTTTCATAGGCAGAAGCCTACAAATTAATTACACATTCGGTAATCAGCCCATAGGCCTAGCAATTATCAGAAACTAGATTAATTAGTAGAATGGGATATAAAAATCTCTTTTGGTGAGAAGTAGCATAAATTATGGTACTTAAGTTATATATTTTACGTTTTACTTTTTTTTAAAGAAAGTTTAAAAAAAACAAATGCTATGTGATTAGGCTATTTGTTTTCTAACTTATGCTACGACTGTTTCATGACTGAATCCTACAGGTTGATATATCTTTAATTTCATTATAATTAGTCAATTGAAGCCCTATCTAAATCTCTCTAAATCTATATAGAGTTGGTAGTTATGCTGCTTCTTGTTATCGGGCGGACCGTGTACGGATTCCCATGCTATTCTTTTTGACGGGTCACTGGTGAATCATTGAGCAGGTGGCAAAACGTCAGTGTAATTACATAGACGGCTTTTCCCTCCAGAAAAAGACTCCCTCATATGCATACAAATATACTTCTTTTTAACAGATTTGAATACAAAATCTTTACAAAAATCACATTTTTCATCTACTCCGGAGTCGATTTACATACACTTCATTTGAGTTGGTGAAACGAGTTGGTGCGCATTATTCTCGGTACCGTGTCACTCCCTAATCCTCGGGCCTATAGACCTGCGGGATAAAGCAGCTGTCGAGTCCCATTATGAAGGGGAGTTGGCAGCTTGTCGAGATCGAGGCAGTCAGACGAGGTTCAATGGGCAAAATCATTAAGTTAACACTTTCCCTAATGTCTCCATTGTGTGTCCCGGGGCCATTGTTTTAAAGAACTTAGATATGACGCTTCCCACCGAACTTAGACGAGTGAATTCCCATGCTCGGACGACCTAAGGCTAGAAAAACTGTAAAACGTGCGTGTAGGAAAAAAAAGGAGGGAAATGTAGGCCTGGTTTGCAAAAACGGTATGTCTTTCAGACGAAAAATGCCACATTTGAATTATTTCGCTCTCTTTTACAAAAGTTAGCCTACCTCGGGTGAGCCTATGCTCATTGCAGATTTGTTAAAGGAATGTGTGTTTGCAGGTCGCATACTGGACATTCCATGCAAGGTGTGTGGTGACCGAAGCTCGGGAAAACACTATGGTGTGTACGCCTGCGACGGCTGCTCGGGATTCTTCAAAAGGAGCATCCGCAGAAATAGAACCTACGTCTGTAAATCTGGCTCACAGGTGAAGACTTTTTTCTAAAGAAAACCTTTCTATTTAGACTACACCACTAACTGCTTTCTACTGCGCATTTTAAGCGCGGGCGTGGCTTGGTGGCCCCCAGGGCCCTTGTAAAGTGTCTATTGAGGACCCTAATTGTGCCATCCCAGGACCATTAACTATAGGGTTAAACACGGTGTTGCTTTAATATATCAGGTGTAATCCAATCTAATGTAATGACACCAAAGCGCGGATTTAGCTAGCAGTGGGCGGGATAGGCTACTTATCCTCCCGGACCAAGCTGCACCGGAGCCGCAGGGGACCAGGTCGATGACTATGATAATAGCACGATCTTTCACCTGGAGATTGGCGTCCTAGGAAGATAATGGCTCGAAGCTTTTGTCAACATGCTGTGAAAAATTCAACTCAAGCAAGCTGTAACTCTCTCCTACACCCTACCCACCCCCACCCCGGACTCCCCCCCCCCCTCCTTTTCCTCTCTCTCTCTTCTCTCGTAGGGCGGGTGTCCCGTGGACAAAACTCACAGAAACCAATGCCGAGCTTGCCGCTTAAAAAAGTGTCTGGAAGTGAATATGAATAAAGACGGTAAATCATCCTAATTGGATCATCTTCTTTGGCTAGAGAACGCCACGCAGTAAGATTTCGATGTGAGGTGGCTAAATCGGATGGTAAAGTGTATTTAACGGGATCAGCTGACAGCGTGTAGTGAACAGAGGTTGCATTCATAACGTGCTCGTGAGCTATTCAAAGCTATTCATCTCGCTCGCTGGTGCTAAACACAAATAATCCAGAGAAATGCGGCATTCACTCCATGGGAGGATCACTAGAGTCTTGTCCCCTGTTTCCCCTTTCACAGCCGTCCAGCACGAGAGGGGGCCCAGGACTTCCACCATACGCAAACAGGTCGCCCTATATTTTCGGGGCCACAAAGAGGTGAACGGCTCTTCGACCCACTTCCCGGGCTCTTCTCTGCCAGGACCACCATTCTTCACCACTGTCACGCAACTGGAGCCACACAACCTAGAGATGAGCACAATAGCCACGACGCCGGAGAGGCAGGCCATTGTAGGTCTCGCACAGCCCACCCCAAAGGTAAAAGCACCTGCCCAAGCGTTCCAATAGTGCTCCGCTGTTTTAGTCATTCAAATCCACTTACAGTAGGCTACCTCTCCGTATTTAAGAGGTTTAAAAGTTGACATTCCGGAGTCCTAAATCAGATTTTCAGTTAAGAACCCAGCGAGGGCAACACCACTGATTGTATGACAATGCGAGCAGTGCAAGCCTGTAGCCTATTTGGAACCCGGTTCCCGAATTTGTTATAGCTACATAACATAAACACTATTTCATAATGCTGACGTTTAATTTGTCTAATTTCAAACATTTTCCTATATAGTACCCCCATGAAGTCAGCGGCACCCCCATGTACCTCTACGAAGTGGCAACGGAATCTGTGTGCGAATCGGCCGCGCGCCTTCTTTTCATGAGCATCAAGTGGGCAAAAAGCGTGCCCGCGTTTTCCACGCTCCCGTTATCTGATCAGGTAGATTTGGTTTGACATAGGCTACTTTATTTCTGCACGAGATTCAGACAGATAGGCTACTGTTTGACCTTGTCATGCCGCAATGTAGGCTATAGGCTATGCGTAGAATCGAAAACTTGCATTATGCACTATATTATTAGTTTATAGATTTTCGGCTTAGTGTGTAGACCCTAATAAATGCTCCACACGTTGAAGATTTGAGCCGGTTTAAATATTGAAATATTTCGTTTGCAGTTGATTCTGCTGGAAGACGCTTGGAGAGAATTGTTTGTTCTGGGCATCGCACAGTGGGCCATTCCCGTGGACTCCAACACTCTTCTAGCAGTGTCTGGTAAGTGTCCCTGTCCATCTACAGATCATAGGCCTTAAAGGCAATTACTTATGCTAGACCTACTAGCATAGCAAATACTTATCACAACGTATTTGACATATGCCCATCCCAGGCTACAGTATAGCCTGCATCATGATATCCTTTCTTCTTTAATTACAGGCATGAACACAGACAACACAGAGTCTCAGCGGCTGAATAAGATCATCTCAGAAATACAGGCACTGCAAGAGGTTGTCACTCGATTCAGACAGATGCGTCTCGATGCAACGGAGTTCGCCTGCTTGAAGTGTATCGTCACATTTAAAGCAGGTGAGTTATATCTGTGCTTATCTGTCACACACACGCAGTAAATACACACGCAATAAATAGTGGCAACAGCAGTTAAACCTTGAACGTCTCTATGCAGTTCCGACGCATGGCAGCACTGAGATAAGAAGTTTTCGCAACGCAAGCGCAATCGCTGCGCTACAGGACGAAGCTCAGCTCACACTCAACAGTTACATACACACCAGGTAAGATACAACGTTTACACTACAGGTCTTGCAAGGTTCTAGTACACTTGTAGGCCGACACAGTATAGCCTACACTAACAATGAGGTTCAGAATGCAACGGAATTTCTCTTTCGTGCGTTATGGCAAAGCAGCCAGAGCAGGTAAGCATTCTGTTGACACACCGGTACTGGCATGACCGCTATGGTGAACAATGATGAAAACAAATGCCTTATACAACTTTTTGACTCTGTGATTCATTTCAGGTATCCAACTCAGCCCTGTCGTTTTGGCAAACTTCTTCTACTTCTGCCAGCACTCCGCTCGGTCGGCCCATCCACCATCGAAGAAGTGTTTTTCAAGAAGACCATCGGCAACGTGCCAATCACCAGGCTGCTCTCTGACATGTACAAGTCCAGCGATATATGAAGCATTGCTAGAGGACGTAGGCTACTGAAAGGACTTACGAAACAGCACGATGACGAATAGAGAACTCCGTATCAATCCACCGAGTGTCGATGCGCAGGGTTAACAATGGGCTGCACTTGGATAAGCACAACACTTACCGAATTAAGAAAATGGCAAATTAAACCATAGGCTCGTTAAAAATGACTGTAAAACAGCACATTTCACAAAGTAGCCTGTTAAAATGCTGTAGAGTTAAGATTAGCCTGTAACGTTTATAATAGCATGGCCTGTGAGATAGGCTACTCAAAACTCTGGTCAAGCCAATAACCAATGGTGTTTAGGCTATAGACTCTGGGTGGGAACCCGCAAATATGTTTGACAAAGAGACTTTATATCTCTAATAACTTTTTTCGAGTGTCTGTAAGACCAATGAGCTTGTCAACCAATGCCATTTTCAATCTTTAATTGCTATGTTCAATCCGAACGGAGGAAACCAAAAAGATGACGCATGCGTTAACACGGTAAGGGGATGCGAGTCGCTCTCCCTTTGACCCAGTGCTGAAACCAAACTCTAGAGCTACGTGGCAAGGCGCATGCGCGACAACGAAGACGAGGAGCCAACTCTTTCGAGAAACTGAAAAGACATTTCTTTAGAAAATATATGCTTACATTCTCACATTAACTATAATAGGCCTACTTCAGTTGTCAGAAGATGATGTCTATGTGTTCACTGTATGTTTGTGTTTGTATGTCCTGTGTGAGGGGCAGCATTAAAATGTTTAGGTCAACTTTGTGAAGTTAGACACTAACACTGGATAAAACAATATTCAGCACTTGGAACCGTTTGTGGGCTGCAATATTTTATTGTGTTGTAAAAGTGGGGGTGAGCAATGAAAATTAGGTTAATAAATGACATTAAATTTAAGAGTTTTCATATAGCCTAGCTTAAAAGATAGCGTAAGGCTACATTTTTATATAAGCCATATGTAAACCTGCTCATGCAGGGAAGCAAAATGAAAGCCTTTGATTACAACAAAGTTATTAATAGTTGTGCCATTCTGTGTGGAGAATATAGCCCATAGCCTAAAGAAACTCCCTATATCAAATTGGAGCATCCAAAAGCCTGGAAGTGTTGATGTTTTAAGGGGGATCTTCAGTAATTTTCACTATTTCAAGAGAAAATTTAATTTACATTTAATTGTCATGTCTAACATAGCGTAAAGTGGACATCTTTTACCTACACCTCAATACCTGGTAGTCCGCACAACTCCACTTGGAGCGATAATAATTCTTCATTTGTGAAGCATGTTGGATGGGTAAATTTCTCTATGTGCGGTTATCACACTGTTCCATGCATGACCAATAGGTCAGTTGTGTAAATCGTCAATGAATGACAACAAATATTTACGTGTGCATGAGTGCATTTAACCTGTTTTATTGGAAAATTTTCAAAATAAACAAAAATGGCACAGCCGTATACAAATCTCAAAATGCATATAGCCAGTAGAAATACTGCAGTTCCCTCTGTCTATATGTCTTTTCACTTGCTAGAAAACCATTTCATGACAACAAGGAAGGTGCTGGTGTAGGTACACACACACGCATAAGTTTAAACAAAAGGACCTTCTACAATGTGCGATTAGAGAGGCAGGGCCCACCCAAAAACGTGTGTGTTAGGTAGAAGTTACGGTGAACAACATTTTAACTGGATAAAACAGTGTGGTTCTTAGAAGAGATCTGCATACACGGAAAATGCTCCTTTAAAGGTTACTACATAAATGAACATATCAAAGACATACTTTATCGATAAATACATGTTAGTGGCATCTCCAGAAAAGGAAAAAATAAACAAAAAAAACATTCAGATATTCTCAACATTGTATAAAGATGTCGACAATTCATACTCAGATCCAATTACAAGGTGAAAACAATGACCAGATTAAACAAAAATAAAAAAAAGGGACAATACGTGATTGGAACAAAAGTGAAGATCACCTAAATATTTGTGGTCCAAAAGGAACCGATAGCATTTTAGAGAGCTTTGGGTTGTAGGGCCGAGCCCAGCCAGAGGCGCCACCACTCTCAGGCTTGTCTGATTTTGGACGGGGTGTAGTTCTTGTCCACGGATTCGTCCTGTAGAAACATGTGCAGACAACGTTCGTTCTGGGCTAGAGGATGACCGGCCACTCTGAAACACAACAAGTCCAAGAATAGGTCAGCACTATTCAGGAAGAAAATGGACCATAACCTGCCAAGGCCTACCTAGATCCAAACTAGTATGGAAAAGCTCTCGGTTTTAGTAGCACATCCTGGAGTTTTCTACAAATAGTTTCATTTTATAGCACACCGTCTAAACCAAAACCAAAAAATGAGATCAGGGCTATATATGATATTATTATACAAAGATTTTAAGCAGCAAGCAAAAATCATTAAGGTTTCAAGAAATACTGTCCAAAAACTGTATACATATAGTGGGATCCAAATCCGAGGGCACTACCTTCAAGAACGTTTTTTAAGGGCTGCGGAAGCATAAGGTCAAACTGGCAAAGCTTTGAGGCATGATTTGGATCATTGTCCTGCTGTCCAGATGAAAACAAACAGATCTTGGTCGTGGACCCACAGAAGATCTTTAATATTAACATCAACGTCAGTCACTTAGGACACTCTTATCCAAAGCGACCTTCAGTAGAGGAACATCTGCCGACAGTTGAAAATAGCTGAAACAGCCAGTCGTATATCATTCATTAGTATACTCCTGGACATCTATTAAGTGGCCCCCTTACAAAAGATGGGACGTGGCCCACTAGGACCCCTGTTCCCCTGACTTCTGAGCATATTTGATTACATTTCCATCAGGGCCAGAGAGGTAGAGAAAGAAAAATGACTCATGGAGGGACCTATTAAAAAGGGCAACTGCACAGGAGGTACAAACTACTCTGTGGCATCCAACTGACCTAAAACAGTACTTTACATCCCCTGAAATCCAATATCCTCCAATAAACAACCTATTAAAAACCATCAAATAGAAATCAAAAAATGTATGAGGATGTATGAGGAGCATTACATGATCACTTAAGATGCCCCATTGGACATAGGCAGGTGAACTTTTAATGTGAGCTAGGTTACTTGGCAAGCATCCCATGGGGTTGTTTGAAAGTAATTTCCCTCTGAAGATTTCCATTTACCAACCTCACTTAAAGTTGTCACCATAACCTGACCAAACAGAGTTTTGTACTATTAGCATTAGGGACACGTTAAAAGGGAAGAAACTTTTGCAGCCGCATGCTTTTTGGTAGAGAAGTAGGGGCAGAGATGAAATCCTCAACTTCTTTACCCAAGGAAGCCTTGCTTAATAGAAAACTGACAGCCCCCCTCCTCTACCACACTTGTTTTGCAGTAATAATCATGTTTACCATTCCAAAAGATTGCCCACCACAATGCTCTCAATCACAGATTAAAAACAACATTGCTAGCCAGCTCTGCTGCTATTAAGCCTGAACAATGATATGATCAACAGAAGTGTTTCATTCAGAGGAAGCAAGAAAAAACAAAACTCTTAATTACTAACAAATTCTCATCTACTTAACAGAAGAGAAAAAAAAAAAAAAAGAAAAAAAAAAAAACTATTTATGGATTTAATTTCCATCGACTGTCTTTGTGTGCTTAATATTCTAACAGGTAACATTCCTGCATTTGCACATGAAATAAAGATAATGGCCAAGTCTGCAATCAAAGCAAATAATTACAATTCCACTGTAACTTTTATTGTTCCACGGCGGAAAAACGAGGACATGTTGGATCAAAAATAAGATGGGGTGCACACACCATCCCTCAAGGAACCATTCGCTGTAATTTGAGCCGCAATTATCATAAATTACAGATCAACAATAAAACAAATGTGGGAAAAATTATGTTGTGGGGGTGCCCACTTGTGTCCCCTTTGCCTGCTCTTGAGGCAATTATAAAAGGGAATTCAGAAAAAAAAAGAAAAAAAAAAAAAGAAAGACTTACCCTCCTCTCCGGGTTCAGTTTGTTAACAATATGAAGACAAGTGAAAAAGTTGAGCCTAACTACTGCAAATGGTATTGTTTCCACTTGAGTGAATATAGAACCTGAACAAGGCAAGATGCTGCACTCGAATGTAACTAGAATGATAAGAGGCTTGTTTATCTCAACCTTGTGGCTATCTGGGAGAAGTGGAAGGGCTTACTTGTTGAGAAACTGCTCCAGACCCTGTCTCCGCTCTTCGATGAAGGAGTCGTCAAATATCCCGTCATCCCCTCGGAACGGAAGCTGACGGATCAGGGCTTTTCCTGGGAGAGGAGGAACGACCACCTGAGGCAGAACAGTATTCATGGAAATCACGGGATATAGATGAAGTCATTATCGATCGATCAAAACCGATTTAGTAACATGAAATACTCTTACAGCACCAAGATACTTATTCAGTCATGGCAACAGAGAACCTCTCGAACAAGCTACAGTAACTTTGTAGCTCAAGACAAGACAATCAAGACAAATTAATATACTGTACAGCAACAGTTTCAAAGTGGAAACAAATGATGTATCAGAAGAATTTAGTGGAGTCGGTTGTGTGTTTTCAGATTGGGTTTTTATAAAGCTGAAAAAAGTATCTTTAAAATAATTCAGGGGGCCAAACGTCTTTATATATAGGCCAATTTTCAACCTTTAAACCAAAATAGTGGTGGTTCTCAAACATTTTCACCTGTGAGCCCCCCCCAGCATGTCTGACCTTGCTCTCTCTCTCCAGCTCCGCTCTCAGCCACTCAAAGTCACTGTATCGCCTCCGCACGCGAGACTCCTTCAGTTTGAAGATGGGGAGATTCGTCTGAGGAGATACACACACACAAACACTGTTATAAGTCCAAAACTATGGAAAATGGTAAACCAACAAAAGGCCTGCACGATTTCAGAAAGATCAAATGTAATGTTATAGTCATTTGTTCCTTGTGTAGTAGCCCGAGGACGGTTGATTCTTCACAGCTGAAAAGAATATGACCATTAGAGTAAGGAGGTTGACTGCATTTATAATTAACAATATGAAATATTGGACTTTACCATGAGACCGTGACAGCAAAAACAATTAAAAAAAAAGCTTAATTTAAACCTATTATTTGTGGCTATGCAAGGCCAGAGATTTTTATCAGCATGGCAAGATTAATGCTATTCTTTATTCACCATAATATTCTAATTGTTTGGAGGAAGAAAAAAAAAAAAAATAATAAAAAAAAAAAAAGGTTCTCATAGTTTCCTCACCAAGGACTGTTTTGCCTGTATGTGCGTGTCCCCCCCCCCATTTTCTTTTGCTGGACGATGTTCCTCGCAAGTGAATTTCATATATAAAGAAAATAAATAAATAAATAAATAAAAATAAAAAAAGAAAGCCTGAAGCCGTTTTGACATTGACGGAGCACACTGAAGCAAACAGCACATTAGAGCACAATGCCAAAGCTCTTCACTGGTCCCGACGGCACATGGCCATCCCGTGACAATACACAAGTAAAGGAGGGAGTTGAAAGAACATTTCATTTAGCGGCCCACAATCGCAGAAGGTCAGAACTCACGGATGGGGAAGGAAACGGCGCAAGCCGAGCCCATCGAGCATGGGCGGCAGGCGTGCAGAGTGAGCAACGGGCCGATCGATGGGTGGAGGACGTGGCTATTATGTGCGATACGAGATGGAGAGTTAACTAGCAGACTGAGTAAATGGCGGTGGTGGTGGTGGTGGTGGGGGACTAAATGAGGAGGAGGGGGAAGAAGAGCAGCAGTGGTCTATTCGTTCTCGCCCATGAAACCCCGCACCTTAATTTACCCGCTTCGCAAATATAGAGTCCGATTTTTTTGCCCTTGAGGTTTTTCAATGTTGAAAACAGAAGCCTCCACCATCCTCTGTCCCGCACACTGTCCCCTTCTTACCCTTCAATATTGTATAATTAACAAAAACATTAACAAAGAGGAAAACTTTGACTATGTAGCGTGTATATCTTGGCCAGAAGGGGCAGAATCAGATATGGGTCCCTGTAACACATATAGACACTATTGTGGATGTACATTTTTCAATCACACACACCTTAATTGCAGCCTCTTAATTGATTGAAAATGTAATGTAGGTCAAGCTGAAATGAGCGAATAATTCAACAACAACTGTGTGGTAATGATGGTAGAGAGTTAACAACCCAACACGGCCGCAGACAGTGTGATTTGCACTCCGAGAAATCTAAAAAGCCCCGTTTGGAAATACTTGTGATTTTGGTCAATAGAAGGCAAAATTGTAGAACCTCGAAATAACGTTATATTTGCTATGTAAGCTACAGTTAACCTACCATTCCACCAATAGCAACCTGAGGGCACATCTCAAAAATATGACCTCACCTGTATTAAAAATAAAAAATAAAAAACGAGATCTACGGTCGATAAATGAAGTTTTACAGACATTTTATTTGTTTATTAGCTATTTTAAAAAAAAGACATGTTCATGTCAAAAAAATAAAATAAACCTATACTAGTTATGTCTTTCGTTGTATAGGTTTGCCCTCTTATGGACAAAATGCGCAATAATAGATATTCAAATAGTTTGAATAAGTTTCTTTTTAAGAACAAATATTCAAACGTCACTTTAAGCCAATTTTGAGAGCCCTACACACACTATAGCTGTCAAGTGCTGCAAAATGATAATTTAATAGTGTCAGCATTAACCCCTAGTGTGTTCACTACGTAAATGTTGAAGGAGTGGCCGAGGGGACAGTTTCAGACATTTTCGATTTTACAACCACTACTATAATGAAATGCCCTCTCTTTCATTAACCAGCCAAGTGTTTCACACAACCAAAAAGTGCTACTTCCTTCTTCCTACTGGTCTCGCTATCATTCTAACATGGCTCTCTAAGCCCCCCCCCCCCCCCCCCCCCCCCGCGGCCTGAGAACCGCGGGGGGAATGTAATACAACCCCCCCCCCAAAAAAACCCAGAGACGATCTG
>JAOEHI010000017.1:1812911-1829177 GCA_025447815.1 Percopsis transmontana
GTGTGTGTGTGTGTGTGTGTGTGTGTGTGTGTGTGTGTGTGTGTGTGTGTGTGTGTGTGTGTGTGTGTGTGCAGGCTGGTAGACTGCCTCAGAGACTTCGGAGCGGGGGATTGGCAGCTGGCCGGCCAAGTGTGTCAGGGCCTGTGGAACCTCACTGAGCTGGGGGGCTCTGAAAGAGACCCCCCCATCACAATGGACACTGCGGAGAGAAAGGCTCTGCTGGATATCCTCACTGTATTCTCAGGTACATACAGTCATTATTACAGACCTTTTTATCACAATACAGACGGGCTGATTGCCTGGTAATACATTTGCTTATTCATACACATACTCATAAACTAACACATACAGTATACATACAAATAAATTTGTGTATACTAATATTTTAGTATACACTCCCTCTGTGTCAATGTTTTTAATCTAATCTTTTAGATGAAGAGAAGGCTCTACAGTGGAACCCCAGTACGAATATGAGGGACTACCAAAAGGCATGCTGGGAGATGGAGTTCCTCCCTATAGCTCAGAAGCTAAAGAACAGGCTCCAGCCTATGAATTGACCAGTGGGCATAATGGGATACGGTGGGAACGGTACCACAGAAACAGATTATTTCACCTTCCATCTATATTATGACCCTGAGACCAAAATGCACTGTAAAATGTCAAATTATAACATGTTTGTTTAAATTTTGAAATCAGTACACATAGAAATGCAACCTGTCTGTATAGTTCCTTTCACCTTTGTTTCCCTTCATATAATATATAAATACACTGAGATATTTTATACATGGAGTATTTTACGACAATCCTTTTGCACATTAAGGAAACAGAACTAAACTATTTGGCTTTATAAGCACATTATATTGTAAATGGAATTTTATGATATTGAGTCTTGGAAACAAATGACAAAGCTGGAATTTTACCTCATAAGCAGGTCTTTTATTAGCTGTCGATGGCGTGACATTGCTAACCTGTGCTCAGTGGAACACAGACATCATAAACGTACAAGAACAAAATGTGTCTGAAACCTTTTGCTTCTCAAAGCCTTTTATTTTATGACACGGATATGGGGCCAGGCAGTGCTTACGGGTTACACCGAGTAAAGTACAGCGTAAAATCACATTGTTATTACATAGGAACAAGTCAGAAATGTCACTTAATGTAAAAAAACAACAACTATCCATTCCCCCCTTTATTGCAACAGTGAGTTTACAACAATCACAAGACAACCCAATGTTTCAAAATCCTCATAATTTATCAGCCAGTTAGTAACATTGTTCTATAGATATATAATTTCTCAAGTCGATATGAACCTAGACAAGTGGCTGGCTGATTGCGAAGTCACACAAAAAAAGTTTTAAGTTTTTTTCAATGTATCTATGTTGGGGAAAGCCAACGGATTGTGAAGGCAGTTGTTTAGTCAGTGGAGCTCACACTCAGATACTGCTGGTGATTGTAAATTGATAGAGCTAGCCTTGACAGATTACCAGCCTAGTTCACCCACAAGGAACTTTGGGACTTTTTCCCAGGAGGTGCCCAAAACAGATGTGTGTTGTGGTGGTGGGGGGGGCAAAGGCACCCTTTATCTCGTTTGGATTTTGGACAGGCAATAAGTCTTTAGTGAAGTTGAAACCTTGACCTGAGTTGCACCATGGACAGTGCTTCTGACGAGTCAGCTCTGAAGCATATTTAGTAAATGAAGGCTGTGGACTGTTTTGAAATTCAAAAGAACCATTCCCCTGAGTTCAGAGTAACATGCTGCGTTTATGTCCGACACAAGTGTTAGATAGAGAGAGAACTACGTAAATCTAGTGTGGTTAGGATAATACTGTATTCCATGTCATTTCGTGAGTCATGGTTTGCATAAGATTGTGCAAAAATGTGTCAGTGGCAGTGTAATTGCCTTGATTCCTACATACTCACATGGCTGGGCCAGTATAATTGTGCTACTGCCAGTGTGATTGTGCTGTGACTCGTTTCCTGAATATGTGTAGATTATTCCACATGTAAAAATGTCTTTGTTGAAGCAATGCCATTTGATTAGGAGAAAACTATGAATGATACACATCAATTCAATATCATGTTTTATTTGTATTTTTTTGTATAAAAAAAAAGTGTCAGTAACTGTCATCAGTCAGAAGTTTGATGAAACTGCCACTTCCTCCACAACCACCTCCAAATGATGCACCATTCATCATCATAATCACCACTTTTCTCCTTACATCAAACAATCATTCATCTGTCCATTGTCTCAAGCCATCCTCAGAAGAATGCAGTACTTTTATGGTTTTTAGTAAACAAAACAAGAAGTCCATACCTCCATTGAAAAAAAGAAAAGAAAAGCTGCTTTTGCACTGGTTAGGCCCCAAAGGGAAACAAGCTCAGCTACAACCCTCTCTGCGGTTGTTGTAAGTTAGCAACCGCAGGCAGCCCAGTGAAGAACAGGGCAGACTGGATAAGTCTTTCTGCTCACCAAAGAGCACTTTCTTTAATATTTTACAGAGGAACAGAAGAGGTAATTATTTACTGGTATAATTCACAATCCAAAGCTTTGAAAGTATTAGGGTGACCAGGTGGCTGGGATGAGCGGAAGACAAGACGGGTGTGTGGTTTAGGAGAACCGGAAGCAAATCCCACCTGGAAGACCTGGCCTCTTAAAACTTTCATTTTGATTTATTTTATTACCAGAAACATAAAAGATAACAACAAAATGATAAACAGTCACCTAACAATAACAAAGAGCTACAGCAGAAGCAAGAAGTGTTGATCCTTCATAATGCCTCGCCTTTTTTGACTTGTAGGATTCAAAACGCTTTTTTTTTTGTTAATATATTTTCTGTCGACCATGCACTCACACACCCACGCGTAATATTTGTCAAACTCAGACTCACATCCACATACAGACTTAAACTAAACAGGGCTCAGACAGTGTTCTTTTGAGGTTTTTTCCTTCTCCACACCTTGTTTTTCACGCACACATGCACACGATCACTCCTTGAATTAGCTTACATAGACATTTCAGTTAGAGGGTGACACAGGGCAAGGGAGTCAGGGGGTAATGCAGTGGATTTCTAATGGATAGGGGATTGGGGGGGGGGGGAATTGGGGGAGTCAATATGAGCCCCCCGATGAATACACGAGAGCAGCAACAGCAGCACGTCTGCAGAACGTGCACGATAGTTCAGGCACACTTAATAACACCAGCAATGTTAATGCTTCCATCTCCTGTCACCACTAAACAACAACCACAGTCGACAACAACATCCAATGTCTCTTGATACAAAATGAAATAAAACATAACAGTGACTACATAATCAAAGCGCAGGCCGGTTTTTAGACTGCACCACGTTGCGGAGAATCACTGTGGGTCTGCCGGGAGTTTGCAAAGATTGGCAACCAATTTGCGTGGTGGAATACTGAAAAGGTTGGCCAGGATTGCCTTCACGTCAGTCGTCTGGCCCAGCGCAAACACCCCATTGATTGAGGGAATTTGCTACAGGCTGCCCTCTCTTGGTCAGATTTGGCACTGCAGGCACTGAGAACAGAGCTTGTGTATCCAACCAGTGGGGGTAGAGATGACGTCTTCTTCGCAATCTTGCTTTCATTTGTTCGGATCCTTCCTCCCTGCACCCATCCTGTCAGCAAGATTGCCGTCGTCCTGAAACAGGGGCTCTTCGCTTCCCTCTCACAAATTATGTTTTCTCTTTCCCTCCCACCTTTGATTTTCATTGTGTCCCATAATGAACGACGACGACAGAAAAAGACAATGGGAAAACACCGAAAGCACTTCATGTCATGTAGCGGGTGATCGCTCTCAGAGCGTAGAGCAGTTCTGCCTGCATGCGCGCTTCCATAAGAAGCAGATTAACATGAACCTGGAAGAGACAACAAAAGTCAGAGGAGCAAGAGTTGTTATACATTCTATGTAATGGCTTGTGTAATGTCAAACAAGATGGGAAGACGATTTCCCCTCACCTTCTCGGAGTGCTGAAACTGCCTCCAGAAACTCTCATACATTCGTTTGGTGGTCTTCTCAGGAATACACACCATGGTCTTGATGTAGATCTTAAAGCTGCGGTCCAACAACTGGTTGATCTCGCCATAGTCATAGTCATCATACCTGCACAACGGAAAAGAATGATGGGTTGGTAACGAGAATCTAATTAAAGCAGACCTTTTATAACAAAGTAGAAATACAAAATGGCTGAATGACTTATACCATCGCTGAATCATCCTGACCTGATGCCAAACATGCAGTGGATGTAGTTCCAGATGGCTCTACGCAGCATTGAGGTGTCCACGTCCTTGTGAGACGCCATGGTGTTGTAGGTGAGATTGTAGGCCATTTGGAATTTCTCATCCAGCATCTGACCGACGTCGGGGTATAGCCGGTTGACGAGGGAGAAACCATGGTCCTCCCAGCTATAGTCCTGGAGGGAGGAGAAGTCAAGAAGAGTTTAAGACAAGTCTGTTATTGCTACGGACTTGTTAAATAGGATTTCTATGTAAAAAATCCTTTGTATTGAGGGGTATTACCATCACAATCAAGTCATTTAGCAAATACTGTTATCCAAGGTGACTAACAGTGAGTACAAGTACAAGTATTAAGAAGCAGGTAGGTTACACATCTTGCTCAAAGATGCTTACAGGTCGGGGATCAAACCTACAACCTTTTGGTTGGAGGTCAGCCACCCTAACCTCTAAACGTTCCTCAAAAAAAAAAAAAAAAAAACCTGCGTTTTCTCCATAAAAAAGGGGTGTGTAGGGTATCTACCTGCACTCTAAAGGTGGGCACGTGCTCCCCCCTGCGGGAGAAGTCCTTGTAGCCGTAGCTGGGGTCCTCAAAGTGGCGGGACACATCCCGAGAGGGGACGCCCTCCTCGTCCTCCGCCGCCACCACCAGCATGCTCTCCGTCTTCTCCCTCTCGAAGCGCGTGGCCATCTCCTCCTGACTGGCCTCCTCCTCGTCCCGACACTCCTGCAGCTGCTTCATCTTCTCCATCAGCACCTCCACCTCTCCAGACACCTCCTACAGAAGATACACACAGTGATGCATTCGGAGTTAGGTAAAGGCTCGATGTCCTAAGGAGACACGCACACCTGCTGTTGTACTGACTTAAACAGTCTATGCTGACCAAAAGTGAAATATGAAACACTGTCTCCATAGCAATAAACCTGACAACTACAGTAGGTTTTAATACCACAGGCTGTGCAATGACATATTTCTGTTACATGGAAGCTCAAAACAAGAAAACAAGCTAGCCAACAAGGGACTAGTCACGTCTTTGTCACACACTCTAATTTCCCACCTGGTTGCAGAGCAGATCATCATGATGATTGGCATGTCCGTTGCCGTTGGCGATGTCGCACACGCAATACTGGCTGAGGGAGGGGGGTCTGAATGTGTGTCCGCCGTCGCAGTTGATCTCCGGGGTGATGCCACAGCCGAAGGTAAAGGAGGCCAGGGAGTGATAGTGCGTGAGGAGGACCACGGCGTGGATCAGCTCCGCCAGGGACCAGCTGTGCTCCTCAGCCTTGAGGAGGTGCTGGAGGAACAGTGAGAGAAAGAGAGAGGTTGTGTAAGCGTATTGCTGCTTTTGGCCAAACACGGACTGTAATGTCTGCGAATGTGAAACCCCCTCTAGCGATCCGTCCACCCCAAATTCTTCTCAGCACATTCCCTCCTCTCCTCATGCTTCCTACTCCAGTTCCCACATCTTTCTCTCTTCTCTCCCTTGCTGCCATAACCCTTGCCAAGGGGCTTCCAAGCGATGCAGCTGAAGCAACACATGGCTGCCGCCCATGACTCCGCCCTCCCGACACACGCCCACACACTCCACGAACCCTCCCCCTGTTCCCTCACCTCGATGTGTTCCTTGGTGAGGAGCCACGGCCGGTGGGCCAGGATCTTGTTGAGCTCGCCGAGGTGCTGCAGTTTCTGCGGAGCTCCGTCCAGACCGTTGAGCCACTTGGGGTCACCCCCCACCTGGAGAAAGTCACTGACATGCAGGTTGACCAAGTAGGAGCACTGGTGTCTGGCTGCTGCCTGCGGGGTTTGGGATCACAGAGAAAGTCAAGTTAGACTGGAAACAGTTTAAACATGAAAACCTAGAGGCCTATTCAAAATAGCTTACTACATCCACAGCAACAGAACATGATTAGGTTGGTACAGAAGGGATAAACTGTATTATAATCGACTGCTTTTATATACAGCAGTGAGCACCAGAGGCTATTCTTACCATAATGCCTATGTAGTGGCGGTAGGGCAGAGACAACGGGCCGTCCATCTGCAGTAAGTAATGCTGTGTGCGAAGGAAACTTCCCAGATACTGCGGGTGGAAACCCATGACCAACGAGATGTTATCGAGGCGACTGAGGGCCACAAACGCATCCTCAAATATCGTCTGCGTCCTGGTGTCCACTTTGCTGACTTTAAGGATCTATGTTCAAACAGGGCAGGCGTCATTTACGAATGAGGACTGTGCCTAAATAAATAGGTTTATTATGAATCCACACTTTAATACAACACTGTTGTATCAGTGAGATAACCGGAGATATTTCCATACCTCTTTTTCAGGGATGAATCTGCTTGGTCCATTACCTAGGGGCCTTGGGATTCTCACACCCAAGTCCTGTGAGACAAAAAGAAGAAAATGCATTTACCATCATTGAAAGGTTTTCTTAAAACAAATGGTTTTCTGTAGGTCCTGTATATGTGGCATTACTAAAAAACAAAATCGTTTTCATCATATTGCTGCAAACCTTGTAGTACTATTATAATTCACACGTTGTGAAAACTTAAATCTGTTCTAATGACTACTAATAAAGCCACATACCCTATTCCAATGTGCAATGAAAGCATAAAATCCCAATAATTTACAATAAACAGATTAACAAAACAAATCGCAGTAAGTAACATAATTTTACCAAAAATAAGAAATAATTTACAAAAATATCAGTTTGTGATGAATCGTATGACATGGGGTTGCTTGTCGAGACATGTCCTTTACCAGGCTGTTCGGTCCCACTGTGCACAATGAAGCACTGGAAGCGGATGAATGAAATGACCAACTGACTACTGAATATAGTTCAAAAACTACACAATGAGTCGCATGAGCATATAGTATAGTACCAATTTCCACGGTCGGCCAACAAATAGCAGTAGATGTACAATGACCGATGTCAAGATGCACAAACTCCCCAAACGCGTAAACAAGCTCGGACACAAAAGAAAAGACGCACTGCAGCTTCTCTGCTCGCACTCAAAAGCAAAAAGTAGCCAGAGATTGAGTATATTCTAATATCATCATATAAACAGTTCGAAGTGACATTTCATGAGCGAATTAGATAGTCTATTGCTTACCTTTTTGCTAAGCCTTTCACAATGAGTACATATCTTTAGCAGGGTTGTCACTGTAAAAGAACAATTTTCCACATTTTCCGTAGGTGCTACTGCGTGCCTCATATCGTGTTCTTGGTTTTAAGAAATGAAACATGTACTTCAAATGGCTGTTTTCTTCGATCTTTGTTCCTTGAGGCACTGGGTAAAGTGCTCTCTTGTCAGCTGTTCCAGCCCCACAGCGGAATACCGTTGTTTCTTTGCACATACATTCGCTAAATAAACTGAGGTACACTGGAGTGACGCGCAAAACAGCCAATCGCACGAAGAAAACAGCCTCCACTGAGCCAATGGCAAAATAAGAGCTAAAGGGGGCGGAGTGAACCACCGCGAGGAGAGAGGTGGTCTAAACGTGAGCTGAAAGAACAAACCCCCTAAGAAAACATCATCACTTCTCTCCTTCTTTTGTTCCCCGCTGCCATTGATCATGGTCGACTTTGCAATCATGCACTCCACCCTTCATCAAAATATTTACAAACACCCTAAGGTTATCGCTGTCTGCTGACACTGCAGTAAGTCAATCAATAAATAATATAAATTCAATGATTTTCAAATGTATTTACATGCTTTAAAGTTTAAACGGATTATAACCTTTGACAGTTGGCAATGTAGGTGCATGACACAACAAAAACAACCCAAAAGCAACTAGCTAATCTGCACTGAATCCCCCTATTTACTGGTATTTGGGGAGGGAGGGGTGGTGAAACTGAACCCCAGCTCTGTTAGGTAAGCAGCCGTGCAATAAGCACAGCAGCTCTGCATCAGCATTCAGTAGGAGGGTTACCTGTGCGATTTGCTTCTAAAACAACAATAACAACAACAACCATTAAAGTTAGTGGCCTTTTCTCTGCCAATCAGGCCAGGTCAAAGTACTCCTTCAAAACCAGAAGGCACTCGAGATAAGAAAGGCAGCTTGTTTGGCTTTTTCTCAGCCTGACAATAATACGCTCACTGGTACACTGTGCAGCTAACACTTTGTGACATGTTAAAAAGTCAACAGTTCTGAATAGTTTCCTGTTAGATTTGGCCTAGCGACAATGATGCCATATTACAGCATATTGCATATGTTGCATTACCCAGCATAGCACAGTGGTTCTTATGGTTCAGCCTTTTATTATCATGACAAAGATACACAGTGTGTGTATGTATTTGATGCAAATTGTGAGTCAGGTGTCTGATTCATATCAAGATTGAAAAGCGTCACCAAAAAAACCAAAAACTACCTCTATATTATGTCATTTTAGCTGTGCGTGTTGCATGTGCAAGGGTTTGTGTTTGTGTATCAACAATAAATGTACGGCAAATAAAAATAATGTGGAAATGGTAGGAGGGAGCCCGAAAACGTGTGCCCAGCCGAAGGCTGGCCATGCCAGGCTGCCCCTGCTCTAGCCTGCTAGCTGGTTTGGTAAGCATCTGCCTGTCCCCCCAGAGTGGGTAGCTAGATAGCACAGTATTCAGCAGGTTCATTGTGGGGGTCTAACCCCCCCACACACACACCCCCGACACACCCCATCCACCCCTGTCCTGATTCCACAGGACGGGGTGCAGGGCATGGTAAACACGTCCCCAGGGCTGGAGTCAGCACTATACTGGCTGGACCCGGTCTGCTGGGAGCCCCATGGCTCAGCAAAGCTGTACAAGAGGCTGGTCAGCGTTGGGGGCTTACAGCACGCCAACCCTTTCACACAAAAGAGCTTAGGACGAGGGCTCCAGGCTCACGGATGGGACCAAACACTATTGTCAGAGCACACACACACACACACACACACACACACACACACACACACAGACGACTCTATAGGCTTTAACATCAGGGACAGTGTGAGTGTGTGTTTGTACAGTAAGTGTTTGCTTTGTATCAGCATGTGAGAGTGGTTAAGAGTGGCTGGGGAATAGGGGGTTGTAACAAAAAGGAGGTGTATTTATAATCTAGGGGTCACAAGATGCTTTTCGGGGGTTCGGGTGTTTTGAGAAATGCTGTTAAGATGGTTATTTGTACTTGTATTGTAAATTGGGTGTTTGTGGTAGTTTATGCTGTGCATTTCTATGCTCTTGTGTTATGTTATTAAAATAAGTAATTTATTCTATGAAGCACTTTGGGAAGTCTTGGCTAAAACGTTTGACAGTCAGTCACCTATCTGTTGGGAATCCTTTGAGACTGCGTCAACTGTAGATTCCTTTCCTCCTGGCAATAAAAAGATAATCCCGCTGAAAAATGCATAGTTCTCTGCACTGTAGCTTTCATACGTGTTATTCACAGTAGTGGAGTTCTGTTTGACGTTGGGAGCAGAAATTGTGTCTTTCAAGGTTACATCTGAGGAGCCTCTCAAAACAAGACATGTTTTAAGGGCTGAGGAGATGTAACTGAGACACATTAGATAATACGCTGCTGTCAAAACAAAGTGTGAATACTTGTCATAGATAAGACAGGAACAATTATGAGATGGTCAAAAGAGAGGCCTTTGCAATACACAAGAGAATTTCAAGTTCTTCAAAGCCTTAGAACAATATTGGTAAAACAATAAAATTGGTAAATTATCAGTGTAGCGGCCAAATAATTCATCTGACATTAAACTTTTTTTATTTTTTTTTATTTTCAGGTTATTCATAATCAAGATGTGTCTGAATTCATGTAATGCATTTCAGTTACAATTTAAATGTTGGATCTGGAGCAAGTACTTGCAACCCATGGCACATTTTAAGAACTTGCTTTTCAGTGACATTCACTGTACAAAGTCAGCGCTTTACAAAGCTCTACACAAGTTCAATTAAAATACCTTGAACTAAAGTAAGACAGCTGTAAGAGTCCCCTTCCTAAAAGTTCACAAAAGCAGTTGTTACTTTTATGAGCACACGGCTAAATTGTCGACTGTTGCCGTTAAACAATAAAAAGGATGATCAAATGTAGAGAGAGAGAGAGAGAGAGAGAGTCAAAGCTCAAGCTCTGCACATATGTCTCCCAGCAGTGTGACTGTTGTGCTTTTTCACATACAAGAAGATGCAGCACAGGGGAAACCACAGAAAAGTGTGGGGAAGATCAACAAGTGGTTAAAGTCCACCCAACCAGTTCAAACCTGACCTATCGTTTCAGAGGAGAGGAGGCAAACTCTCGCACAATGACATAAGCCTAGCAACAGGCTACCACCAATCACAAGGCAGAACAACAGCTAGAGGAACCAATCTTTTTTGCTCTCTCTCTCTCTCTAGCTCACTCTCACTCTCTCTCTCTCTCTCTCTTGCACTCCCTCTCAGAAAAAAGACAGAAAAAAACGAGAAAAGTTCTGCGGGAGAAAGAAGTTGAATGCATAACCATATCTGGTCTATTATAGAGAGTAATTAAGTTGCCCAGTGTATTGTTTTTTTTAGCAAGCAAACAGTTTTAGTGTGATTGTGTCTCTATGCAGGGCACAACAACTTTACAGCAAACACAAACCCACTGCTTGAGCTAAGCCCAGAGGCTAACAAAAACAACTGTTTTAACAAATCACTTTTTTGGACCTTGCTTCAATCATTTGATAAATTCAATTTAAACAAATAAAGCAAATTCAAGGCTAAATCAATACTACACATCTATATTTGTACCCATAGAAGTCTATGGGTAAAAATCACAGGCGAAGAGTGAAAACTGCAGAGTAAGTGGGTATACTCCCCCCTCCCCTCAGCCTCACTCTTCAAACATGGCTTTAGGTTCGCGCCCGTTCATCGATCACTAGGCACTTTAACATAGCAGGCTTTGACTGAGCACTGCACACTTAACAATTGTCTGTTCAATCGTAGCACAAACTGCGAGTTTAATACCAATCCTAATTTTCCCACTTTGTAAAAAAAAAAAAGTTTTCCCCTCATAAGTTGACCCAACTAGCTCAATTTGTATTCCCCTGAAAGGTCATTACACATTTGATGTAGAGGTAGGCTACTTAACTATACCAGATACCAGTGAATGGCTGTATCAGTGTGGGAGTTGACAAGATAGGGGCGTCCTATGGTCTTCTTTGTATGACTCCAGGTTGTCTTCTCTTTTTTTCACCCCTCTCTGATCTGTGTGTATTCTGGCAGGCTTTCAGAGTGTTCTCGCCACCAAGCGCCAGTTTTCCTCGAGAGGCGCACCCCCCCTCCCCCCGGCCAACAGGTCTTGGACAAGCGTTCGCAGACGGGAGGAAGCAGTGTTCCCTGGATTCAATGAAACACAGCGGAACATGAGGGACCACAGAGAGTACATTGAAAAGAAAGAGGAGGAAAAGAAATGGAAGGGGAAGAGGTATCTGGGACAAAAGAAAGTTTAGTGTGTTTGCTTAGTGTGTTGGAGGGCTTAGTGTGTTTGTGGCCTAACAGTGAGCGTGCCCGAACATACACAGTATGTACACACAGAGCTGTGTACACTCACTGTACATAGACAAAGCCCTATGTTTTACGGTAGTATAGGTGTGACAAAATAAAATGTACCCTCCTTGGGTCACTATTTTCTTTTTAAATAAGATAACATAGCATATATACATTTACAAAAATAAAATATAGCATATACTGCATATATAAAACAAGATAATGACCAAAAAAGTTCTAAAAACGCAGTATTCATCTTGCGACCTCCCTAAAATGGAACCGTGACCACTTGGGGGGTTTGAAAACACTTTGAAAACCACTGTTCTACAGGGGGAAAGGCGTAGGCTTGCGAGCCCTGTGAACACGTGAGGAAGACTGAATTCCCGGGGATATTATTCTAACAGCGGAGAGGGCAGCTGTCACAATATAGCGAGCTCCGACAGAAATGATTGCATAGAACAACAGAAAATACCAAACTCTCCTCTGCTATCTTTAGCCTGATGGGACACAGTACCAACAGTCCGCTCTGCCATCCCCTTTCGGTGACTCTATTTCCCAAATTGAGTTCTACCAACAAAACGCCAACCCCCACCCTCTAACCCGCTGTAATCTAATATTCCTACCATTGTAGCCTCAAATGCTTGCCTCTGACAACTACGGAAGATACCACTGCAGCTGATTAGGGGTGTGAGCACTACTAGAAGTTCAAAGGGCAAATGAGTAGGTTCAAGCCAGTGTTTAAGATACCACAGAATTTCAATGACCCAGGGCCAGTTAATCTTTCCAAATGCCTCAATTCACCACTAATGGGGTACTAACAAAGCTGACCTTATATAAGCAGTGGATAAATAACAATCAGGTAGCACTTTCCTCATAAATATTCATTTGTTTTCCCCGGCCACCCTGCAAAAACAAAACTCGCGTCCACCCCCCCAACCTCTCGGATCTGTCTTTGCCGTGGGGCTCCTGGCATGCGCAGCTGTTTTGTTTTCCGCCTGTGACAAGAAACAGTCTTTGCTGACTGGGCGAAAGTGACTCAGTGTGCTGGGAGCCGGTCCAAAAGGTTGTTGATTATCACTGTTGACTATAATTCTTAATAGCCATTTTGAACCCTTCACAAAAGATTCTGCCCCTCACCTAAGAAGACAATGACTCACTCCCAAAATAGAGCTTCACAACAAGACCTACAAAAGCAGCATACTTATTGACCTGCGTTCCAACTACTAATAATGTGTACCACTAAATTGAGCGCAGTAAAAACTAGCGAGTGTAAAACTTGATGAACCGTTGAGGCTCCCCGGAGCAGCACATAACAAACTTTTATTGTTTCCATCCAGTTGCTCATGTGTGGGGCTTAAACAGAAAAACAAGGGAGCCAAGGAACTTTTTTCTTTTGTACAGAAGATAAAAGGGTAACCCAACTTAACGCTGGACATGTCCTACTGTATGTAGGTGGGAATGAGTCAGACGAGGGCAGCTGGGTTAAAGTAGCCTGCTAAACGACTAGCATACCACAGGTTGCTGCAGCGATGATTCCACAGCGAAGGTTAGAAACTAATATAATATGGAATAATCCCTACTTCTCCTTCTCCCGCTTGTGTGTTCTCCGTGTCACTCCCTTCTCAATCTCAAACTCCAACTAGGATACATAATGACTGTTAATTTGAAGAGGGGAAGTGATACTGCCGTAAGTGAAGGGGGGGAGGGAAGTGATACGGTCTAATCATTGTTCTGTCCAGGTCTAATTACTTCATTAATAGTCAATGAACCCCGGCGGTGGACGGCAGAACAAAACGACCGGAGGAACCTCATTTGAAGACGTCACATGGACCGCCCCATTAATATTTCATTATTTATGAAATGCCTGTTTGATGACGAGGAAACTTAAGACTGATGATCAGTCCTCCATGACCTCTTTGCCATGGATCCAGACTTTCTACAAACTTAATTTTAGGGAATTTGTTTTGCGCTATGATACAAGAGAAAAATGAGATGCGAGACATAAAGAGGGAGGTGGCGTACAGCAAAGGTTAGAGATATTATCAAATACATGTCAAAAGTACATGAGCAAACACATCAGCCCGTTGAACCATCAGGGCACCCGGTCAATATTTTCACCTTTCCAATGTCTCCCAGTGAGCTGAGCATGAAGGTGTCATGGTGGGGTAAACACAGGTGTAGCTCATAATGTTAATGATGGGTGCGTTCCATTTTGTTACCAGTATCGACAAAACTAGTGGAGCAACCAATACTGGTGCACTGGCATACCTAAATGGAAGGGCCCTGTCATTAATATAATGAGCTTTACTGTTTTTTCCCTACTATGACCTCCGTAGAGCTACCCACTAAGTAATGTACCAGTCTAAGCCTGTTTTCTCCTTGCCCTCGTCTCAGTGACCTCTCCATGCTTTATTTCTCTCAGTCCAGTCTCCAGACCTCCCTCACCACCAGCTTCACTAAACAGTGGAATTATAAGAAGGACTTTAAATATACACACTGAGCCAGGCCGACTCAGAGTCTGCTAACAGAAGTGGAAAACATACACAAACACACATTGCACGGACATGCCTGTTGTCCTCTTTGGCCAGCCAGTTCCTCAAAATAGCCCAAAAAAATATTGCTTACAGGGGAGGGGGGAAAAAAGCAGAGATATAAATTCATTCTTATTAAATGGCTGGTATTACAGAAGTAAATCATGTACGAGTGTACGTTTCAGTTGAAGAAGTTGGAGAAACTGGTTATATTTGTTTTAATAGTGTCTGGGTTAAGGTCTTCCGCTTGTTCGGACGTAATGAATATTGATATTTATATTAGCGTATTCAGGAGCCCTAACGTGTCCAATAAGAGCTAACACATTTGTGTGCACAGGCATGGCCAAGTTGGTGACCGTTAGTGTGTTAATTATTAAGAGATATAATTAAGCACCATGCTTTCAATAAGCCTCTACGATAAACACAGTCTTGGCTTGCAAACCTCTGTGGACCTCATGACCCTGCTTTTGAATGTGAGTGCGTGTGTATGTGTGTGCGCTTCACGTGCCACAGGCAGAGGTAAAAGAGGTTTGCACTGTAGTTAATCAATGACAGGCTCACAGAACCAGAGAAAGAACAAACCGGCGGCTTAATATCTTCCGTACTTCGACACATTCAGTGCCACACTTTAATATCTTCGCAGACAGAAGGGCCACCAGCATTCTCTTTTGTCCAGTGCCAGACATGCTGTTGACACAATTATTTGTTTACTGAATATGCTTTTTGCCAAAACTGTAATAAAATTAATAAATTTTTTAATATTTTAATGCATATTTTAAAAAGGTTGTTTCTCTCTTTTAGCATTATTCTGATTGTGTTTTACACTTTGTTGAATAAAGTAAAGTAATCAAAAGACTCTAACCACTATCTACATTCATCATCTGTTGCATACAGACACTGTAGCATGCTATGGTGTGGCAAGTGAACCAGTACAGCTCTACTAAACATGTCGGAGGTAGGAGGAGGTACTGCACCCAAGCGAAAAACCTGGCAGTGATGAAGAGCAAGACAAACTGCAACCTTTGTTCAAAATACACATACATTTTCCTTGTGGTTCTAGGCCTGTAATGCAGATGCACTGCATTACTAGTATTTTACGCAATAACTAATGACACTTAAATTGAAAATTTATTTTATATATAAATTACTACTGAAGCATACCAATAAAAGTAATGTTTCCCCTTACTGCTTATTTTACATGTCATCATAAAATAGACGGAGGAAAGGATGGGAGTGAAGGAATAAAAGAGAAAGAGGACAGTGGGAGTGGAGAGAGGATGAGAAACAGGGAGAGGAGGGGATTATTTGACTAGCGCTCAGAGAGCACCCTCCTCGTACCTTTTCATGGATAAGTAAACACCCCGTACCCTCTAGAGTGACATCACCCACCCGGAGAATCAATAACCAGACACTTCCTGAGCAGAGGGGGAAAATCAATGACTCTGTACACTGGATTACCTATCTGTCCAAACACGCACACACGCGCACACACGCACACACACACACACACACACACCACTCATATGCAGAGTCAACACACATAGTGTAATATAGATTACAGACACGGACAACAGCTAACATTAGAATAGAGACTGGCACAGCTCTCTCCTATGGGAACAGTATCTGTGTGGCCCAGTGGAGGCAGTCCATTATAGGATTAGGGCTAGCTACAGCTCATTGTAGGCTGAAGAGTTTAATGTCCAAACAATACTGGATTTCTATCAGGGTTTACACGTACGGTACACGCACAAAACCACACCACTCGCACACGCACCCGCGCACACACACACACACAGACACACACGCACACACAGACTCACACAGGAAAAAAAGCAGCATGGGTCATTCTCAACCTCAAACCCTTTCTAAGAAACATTCATGAACCACCATTATTGTGGTTCCTGAGGTTAGACAAATTGAGAACCACTATATTATAATGTGTATGTTATATAGGTTTTACACTAGCTTATGAAAAACATTTAGCATATGTTTAATGTTGTATAACATACACAAACACTG
>JAOEHI010000017.1:1837624-1849327 GCA_025447815.1 Percopsis transmontana
AAGGCAGTTCTGAAGGCGAAAGGGGGTCAAACACAGTATTGGTATGGTGTTCCTAATAATCCTTTAGGTGAGTGTATGTCTTACAGCATATGTTGTGTATTGAATGGTGTTGCGTCCCACTGTCCAGGCTAAGGTCCAGATGCTGGACAACCTTTTGGACATTGAGGTGGCCTATAGTCTGCTGAGAGGAGGGGCGGAGGATGACGGCAGTGACCCTATTGACATCAACTACGAGAAACTCAAAACCAAGATCGAAGTGAGTGGCCAGTCCTCAACGTTCTGTGATAGTCACAAGTTGTAATGGCCATGTTTGTGTTACCTTTCTTCTCCTGAATGGATCATGGGTTAATAGCACAGGGTCATATGTCATATGTAATGTGTGTCTGTTTTATTACCTTATAGGTTGTTGATAAAACCACAAATGAGGCAGAGATCATTATACAATATGTCAAGAACACACACGCTGCTACTCATAACACCTACACACTGGAAGTAGATGAGGTATAGTACTAATGGAGGAACTGGACGAATGCTTTGAGTGCTTCCTTTCCCTGAATCCCTAAAATTCCCTAAAAATCTAATTCTAGTTTGTTAATTTTGTTGAGACCTCTATATGACCAACGTGGCACGTACGATCTTACCTGCCTCGGTCTGTCCTGTCTCTCAGATCTTCAAAATCGTTCGAGAGGGAGAGTACCAGCGGTACCGGCCCTTCAAGGACCTGCACAATCGCCAGCTGCTGTGGCATGGTTCACGCACCACCAACTACGCTGGTATCCTGTCCCAGGGTCTTCGTATTGCCCCTCCAGAGGCGCCTGTTGTGAGTATTTCTCAAGTGCTTTTTTTTTTGTTGTTGTATATCTTGAGAGGCTTTTCCAAACATGAAAAGTTTTTGTATTATTTTTCCTTTTTAAAAATAAAAAATGTATATAAATGTTTGTTTTTTAAGAGGTTGTCTCAACGATTAAATGTAGCATTCGAAGCTTTTTGCTGTTCACTTCTGTGCTGCATCTTGATTGTGTGCTCTTTGCTCTCTCTTGGTCAGACTGGTTACATGTTCGGCAAAGGTGTGTACTTTGCAGACATGGTGTCCAAGAGCGCCAACTACTGCCACACCTCCCAGTCAGACCCTGTAGGCCTCCTACTGCTAGGAGAGGTCGCCCTCGGCAACATGTGAGTGACTGGATTCATGCTGCATTCTTCACAGAAAGCTGACCTATAAGGCGCCTTTAGGCTTGATCTTCATAAATGCTTGTTCAAAAATTAATGATCACAATGGATGGATAATGGAAACGATTGTCTCTTTTCAATACAGGCATGAACTGAAGAAGGCATCACATATTACTAAACTACCTAAAGGCAAACACAGTGTTAAAGGTAAAAAAATAAAATACCACATTGACAGTCCCCTTGTGAAAACTGAAATTATATTTAGTATACATAGTTTTTTCGATGTCTGTCTTAATGAAACTGTTCTTCTGTCTCCAGGTGTGGGTCGAACTGCTCCGGACCCAAGTGCGACTGTCACTTTAGATGGGGTGCAGGTGCCTCTGGGAAAAGGAACCCACACAAACATTGACGATACAAGTCTTCTGTACAACGAGTATCCTTTGTCAATTCTCACTGTCTTTTTTTTTTATAAATGTGATGGTAATTTTCTCTCATAATGATGTTTTATTTTGTTTATTGTGGAATTTCTACTCTAAATCTTTAGAGTTGTAGTTCTATTTCAGATCTGATTTTGCCTTTCCAACTGGATTTTAATAATCTGCTGCTGCTGCAGGTTAGACCATCGCTGACTCAGCAGGTATGGTGCCAAATTGCATAAAGGAACAATTTCATAAAGAAACTTGGTTGCTTGCAATCAGTCAATGTTTTATTATTTTTCTGTTTTTTGGTAAAACAAGCTCTTGCTGAGCCTGATAATAATGACATTTTAGAGATTATGTATCAAGTAATCGAGTAATTAGGGAAATCTGATCCCTAGGTTTGATGGATGGATGTCACAGTACCAGTGCGCTAACATAGATACCAAAGAGTAAACCTCTGCTGAAGTTAATTTAGTGTGACTTTTGATTCATGCAGTCCACACGAGTAGTATCAGTTTGCCTTGACCACTTCTCCAGATACATTGTTTATGATGTGGCCCAGGTGAACCTCAAGTACCTCCTGAAGATTAAGTTCAACTACCAAACATCGCTGTGGTGAGAGGGACCGTGACCATAGCCTCAGAAAACACATACACAAGACTACCTGGGCTTCATTCTCTGCATCAGAAGATACTGTTTGGCAATGGATTGATGCTATTCCACGCTTTGTATTGATGGTTAAAATCCCAAGTCACTTTATTGCTTTTCAGGTTCATGTAATGGCGATCAGCCTCCCCTAGTATATTGATGGGCACTTCGTTTACTACTTTGGGCTATCTGAAGACAGGATATTACAACTCAGTAGAAAAGTGAGGCACATATTATCTGGAAATATTTTTGTTAGGGCCAGGCCAGGTTAGTATTTTCTTTTTCTAGGTAGTCTCTTTAATGTGAGCTTATTCCTTTAGTCTTTAAAACACATATTTTAGACATAGTTTAGAGGCTTTTCTGAAGAACAACCAACCTGCAGACATATATAAACCTTGGCAGTCGACCCCTTCAAAGATGAGCATTTTGTACATTGTCCTGTTCAAACATTCTGTGTGAGGTATGACCTATATCTACTTGTGTTGTTTTTTGTCGAACTAAGCTTGACTCCATTAAAACATTTTTGTGGTTTAGTATTCTGTAACAGAAGAGATTATGGTTGATTTGTCTTTTTTTTCACTTACTGCGTCAGAATAAACACTTTTGAAAATCCCTGGTGATTTGGGGAAATTCTTGACTATTGTAGTAGAAAGTTTCTTTGTAAATGGATTTGAGGAAGAAAAGAAAAGAAAAAAACGTTTAAATGTCTGCTCATCGCATCCAAAATGCAGAAACCGTATGCATATACACTTGTGTTGCCCAAGAAATGCAGGGATAACAGACAAATGCTGTAGGGAAAAACACTAGATAGTATATTATGTGTATTTACTTGTGTATGCAGTGTATTACTGTAAATTACAACTACTTTGAAGAACATTTTGATGTGGAAAATGTAGTTTTATTAGTTAAATTGCCCCCCTGAGAGTGTCCCGACCCAGAATGCATTTTGACAAGGTCTTTGAAAAAGCGGCGCGTCTAATTCAAGATGGCGGAGATGGACCAGCTGTTAGACGAGAGTGAGTAACAACACAAATTTAAAGAGTTTTGTATTGCAGATACGGAGTCGTCCAGTAGCTTAAAAATACATGTTAGCAATGTTTTATGATGGTCATTATTAAACTAAGAGTATGGGATCCCAAAAGTGTTTAAAAACTAGTTTGAGACATAATGAAATACCGGTCTACCTAAGTTAGCTAACGATTGTAGCCTGATATGCTAACGATAGCTAACGTTGAAGCTTCTAAAGATAGCCTAGCTGGGTAAACAAATAACGTTAGCTTAGCTAAGTGGAGCTAATGCTGTACGTGGGCATTTTGAAAGACGTTGAACAACGACCATATCCTCTTTATTTACTGTCTAGCTATACAGTTTAATTACTGTCCCGTAATTCGTAGTCATAACGTCTTTCGTAATATTTAACGTTAGCGCTGTTATTTCACGTTACATTAGGGTTAAGTCTGTCTAGCATCCTTATTCATTTGACAAGTAGGTAATAAGCCCGCTACCTGCTCACTGAGTTTTAAGGTTTTAACGCTATTGCACGATTTAAAGTTAACGGCACGTTATCTTGTTCAGTAATTTTTTTTGTATTTATTCCAGCATGTCTAACGTTAGTTGATGTATGGCCTCAGTGTTTTGACAGCTAGAAGAATGGTAAAGGCCTATCCGCTAGCTATCTAGTTGTATGTATTTGTTGGTTACTAGGCAGTGTTGTGTCACATTCACTGTAGTAACATTGTAATGTCAGTTGCCTCCCCGTGTCACAGGTGTCAGGATTAGAACATCTTGCATTAGTCTAATCCTACATTGTAACTTTATGTTAACAGTGGTGATCGTGCTAATGTAGCCCAAACTAATTTCCTCTTTTGTCAGGCTCTTCAGCAGAGGCACTCGTCAGCCTGAAAGGTATTGTACAAAACAGGCATTGACTTTTATGCTTGTACATGTGTTGCCATCCACAAGATGGACTAATATCAATCATGTGTTTTTCGTACTAAATCATATTATAGAAAAATCAATTATAAAACTGACATGTATGCTCGTCTGGGTTTTATTCTAATGTTATTACACTTGTATACATATACTCACTTGTATACTTTGAATAAGTGGACTTATTTTCTACAGAGGGCAGTTTGTCCAACTCTCTGAATGAAAAAAACAACTTCCCGAGAGCTCACAACACACGAGGACGGCACGCCTCCCTCACAATGGATACGGTTAGTGGAAATATGTTAGTTTCACCTGTCAGCACAGTGACAAAAGTGACAGACACAATGACAAAAACGGTATATCTGCTGGACATATGGTCTATCTTTGTAATATACCATTACGGAAATCTTTTGCAAAACATTTAAGAAAATTTTAAATTTTAAAAATTTGTTTGTATCAAGGGAGAAAACTTGTTGTTTTATTGTTGTATTGTTAAGTTCACACACAGACCTAAATGTGGTCCACAAAATTAAGCATTTGAAATCTGACGCTAGTTTAATATTTCTTGTCTGCAAAGGCAAACTTTTATTTACTTCCTTGTGTATGATGTTCAACATGAAACCAGTCAGCAAGCTTGAAGAATTGAAGGTTTTGAGAGGATTTTGCTTTTGAGAATTGTGCTTACGCAGGATGTATATTGTCTTTCTCAAAGAGTCATAATCTCCATAAATACACTGTACTTGTCTGTCCAGCCCACGCGGAGCTCGAAGAGGAGTCGTCTGTTCAGGGAGGAGGAGGAGCAGCAGCAGCAGCCGCCACTGCAGCGCCTGCCCTCCAGATCTCCGCGGAGGAGCCAGAGGGTCACTACGACACCACAGGTAAATGCCTCTCTGGCTGGACCAACGGTACAACTCTGGCCAGCTGGCCAGCCCAAAATGGGATCTGACTACTGTAATGCATTTCCCTCGCAGAAGTTCGCTAATGTGACGACCCCGGACAAAAAAGCTTCACAGAAAATCGGGCTGAGATTAAGAAACCTTCTCAAGCTACCTAAAGCTCACAAGTGGTGTATCTATGAATGGTTCTATTCCAACATTGACAGGTAAAGCCTCCCATGCACCCACAGAAGGCATATGACGTTCATGTATGCATGAACATGCATAACGCAGGGGACTTGGTCCCTTTGCCTCACCTTTTTGCGTCACAGCCTGTGTTGTTCTCTGTTTTCCCATCTCTTCCCCCGGCTAGACCTCTGTTCGAGGGTGACAATGACTTCTGCCTGTGTCTGAAAGAGTCTTTCCCCAACCTGAAAACCAGGAAGCTGACTCGGGTGGAATGGGGCACAATCCGCAGGCTGATGGGGAAACCACGCCGGTAGGCCATATCTTTAGGAGCTTGATACTGTTCTTTGATATGTTTTGCTCTCATTTAGCATCAGTTTCTTCACTTTAATGGTGATAGTTTTCAAGCAAGGGTTTAAAAAAATTTGGTTTAATGCATGTTGGATTACTCTTAACTATATGAATGAACATACTTCCCATTCATTTAAGTGTTTGGGCTGCAAGGTTATGATAAAAATGACAACTGTGATTATTTTACTTGACATTGATTGCAATTTACTAACTGTGATGAATAGAAATACAAGAAATGCATTAGTGTGGTGCCAACTACACAGTATGTACACAACCAAAAAAACAATTGCAATATAAATTGTTTCTCTAAATGATTGTATTGCAATTCAACATTATTTAAAAAAAGAATAATTTAGTGCACACGGTTCCTAAACGGTATTTGTGTTAAGGGCTAAGTAACTCTACTAACTTGCTTAGCCTTCAAGCGCTAATGGCAGTAATTGAGACCTCTTTGCTATTACAGTTTTGGTCACTGCAATATGCACAACAGTGATGTAGTGTAAATATGTTTTCCTCCGATAGGTGCTCATCAGCGTTCTTCGCTGAGGAGCGGACAGCTCTGAGGCAAAAGAGGCAGAAGATGAGACTGCTGCAACAGAGGAAGCTATCGGACGTGTCGCAGTGCAAAGACCTTCCCGACGAGATCCCTCTGCCCCTCATCATAGGAACAAAAGTCACTGGTAGGATGGCGAAATGACAAGGGGCCATATTTGGGTTTTAGCAATGAGAGTATTGGCTGTAGTCATGGAATCTAAATTTGCAATCATTAAATAACCTTGATGTATTTATCTGTGTTCTGTATTTCCCAGCTCGACTCAGAGGGGTTCATGATGGCCTGTTTACGGGCCAGATTGATGCGGTGGACACCAGTGCTGCCACCTACCGCGTCACCTTTGATCGCAACGGCCTGGGCACACACACTGTGCCAGACTACGAAGTACTGGTGAGACCTACATGCTAACTGCTCTACTCAATTTCCAAACCTATTGGGGAAAGAATGGCAGATGATGTTATTTTTAAGATAATGAAAATGTTTTAGTTTTTTTGTTTTCTTCTTTCTTCCTTCCAGAGCAATGAGCCCACTGAAACCATGCCCATCTCAGCCTTTGCCCAAAAGCACCGGGCAGCACGATACTTGCAGAACTTAATGACTCCTCCCAGAACAACTTATCCGTCCACTCCTGTCCTCATGGTACTGTATGTTTTATCAATATCAAATTATATTTTAAGTCCTCAACGCTAGAAGGGGAAAAAAATATATAGATGTGTGCCTTCTGTTTATATTCATATTTTCTGAAATGTACTACATTCGTGAAAGCCCACGCTTTCTGTATTGTTCTGTTCAGGCTTATAACATTCTTGCGTCTAGATGAATTACACCCCTGCACTTCATTTGATTCCAGGACAACGACCCTTTGATCAGCCAGTCTCCATGGAAGAATAAAATGCCCGGTGCTGAGGGGGAGACATTAGGAGGGTTTCCTGTTAAGTTCCTTGTCCAAGTGGTAAATATCTCTGGCAAATGAATTATTACCTGTGTTCTATCACAGGCCAGCTACTAAATCTCTCTCTCTGTCTCTGTCTCTCTCTCTCGTGGCTCTAGACAAGGCTGTCCAAGATCCTCATGATTAAAAAAGAGCACATCAAGCACTTAAAAGACATGAACACAGAGGCTGAGAAACTGGTACAATCATCTCCTTGACCCAAATGATCACTTTGGCAATAAAAGACATGAAATGTCTTGAGAGAGAAATCAATTGCCTTCTAAACTAAATGTGTGTGTGTCTGGGTTTGTGTTGTCAGAAGTCCTGCTCGATGCCCATTGGCCTGGACTTTCAGAAGCGCTACGCCACTACAGTGCTGGAGCTGGAGCAGCTTAATAAAGACCTCAACAAGGTTCTGCATGAAGTCCAACAGTACTGCTGTGAGGTAAAGCATACACACAAACTCCCGTGCGTTTGTGAAAGGGAACGTGTTCAGCTTTCATGCTGCTTTTGGAGGTAATTGGCAGTATTTTACATTGTCATAAATGGTAGCATGATGACAATGGTTTAAAAAAAAATAATGTTATGTCCTCATAAATATAGATAGCACTATGACAATGGTGACCTAAATCTACATAGTTTAGCTGACTGTGGCCTTAGTCAGCTGGCCAACCCGTATGGCTTTGCTGCCAACAACACCAATGCAGTGCAATGATTGCACCACTAGAGGTCAGTCAGATTGAAGTACTAGTTTTCTGTAGTACTACTCAAATATGCTGGTTCGTCTGTATACACACAGAGCTGTACCTGTAGCTGAGGCGCTTACTGTGTTCACCTGGGTAACTTTATGCCATCCCTCCCCACAGCTTGCTCCAGACCAGGGCATGGTTCCGGCGGACCGTCCCACGGAGCTGCGGCGACGCTGTGAGGAGGACGCACAGGAGATGGTACAACAGATCAATTCTGTGAGAGACTCTCACCAGCGCGTGACCAGTCCCAGCCACACACAACTCGTCTCCCGCCTCACCGCCCTGCTGCTACAGATTAAGGTAGACTTGCCATCGCTAAAGACCCCCACTCCCCATTTTACTGCAACACATTAATGTGTACGCACTCTAGCATTTTATTTCTGTTTAGGATGGTTTGCTGATAAACTGTGTCTAACTCTACTTATGTTTACAGTGTCTGGCAGAGGGGGGTGACCTGAATTCATTTGAGTTTAAATCCCTAAGTGACTCCCTTAATGACATCAAAAGCTCAATAGATCCCTCTAACTTCAGGTAAGGAAGTTATTTATTGCTGGTAATGTCCCATTCTTTTAGCTATGCTCATATGGCTGACATTTATCAGCGTGTATTAACTCTATGAAATGCTGTATTGGTTTTTAAATTGTAAATATTACCATAAGTAAGTAAATAAGTACCATTACTTATTACATTACAATTAGAATTACTATTAGGATATGTACATTTACATTTACATTTATAGCATTTAGCAGACGCTTTTATCCAAAGCGACTTACAATTAGTAAATTTTTTACATGGAGCAGGTAGGGGTTAGGCATCTTGCTCAAGGATGCTTACAGGTAGGCCACCTCTGGGGATTGAACCCATGACCTTCCAGCTGGGAGTCCAACACCCAGACCACTAGGCTATCCTGCCTGTATGTACACCTACATCTTGCTCAAGGAGGCTCAAGGCTGGCTGGGCACATTGGAGAACCATTACAAATGCATGGAGTCAGATGGCCGTCCGCCCCAACCACCACTAGCCTATCCTGCCCCATGTCCTCTAGATTAGATCCAAAGTGAGGTACAGTAAGCCCAATTACAAGTACTGAGGAGCAGGTCGGGGTTAGGCATGTTGCTAAAGGACACCTGCAGGTAGGCCTTGCTTGTTGGGATCCAACCCCGGACCCTTCCACCACCCCAACCACTAGGCTACCCTGTCCCCTCTATAATCACCTCTTGATGGGTCACAAATGTCTGTTATCTGTTCTGTCTTTTGTAGTTGCTTCCAGAACAACGTGGAGATCCATGTGGCCCACATCCAGAGTGGCCTTAGTCAGCTGGGCAACCTGCATGCCTTTTCTGCCAACAACACCAATGCTGTCTGACTGGCTGCTTGTACAAAACAGTCGAATGCACACAGCAGGGTGGTCCATTATAATATTTTGCGAGATGGTGCTCTCGACTGGACTCTCTTGCAACTGCAGAAAGCTATGAACCATCACTATGATCTGCTTTTGGACATCCAGAGAAAATTGGTGTAGATTTGTTCAGTTCCTGAAACTTCCTGGCAAGAAAACATTGGGGAGCTGTTAGTGTTTTACCATCTAGTCTTAGTGTTGCATACCCACTTGAACAAAGCTGAACTATTGCTGCATTTCACTTCACTCCAATTGCTGATGGTTGTCCCCCGGTTTCATGTGCCAAACATTACTTGTTGCCGTTTTTTATAGTCTATATTTATTTATTTGTAGGTGTGTGTGTGTGGTTATAAAAACATACTACTTTTTAAAGGTTCCCTCTGTAATTGTTGTGTTCCATTACTCCCCTGATGGTAATCACAGGGAAGGCTAAAGAATGTTTTGTAAAGTTTATTGTAGATATTTGTACAATACCTCTATCATTATTAGGAATATTGTTGACATCTGCTATCTGCTATGTATTCAAATGATTTTGTAATTTTGTGTGCACTGAAAAGAGATTTTTGTATATTCTAACAATTAAACCCCTGACCCCTTTTTCAGAATTTGGCAACATTACCTACATTACTGGTGTAGTTAAATTCAGGACAAGTTTGTCTGCATTTCACTTTCAGGTTTGTAAAGTTGTAAATGGGAGTGCCTCAGAGCACGTGTAAATACATGTTGTGCCTTTTTACATTAAACATGGCAAAACAAATGTGTCTAATTAGTTTTGCTCCTTTTTATATACAATGGTTGAATTAAGAAACGAATGAAGCGTATTAAAATATGTACAATAAATAACTTTATTTTTGTTTAAAACCAAACTTACACTTCTATACTTGGATAGCTCTTCTATAATACAATTCCAGGAAATCACATAAAGCCACCAAAATGGGTCATGGCACTGGTTTCCCAGTCAGAATCAGAATCAGAAAAGTCCTGCGCTTCCCTTGCATGAACGGGGGAGAAGCTGCCAAAATTGTCACCTGTAGCCATTGGCTGTGGAGGTTGCATATGACACGCTGCATTCTTAGGCGACGACCTGTTGAAATGATTCTGGGTTGGGATGGGAGGGATAACCACTTTCATCTCGGGTCCAATGGTTTTATTGGGCGGGAAATTATCATATTCCACAAGAACTTTAGGTCCAGTGTTGTCATTTATGTTGGAATGAATGCTGGAGTAATTCTCGTTTTCCTTTTGATTAAGATGAACATGAGCAGGAACGTCGAAGCTCAGTTCATCTCGTTTTATCTGAGGAGGTTTCACTGTGACCCCCTCTTGGGCAGCATCATACATGCAAGAACCAGGTGTTTGTTCATAGCTGCTGCTCTGCTTCATGGTTAGAGTCGTAGGCCTATCTTCTGCTCTGTTGCTTATTGTTGGTCTAAAGTTGTCTTCCAATGTGTAGTTTGCCATCCGCTGCATCTCGGGACCAACTCTACCTTTGAGTTGTGCGAACGGGGTTGCTGAAGAGCTCGTGACTGGGCCGTTAACTTTCAGTGGGACGGACGATCCAACCTGGCGACGAGACTTTGCACGTCTGTTCTGGAACCAGACCTGAAATAATAAAACCAAAATTATTAGAACTAGTTTGGTCAACGTTTACATTCGGTGTCTGTGTTAATTGGTGAATTAAATGTATTATATTTAACTGGCTTGCCAGGACGGCAAGACCAGTGATTATTTTTTTACCTGAATTCTGGACTCTGGTAGACCGGTCAGAGCCTCCAGTCTCTCGCGTAGATAGATATCGGGATATTTCGTGTCCGAGTACACTTTCTCTAGCACCTCAATTTGCTGCTGGGTAAAATTGGTCCTCTTTCGTCTGTGCGTCAGTAGTGCCACGTCCGTCCTTGGCACCGAGCTTGCAGAGGTGAAGTATTTCGCAGAATCTTGGGTACGATAATCTGAAAAAACAAAACATAACAGTGCATAACTAAGTATTTTTCAAGCATTCGCGGGGATTATAAAATGTAGGCCTAGAAAAACTGCAGAAACGAGTTGTGCGTAATTACGCACAAACGTAAGTTCTCCACCAACCTGTATGCGCAACGTTTTTCATCTCGAGATGTCCTTCGTGGAACATCTGAAAGTGACTCAGGTCCCCGACGCACAGATTTCCATGTACAGCAGACATGATATTTTACTCCGTATCTTCAGCCTCTCACTGACTCGGAACACTTGCCAGTCTTATATCTACCCGCTCAGCGTCCTGTGATCAAAGGTGGAGCTTTGGAAATGTGTGAATGGGCGAGCCATCAGTGTCGGCTGGCACTGGAACATCCGTGCAGCAACTTCAGACACGTCTGAAGGCCAAAGGAGGTGTGAACGATAACACCCCGAACGTTGGAGCGACCGCTGGTCGCTTTAAATGATTTTAATGGATACTGCATGTTCAATACACATCACTTGGGACAACATTTATCCGCTTTGGAATGGATGAGGTAA
>JAOEHI010000017.1:1849427-1879829 GCA_025447815.1 Percopsis transmontana
CCCCCCCCCCCCCCCCCCCCCCCCCCCCCCCCCCCCCCCCCCCCCCCCCCCCCCCCCCCCCCCCCCCCCACAAAACAACTTTAATGGTCTTCAGAACTGTGTAATTTACCTCATATTTATTCAAACCATAAACTGGGGAGCAATTGTTTAAGGGGGACTAATTTTCCTACAATGACAGATTAGGGTGTTATGTTTCACTACACCCCGATATTTCAATATTGGTTCTTTACAGTCTGAAGTAAAACAGTCATATTGCTCCAGTTTTACTTCAGATAAACATTTATAGTCACCCAGCAGAACAGGCAGTAGATGGCAAGTCCCGACTGACTGAATTTCCCTCATAATTGTCTGCTTCATTAAACATAAGTGGCCTGCTATTATTTTATACATCTGCTCGCTTTGTGAGCGGTCGAAACAAATGCGCTAATGGGGGATAATAGCCCTGTGTTGTTTTAGTGTCTGCCTGTTTCTCTGAAGAGGGCGTCAGGAAACTCCCGAGCATGTCGATGTTAATTGGTGATGCTAATTGTGCCTATTATGTAATCACAGCACACAATGCTTTTTTTCGTCGTTTGTTCATTTCAGCTTTGCAATGAAAGCTGAAACAAGTAGAGAAAATATTTTAAAAAAATCTCTACAAATATAAAGCAATTCACAGTGCTCTATTTGTCATTCATGTGGCCACTGTAAATATTAATTCTTTAGAACACCAAACTTCTTCAGTTTGCATTCATGTGAGAACTATTATCACTTTATTGACCAAATGACGAGCTGACGTGCGCTAGAAAACAGGTAAACAAACAGACTGCGGCATGCCACTGCACAGAAAAGAGGGCTGATTTGTGTCCCAACTAGGGGTGAGTTGTTGCCTTGGCATTAAGGCTAGCTATGACATCAGTGAGGTGCTGTTGGGTCTGTTTTTTTAAAACTTTTTCTAAATCGCTTAGATGAACAGAAATATAAAACGCATAGAGGCAATGTGAAGGCGGCCAAGTTCAGTTCACATGGTTCCTACAGTGCACAGTGAGGAGACTGCTGCAATGTATTTGATGTAAGCCTATTAAATGTATGTTTTATATATATATATTTCTTGGAGCAGTGATTATTTGTAGTTTTGTGGTGTTTGTAGTTTGCCACCTGTAGTGAAGCGGTGCACAGGTCAAAATAACAAAACAACTGGGGGGTGCATGAGGTTGTATCGTTCCATCTGCAAATCTCATAACCATAGCCAGACTGGTGGACAACTGGCAAACCTGTAAGAGATCTTTACAAGGGTCCAATTGACAACCTGATTCGCTTGGTAACCTTGGAGGCAAGTTTGGTGCCTTGCCCCCCTTGATTTAGTCTGAGAAAAAAAAAAACATACTGAAATAAAAGTGATGTTTTTTAATATCCTTTAACGGGAAGCGTAGAATGGGCTTGCTAAAGCATGCGGAGGCACAAGTCTGTGCCAAAAATCACACTTGCATGACTGACTGGCTCGACAAAGCCCGGTGTGTAGCTGGGTCAAGGTATTCATTGTGAGCATTTGTGTGTGTCGTGTGTATATTACTGTGTCGTGTGGAGGTTCCCATGAATGCTTTTATGTGTGCATCAGTCAGTGATACACTGGCATATGTATAAATGTAAAAGTTTTTAGGAAAGATTATCAAACTTTATCAGGTTTTCAAGACTACCGTGTACCTTCATCTCAACCAATCAAAACGTCTAACAGCAGCTAGAGCGCCAACGGAACCAGGTGTAATAATGAATTCTTGCTGTGGACATGTTGTTCCTTGGTCTGCACATGGCAGGAAGTTCAGACCAAATGTATTTGTTTTGTCCATGCATAGCCTGTAGCCTACCACTCGTGGTGCAGTTTTTGTGTGTGTGTGTGTGTGTGTGTGCGTGTGTGTATGTGTTGCGTCTACAGAGCGCTTTTGAGAAACACAGTAGTGTTGAGTGAGGGACTGACAGTCTGGGTTCACTCACCATTTAGGATTTATAGCAGGGAGATGGGGAATTACATGACACACACACACACGTGACTGTTCTATGGTCTCCGGTCCTTAACGTCCATTAAGTTTATCGACCTACGTAAGGACTCAGTAATCTTGGCCTGTGTTTCTAGAAGTGTTTAACACTGATTGCAAGAATAGAAGGATTCCTTGGGGTCATTCTTTGGGGGTTTAGCATCGAGACACAGCAGTAAGAGTCAACTATACAGACAGCCAACTATGAGATTCTCATGTGTGTGTGTGAGAACACTATAACTCGACTACATTTTTCTCAAGGTAGAAACAGGAGCACTAGCAACAGTGCTCTTACAAACGTATATTAAATTATCATAATATTACAATACAAATGAAAACAAATGCATCACTCAACATATCCTCTGGATATAAAGACAGGCGAGTCTCAATACACAACAAATCCTAAATAATTAGTTATTCCTACTATTTTTCAAAGGGGAATTGTAATGCCACTCTATGTTAATACAGTTTGAAAGGTCTTACAGCCCAGCCACCAACATTTATGTGGGGAATAGCAGCTACACACACACATATTAAATACATAGTATCAGTCACAATCCAATCTCATAGAGGAGAATGTTTAGCTCGTTCCATAACTGAATTTAGTCTGTTGGGGAATCCCAATTTGTGTGCGTGTGAGAGAGAGGGAAGAAGAGAGGAAGAAAGAGGTATAGAAGGTTTTAGGGCAGTTGATGAGAGTGAACCAAGAGTAGGGGAGCAGTAAATCCTGCTCTGTACCTCGGTGCGTTTGAGCAGTTGGGAGTGACCACTGCGATACGTTGAGTGACACCCTCAAACACCCAGCTGCCCCCCTGGCTTCCAAACAAAACAGGGTCTGTTCGCTCTGCATTACGTCTGAGTGGGAGGAAAACACACACACACACACACTTTCTCACACAAAATCCATTACTCACGCACAGACACACTCGCACGAGTCCTGCGTTCCTCTCAGCCAAAGTGCAGCCAAAAGTAACGAGATTTAAGGTAGGCTAAATAAATCTTCTGATCAGTGCTAGCTCGCTAGCTCGCCTATCTGCACATAAGCACGCAGACAGATGCTGAAGTGCCCACTCACACAGAAACACGAATACACACGCCCATGCACACTGTATATGCAGAGGGCCGACTTCAATTTTTGCCATTTCATTATGCTCTCGGCCATCGACTTGGCCGAAAGCAGCACTAATCACATTTTAACACTCTCTGACGGAGAGAGAGAGAGACGATAAGACCGGTGTTCTGAAGAGATGTGCTCCCTTGTCGATTAATGCTACCGTGGTGCGAATCGATAGCAGAGTCTATTGTAAAGATGTTATAAATAGAGTATTAAAACATGCTCCCCATATTCTTACAGCGTACTTGGAGTGATTCTGTACTGGGAGCATTATTTGATTTGGTAGGCACCAAGTATGAAAACATGCTCCCCTTACTCATACTGTGTACATGGCGTCAGTAGTGGTGTAATATAAAGTGATTCTGTACTGGGAATATATAATAGAGTATCAAAACATAAACTTCATCAACATCTAACATCTTTATTGGAAAGAGAGCCCAAGATTGTGGGTCTGCGCATGCGCAGAACCGCTAATTAGCCCATCTCGGTAGCAGAAATCAACAGAACACCGACACAGACAAGAGGGGAATATCTGATGAATAGAAAAAGATGAAGTGCCAGAGACAGAGAGAGCTCAGAGGAGTGAAGATCACAGAACTCTTAAACACCACAGCTTCCTTACCTCCATTTAGGTCCACAAGCTGATGTTCTGGATGAATATATTCCATTAGTTGCTGTGTTTAATGAACCAAAACATTTTTTTTTAAACAGAATGCATTGGTTTTCATTGTTTCATCAAGAACATACTTTTAACAGGTCTATAAAGCTGGTAGAAGAATTTTCTGGTAATGGCAATGGTAATTTCCATTTAAAATGTATTTCAGATTCAATGGCTTAATTTTTACTGCTATTATTGCTAATAAAATGTATAGCTATATCAATAGCTGTTCTTAATTGCCTCAAGAACTCAAGGGCAGGGGTTAGCACTCATAAATATTCATGACTTTAATTCTGATTGGCATGTACTGACACTGCACAGAGAGGTTGCCCTGAGGAAATATATATAAATATTAATGGCGCAGGAATCTTTGATTAACTGTATTTTTTGCCAACACAAGAATTGCAGCGGTTCAGTGTTATAAAAGTACATCACATGCATACAAAAGAGCTGGGTAGTGTTTTGAATAACTGCATAACTAGTAAATGCTCCACTGACGTCAATAGAGTCACAAAACTAGATTAACTAAACTAAAGTGGGAATACTCTAATAAATATTATCACCAACAACATCAAAATACTATTTTTAGTATGAAGAAACTTTACAACACACATGAAATATACTTGAAAAGTATTTTGTTTAACTATATTCAAACTTTAAAGGCTTCAGCTAGCAAAAATGTCTCTAATGATAAGTTGAATTGAAATGCCAACATCTCCTTTTGACACCTGCACCAGTTTACCTGTAGGCAAAATAGAGACTCCATTTTCCATTCCCAGAGTGTTTTATGGAGTATACTTATTCATTCCAGGCCAAAGATAGCCGAGACACAACAAAGAACAGTGATGTCACGGTTACATAAGTGCTCCCTGCCCCGCTGAAGCCCGAGTCAGTGTTAGACCTGCTAGCCTCAGGCAGAGGAGCAGGTGGGCTGGAGTCAGGCAACTCATTCATCTTTCATACATCTTCTGTTTGGGGCTGCACACATGGCCGTGTGGCGGGGAATTACGGGCCGCTAAGGATGTACTTGTCCATGTCTGCACGGGTTACAAGTCTTCAAAGGGAGAGCTGTTTAAATGACCGTAAAGGACATTATTGGACAGAGCAGCACAGAGTGCAGTATTTTATCACAAATGTTACTGACTGTTAAAAAAGGAACACAGTAAGTAGTATTGTATGGACTGTATGCATTGTAAAGACTTCTCAAATCACAAAGTGGTGGCAACATGTAAAGCACAGTGCGTGTGTGTGTGTGTGTGTGTGCGCGTGTGTGTGTGTGTGTGTGTGTGTGTTTCTTCAGGAAACCAATCTGGCCCAGTGGATTAGTGGCGGACTTGGTGAGTGACTAATTCTGTTCCAGATATTTATCAAGTCATAAAGGCCCCAACCCACCAGTAAGAAGTAGGTAGGAAACACAGCCTCCATTCAACACACACGCAAACACAATCTACTATAGCCACGCACACTCAAATTGCACCCACACTTCAATCGGGCTAATCGATAAGACTAATCGACTGATAGAAAGTCACGAGAGCTGACAGAGTTATCTGATGTGAGCTACAGTATACGGCATGTATAAACACTAGCCAGGCGTGCGTTCAAGTGTGACCGAGACACCCGCGTTCACAGTATTGCGCCCTTGTGCCATCGGTTTAAACCGTGGGCAATGCCCGCTGTGCCGACGTCTGGAGCGCACCGGCTGTATAGAGATGCTATTCATTATCATCCTTGCAGTTGCTACTGTACGTTGCTGTGTTACCATAATAACACAATAATAATAAACCCCAATGCTCTGACAGGGAAAAACTCATATAGGCTATCAATCGTACAGAGGGAAACATCATCGCATGTTTTCTTTTATAGATTAATGGTATTCTAACACAATAGGATCCGTGGGTAAAGTAGTGACAGTAACCCTTAATCCTACACATCTGCCAAACAGAGCTACCAAGGCGAGAAGAACCACGGACACCTCGTGAAAAACTCACACAGCGAGCAGAATCGAGATGACGCGCTGGCGTGTGGACATTTGCGGACATGACTATAAGTTAAGCAGCCTAATTACGCATCTATTAGATACACTCGTAACACATCAAACAAAGCAGGTCGTCAAGGCTAGGCAACTTTTTACACTCATGCAAGACCAGCTTCACTAGTAACGGGAAAAATGTTTCTTACCGAGATATTGCCGGAGGTCCAGCAAGATTTTAGGGGGTCCTCCGTTCAGCTGGTAAAACAGGGAACAGAAACAGAAGAGGAACAGCGTAGCCATGCAAAAACCATAACCTCGCAGGGAAAAGTACAACGGGATCGATGAGAGAAAGCTGTACTTTTTGTTGTTCCGCTCTCTTATGTGGTTTGGAGTATGGCTGTTGTGAAGGGGACTGCCGCTAAAATTCTTCATCATCTCCTCCTCACAAATCGCCGCCGCTGGAAGCGGTAGTCACCCATCCGCCTGTGGAAAGTGAAACTTCTTGCTTTGAGATCATTTGAAAGAGAGACACCTATTCGGAAACGCAGGCACCGTCCGCCGCCACGAGTTGTTTGCTCACACACCGTTTCGCTTCTGCTCGGTCTCTCTCGTCTGTGCTCGTTGAGACTATTCCTGCCAATGAACTAGGGTCCATCCTTCTGTTGAGATTTTTTGGGTCGGCTGCGGTGTCAGATTACTGAACGTGAAAGAAAAACTTCAACCTCACAAGATTTGGCTTTGGGTCTTTTCTGTAAAACAGCGCCATCTTTTGGTTTAGGAGAGAGAGACAGACAAAGGGTGTCTGACCTGACCAGGCTATTTTACCACGGAAATGTTTGCTTTTAGCTGAAACAGCCTATTGGAAGTAAGCAAATCTGAGTAGTTTTATACAACGCGAGTCATACACATTATATTAAATACCATTAACAACAAACTAAACTAAACAGGAATGGGATTGCAGTCAGTCTACTGGCTTCACGTTCTCTGCTGCCTGTATACCTTTGGCTGTGACTATGGACCTGCTTTTAACTTTCTCCTTCCCCTCAGGCCAGCTTTATTGACCATAACCTCGATGAGTGCAATTTAACTTTCCACTGTGCAACCAGACCCTACCATTAGAGTACACCTGCAGTCACTCACTATCTTATATGGTAGTAAAGCAATGGCTGTTCCCTTGTAACAGCTAGCCAACAGAACGACAGTTGTCGCGCTGAATCCCAGTTTGCCAAAGAAACGAGTCACTGCGAGAAATACGTCGGCTAAAACATCTATAAGCTAGGTCTTATCCCAGCTAAATGTACGGAATATAAATCTGCAAGCAAGGTGGTTCTGACGTGGCTTTTAATCCTACTTTTCTTAAAGCTTAGTGCCTACAGAATCTGTAACAAAGGTCAAAGCATTACAAAGAAAAATGGAAAGAATACAATTATATTTTCTACATCCACAGATAGAATAGTAGTTGTCTATATGAGACTACTCTTGAGTCCAGTGGTGCGGTGGGAGGCTCCATTAGCCTCTCCACCAGGATCCAGAACATTCCGTTTATCCTTCTCTAGGGCCAACATGCCTGGCTCCCTGCTAGAAGAGAGGGGGGGGGGGGGGGGGGGGTAATTGTGCCAAGCAGGACATCTCACACTGCATTCGTGCGGCCCAAACACAGGAAAGAAAATATTTATTTGAATATTATAATCGTGAAATTCTGGTACAGCCTCTCGTCAAATGCAACAGAGTTTTGGATAAGCACGGTCATCTTTACATCACGAAGGCACAGACGCACACGCACACATGCAAACACCCAAGCGCTGAATAATCTTGGCCTGTGCATAAAGGATGGTCTAATACTCTGGTGAGGATTTCTACTTTGCGGAGTCAGCACAACAGACTGCCTATTACACTGTCAGTCTACCATTGAGGCGCTGACCATTTTGGAGGTTACGGTATAGGGGTGTCATTGATTTATGTTTGCAAAATGTGGGCTGTGAAGTCTTGTCATTACAAGGCAGAGGTTTATGAATAAATATACCTCACTTGACATGACTAACATTACAAGAACTGGGACACTCAGGTTTCCCCAATAGTGAACATACATAGGTAACATTGAGGGGCTGGAATGAGTCACAGCGGGCTAGACACTGCTGGAGAATGAAAACGGTAGGTATTTAACTTAATCACATTACAAAGAAGAAGAAAAATGAGAAACTACTTAGCAAATTGAGGCTTACGGGTTAGACAAAGCAATACACAACAAAACGGAGATCTTACTTGAAGGTTGGATTTCCCGGCGTAACGTCAAAGAATTCTTTGGTCAGAAGCTAAAACTGTAGCAGAAAGTGTGCCCATGCAAAAACTAACCACACAGGGGGAAAAAGTAAGTGTACCAGTGTAATTGGAAGAAGCAATCTGAGGCTGAATCCTTTCAACACAATGTATTTCTGACAAAGCCTTTCCTCCTGAGATGTATTAAATTGGCTAGTAATTACATCTGTAAAAGAGAAGTGTCATGAAGTGGAAAGTAACTGCTCATTGCAGCCCTGTCAAGAAGCAGGTTTACTATAGCACAATACCTTTTTCAGAGATTACCAGTCAAGGAAAGAAGATTATATGAGCAGACAGTAATCTATGTGTGGGTGTGTGTGTGTGTGTGGTGGTGGTGGTGGTGGTGGGGGGGTCCACCACTAAAACTGGGAGTGTGTATGTTTAATTAAGAGAGGCACAGCAAAACACTAGAAAACAAAATAAAACCTACACTTGCCCACACTCACATTGACACTGACCCAGCAAAGCAATGAACTACAGAATGAAGCAGTAGTAGAAATGTTTGGCAGGACGCTGGCCCATATGTGGAGTTTTTTTTTTAATTACACATTCCAAGCCAGAAACAAGAAGACCGATTGCATTTAAAGCTGTCTGGGTCTCTCAGTTTTGCACCCAGAACAGGATTTCATTGTTCAAAGATAGAGATGTCAGCTGGGTCACAACATTTTCACCTCTACATAAACCCTAGAATTAGTTTCTTCTGTTAAATTTAAACAGCTTAATAACTTTATGTGGGTTTTATGAGTTTTTAATCAAAACTAGTGATACTGATGTTTTATTGAATATTAAAATCTTTTTTAATTTAAAATTTAATTGCATGTTGGCCATGTGTTACAGCTGGTAACCATAGTTCAAGCCCATGCTTGCGCGCACGTGCGTGCGTGTACTTGCATAGGGACAATGTTAGGGTCAGTATATGGCAAGAAAGTTTTTATTATATTTCAGAATGACAAATAGTTATGGACATTACTATTTCAGTTTCAATACACAAGCAATTTTAATGGACAATCGTTAGCTAGATGAAACCAAATAAAATCATTTGTACACTTATATTTTACAATACATACTGTAGCTTCTCGATGGTGAAAGCAATATGCATTATGCAGGAAGGTATTGCTATTGATATAGTACAGCTAATTACAGTTGATGTGGGAAAAAAAGCACAAATAAGTTATTTAAATATCAATTACATATACAGAATGTGCAACCTTTGTTAACCATTTCATATATGTAATTAAACATTTATTTAAGACTGCAAAAACAAATTGGAAGTAAATAGGTGGAACAGGTTAATTTGCGAAGGATTATTAACATTTGTACATAAACTTGGCATTGGGAACTTAATACTAAAGTAAAATACCAGCATTACCTCAAATCCTTTACAATACCTGACAAATATGTCCTCTTACGGACCTTTGAACCAAATGTAGCCAATTCTGCCTATAAAACAGCTAGATTTACCTTCTAAAGTGCATTTACAGTGTCAGTTTGTTTCATTCTTTACAAAAACATGTTCAAGGTGGGGTCTTTATTTCAAACTGACCCCATTCTAGCTAACCCAGAGCACCACTTTGATTGAAGAGAAAAAAGGCATTGAATATCTACTGAGTCTCCACTAGAAAAACACCCCGCTAAATCCAACACTTGTTGAAATTTCTATTTTTAAAACTTCAAATCCAGGCAATAATTCTTCAATTCTGGCTATCAACAATAGTCCTTTACCTTTAAAAGAAATACACACAAATAATAAATTGTGCAAAAATGCACAAAACTGAGGGAAATTAAACTTATCTTGTTTTGCATTTCATCAGCTACAGTGTTAGGCCATGAAAACTTGGTAAATGTTGATGTGAATAAGATAGTACTAGTGTTTATTTGAAAAATAAATTATCATTCCAATATGAGATTGTTTAAGACACATATTCACTGTGTAATAAACATACGGTTCTCCTAGCCATGAAAAAAAAAAAGAAGCCTTTTTTTTACCCTTTGATACTTTTGAAAGTAACCATTTGAATAACATGAGCCCTAATTTAGGAAATTACTTGTATTTAGAAAATTTAAAACCCGGGACTAATATGGGTGTGGACTATTTTATTCATGAAAAACAAAAAGGTTTTTAAGGAGCTTATTAAGCCACCTACAAACTGTGTGTGAGCTAAAATGTAGACCATAAAACAAGTTTTTCCAGTATCTGTATTCTTTCTTGTCTTCCACTTTCTGGCTGCCTGTGGTTTCATATCTGAACTTCACAAGTGTTATCTCATTGTGAAATACACAAGTTAGATATTTATTCCACACACACACACACACACACACACACACACACACTAAAGCAAGCACAGCAAATGTGCTCACATGGGTGTTTGTAAGATGGCGTTCTCTACTACTTAGTCATGTATTACTCTGATTTCTCAGATGTGGGCACATTCTGAAATTAAAGACTTGTTACACCTTCGCCAAACAAGCCTCTATAGTCTATAGTAAATGCTGGATACATTAAACTGGATGTTCTTTTATCTTTTCATTCACAATGGTAAGGCAACTTAAAATGTGCTTTAATACAGAGGGATGCTGTTCTCCCATCAAAAATACTAGATTAAAGTAGAGCTTTTGATAAAAAAAAAAAAATGGATGACGGACATGCACTCAACACCTGCTGGGAACCTGAACATAGTCTGAAATATAAACTGTGTTTACAGCTGTTCCTACTTAGAATTGAGTGAGAAATATGCTTGAAAACAAGGCTGTAACATTAAAAAAAGGCAAAGACACATACTTAATAAATAATAATAGTATATTATTATTTATTAAAGTAAATAGTAGTAAAGTCACTGAAATTAGAGTATGTGATATTGTATATTACCATGACAAAAAATAAGCAATTTAAATCTATAACCAGTTATATATATTTTGTTTGCTTAATGCATTTAGTTGATAAAATCCAAACATTTACTGAATTGTGTTACTGTGAATGGATGATGGCAATGAAATCTGGAAATGATAAAGAAATTGCTTTGGCCAAGCTACATCGTTAAGAGAGCCTTCAATCCTTTGTCTCACACAAGAGATGAAATTGAAGCACTTATGAAATAGAAAAAAACATTGACTAACAGTCTTTCTTTTGAAAATACGTCCAACCTAAAATAAAGAGTGTGCTATCTTCCCGTAAAGGCAGTTCCAAGTCTGGGGATTTAAGACCATAGGGAATGTTTTATGACTGGAAGCCATCCTGCATGGTGAGTCTACAGAGTCTGGTTCAAGAAGGCATCTTATATCTGGTCTTGGCACTGAGAAACAACTCCTCAACGCCGTAAACATTTGAGAAAAGCAATAGTATGTCACAACGAGACAGAACGACAGAGAAGCTGAATATCATTTTTAAAGTGGGAACTCAGTTCATCTGTTGTCCATATTCCAAGTCTCGACGAGTGCAAGACAGAAATTGTGCTGCGGCCGCTTGCCTGGTCATTCAGTCCTAGGTCCACTTGTCGACCATTTAAGGGAATGTACTGACCAATCAGATACAACCTGTGCGTCAATCTGCCAACTGGGATTATAACTAGACGTCACAGTGTGCTGTGACCGACCGCGCTTCATTGACCAGTCGCCGGGCGTGCCTGTTGTCCCTCACCCCGGCCTCCCAAACCTTACTCTCCGTCAGCAAGGTGACGCGGCTGAGTGTGTCATATCCTGCCGCTGCCAGCGATGCAGAGTACATGGGCAGGCCGATTGAGACGAGCCAATCAGAGACAGTGTTGACATTACCCGTGGACAGAGACTTCCTGCACATTTCCGTTAAACCTCCAGAGGGAATCTGGGGAATGAGAGGTAGACAAGGTTTATTCACTTAATGTACTTCAATTCCTGCTTCTTTCAGATTGTATATGACTGTGTGAGACTTAAATGTACACTCCTCGATTTTGTTATAGTGCCCACCACGGAACCACAAAATTCTGCTGCAGCTCACCGTCAATATTGATAACAAAACTGTGTATGTGGCTGTAGGGCGAAGGTGTAGAGAGCGGTGTGAGCCTGGGAGAGCTGTAGGGGGTGGAGTAGAGAGGAGTGCCAGCCACTCAGGTGGGGGAGACATGCTCTCCGTGCGTTTTAAACCAAAACAATGCTCGTTTATACCACAAGGGAATGTTCGGACAAAAGCGAGGAGTGTCCCTTTAAGTAAAAATGCTGTTTACTTACTGCCATGCGGTGTTGTTTACGGAGCTCTTTGACGCGCAGTTGGTCCAGGTTGGAGGCCACGTCATTTACAGGCTGCTCTAGGTCTTCAGAGTAACGCTGGACCAGAGGCTGGGGGATACCACAGCGCCCATGCTGGAGGGTGGGAAACAGAAGAGGACAAGAAAACTATAAACACCCAAATGCAAAAACTGAAGAGCTTATCCCCATTGAATATGGTCAGTTTTTGTTAGATGTTTAAAGAGAACCGCTTGTTTTTGAATGGTTGCGAGAACATGAAATGGGCCGTACTAAAAGAAAGCTTGGACTTTATGAGCTTATTTCTGGACATTATGAGACTTGAGATGTTCATAGCCGGCTATTTATGGGTCAATAAAGACTAATAATTTTATATTACAAGCTAAAGTACAGATGGGCTATTGGCAGGGTCATAAGTCCCAAAGACGAGATAGGAAATGGAGCGGTGTCGAAACTGTATGGTTTGAAAAGGGGGTGTAGGGCAGTGGTTCACAAACAGACCCCACCCCGTTCTTGAAATGATTTCAAATGAAGTCATCTTCTCAATTACAGTATTTCTAATGTTATTTTTTAAATTATTCATTCTTCTTATTTCTTTTTTAACTGACCATCTGTAGTCGTTGCTGTTCATGGTTTATAGTGTTTATTATATAGTATATTTATGTTATACTATTAAAATATGTGATTCATTGCAATGAACCACTTCTTCAAATATTTGAGAACCACTGGTTTAGAGTGACAAAGAGGAAATATACAGAGAAAACAGGATTAATAGCTTTGCGAGGAAGTGGCTGACAGGAGTAACGACCTGAACAATTTGTGTTCCGACAGTGTCTCCTCCACCCTTCCTGTCCTACATGCTTTGCTCTCCCCCCCTCACTTTCTTCCTTTCTTCTCTTTCCACGCGTCTGGAGACACCTGGGGCTCTGGCCGGCCTCCAGCGGAGCCTGGCTGGACCGACCTGGCAGGACCGGAGGTCTGGAGGGAGGGGTGAGGGGCAGCATAGAGCTTGGCCATGCGGCCAAATATCCTGTCTGACCTACCGTACGCCTCGCTAGCAGAACAGGGCCCCCTAACAGGCCTCACGCCAGACAACAGTAATTGCCCTCGCATCGCTGAACTTTATAGATGTGGCTTTTAGATCCCACTCATACGCCGCTTGCCGCAGTCAAGGGTTAATTGCTTTAAAACGATTCTCAATATTTTTTTTCAGTTTTTACACTGGAAATGCTGCTACTATTGCCTAGCAGCAATCCATAAGGTTCTGGGCTGTGAACAGTTTCTCACCGCAACCCTTTAAACACCTGAATGTTAGTGTATGTGTGGTTAACCTGGCAGGGTTCGGGGGAGGGTGGCTCCAACATTAAAAAAAAAAAAAAAAAAAAAAGGGGCCCAGCCTGGGCTCTGGCCAGGAGTGCTTTACAACCCTGTCTGCCCTCAGAGATCCAGCCCGTAAACTGAACAGTCTTCAACCACTTCACAGCAATACTTAAACCCACAAGATCTGCTCTTTAAAGGGCACTTTTGCTAATTATCGAACACACACACACACCCCAATGATATGAGCAATAGGTACATACAAGCACAAACCCACACACTTTCACTCTATTAGTCTTTACTCTAGAGCCAAATAGCTTCAAAACAAGCCATTGATGATGTTGGAATAAACTTTTATTCCAAGTTACGGTAGAAGTATGGCTGTTTCCAGTTAGGCATGTCATGATGCAAAACCAGAAGAACTGACGCCAGACTAAATACTACCTTCGGGTGTTCCTTAAGTATGTTGGAGCACCAGTTTTGACTTCTACCAGGAAGGTAGGACCACTGGCTGTGATGTGTTGCGAGTTGTCTAGGATGTGGTATTTTTCAGGTTATTTTTGAGCTCAGACCGCTCCTGTCTCTGTATTAGCAAGCAAGCTTCCAATAGTCCAATGCAAGATACTGTAGCACAATAAACTAGGGACAAACATTGAATCATCATATTGTAGTGGGTGACTCAATAGTGTCTCAATAGTTTTCGATGAGCCCAAAAATTATGTACAGTCAAAGATAAAGCTATTTAAACTTTGATTATCTCGTAACAACAGCACGTCAAGGTCTGGGATAGTAAGCGAACAGTCGGTTCTCGTAGTCAACATGTTGGATGCGGGAGAAATTAGCAGACATAAAGACTTGATCGACTTTGACAAGGACCAATTCGTTATTGCAAGGTGACTGGGTCAGAGCATCTCCCAATCGGCAAGGCTTATGGGGTACCTACCCACAGTGGTCTGAGGAGTGACAAACCACGAACCTGCGACAGGGTGTTGTGTGCCTAAGGCGAGGTGCAAGGACAACGAACCGACAGAAGGACTACTGTGGCACAAGTCGCAGAGCATTTGAAAGATGGTTACAGGAGGAATGCGTCACAATACACAGTGCATTGCACCCTTCTGCGTATGGGGCCGCATACAGAGTGCATCTTTAAGTCAGACATTCTTGTACGGTGTCTAGCTTGAGAGTATTGACTAACCTTATCAGAATAGGGCTCCTCCGTGAGGTCGATGCCCTCGGCCTCCAGCCTCTGTTCCAGGAGGGTGAGAAGGTCAGGGCTCATCTTAGAATGGGACGCCTTCCTAGTGACCGCCACTTTGGCCCCACGGTCGGACATCCAGGGCGGGGGCGGGGTGCCCCCCGAAGAAGTGGGTGATGATGTGGCACAGGGGCTGGCGGGGGTGGGGATCTTAGTAGGCAGGGCTGGGGCACTGGGGCTGGGGCTGCCGCTGCTGCCTCTGCGGATCACAGGGCTGGCTGGGTGGGAGCGGGTGAGCGAGTGGGTGGGCGAGGGGGTGGAGGGGGGAGAAGCGGGTGGGTGACGAAGCCCGTTGGCCAGCCTCTCTTTGGACTTCTTGGCAGGAACTGGCGGAGGGACCGGGGGCTTTTTGGGGTGAGTCCGGATGATCCTCTCTGCACTCATGCTAGGGCTCGGTGTAGGACTGGATAGGGGATCTGGAGGGCTGGAGGGTAGATTGGTGGAACAGGGGGGCCAGAGAGGGAGCTGGGAGGGCACAGGGGGGCGGCTGGTTGCCTTCGGGCTCACTGCCGAAGTTCCGATCCGAGTCAGGGAGCCTCCGTCCCCAAGAGCCCTGACGGGGCTGTTGCTGACCGACTTGAGACCTTCGTTGGGTGGCTTCCGCTCCAGGCTGGAATCCTTCTTCTGATCGAAGGTGTGGTCCCACTGCAGGTCTCCCAGTGAATGGGAGCGTTTCCAGGGTCCGGCAGACTGCGATGGCCCGTCTAGATCTTCACAGCTGCGGCTGGTCGGGATGGGGGACCGCCGCTGGGCTTTGCGCAGCCCCAGCAGGGTGAAGCCCTTCAGGGTGGGCTTGAGGAAGAAGCTCCTGGGAAACTTTGTGCGCTGGTTCTTGCCGCCTTGCTGCAGGGCCTCAGTAGAAACAGTCATGGGCAAGGTGGGGTAGTCTGGAGACTGGGCCGCTGAAGAACGACTGGACCGGGAAGCTTTCCTGCTCTTACCTGAAAAATAAAAGTTTTTTTCCCGTACTTAACTTTAACCCTATTAAATTCTTGACCAATGAAGCATCCATGAAGCGTTTCCCTTCATATCGATTGGCCTCGCACAACATAGAGCAAAGATTAAATCATTAAAGATACACTCCTTGATTGTGTTATAGCCCCATAACCCCCAATGTCTTCCTCAGCTCACTGTTGATGATTGAAACATAACTGTTTTGAGGGGAATGCACATTCTGAATTTCAGACTATAACAACAATGTGTTTGTAACACTTGTTCTACCCACAAGAGAAATTCCATTTGAGGAGTGTACCTTTAACTTGTTAATTTAGTTTGGACTGTGTATCGTCAAAGTATAATATACTTTTTTAAGGGGCATTGGGATATGCTAGCTCTCTTACTCCTGACAACACTGATTTATTATTCTAGTCAGGAATAAATAAATATATGGACAGGGTGTTTGAAAACAGAACTTACCATCTCCAGAGCAAAATGGATGGATGAAAAGGATGAGGCGCCACATAAGCCAATACACTTTTGAATAGTGTAATGACAAACACGTTTGATAGACGGCTGTGTTAGAAATTATCTTCACTTTGAAAGCTTTTTGAATCCTAGATTATATTGTTTTTTTACACTACAAAGGATTATAGCAGTTTAGTATTTAGTTGACTGTTCAACTATTTATAATCTTCTCATCTAATCAGTATCCATAAGAATGAGTAAAGAAAGTGTAAAAGTATGGATATATTATAATGTTTTCTTACTGTCTGTGCCCCTACTGGCTGAGAAATGGCTCTCTTCATCAAAAGGAAACTGGAGCCAACAAATCTCTACATTGTCAATGTTCATTTACATGAAAGCAACCACAAGTCATCCTTTGTCAATAACACTTCAAAGAAAAACACTTTTTTGTGAGGAAGATATTGGAAGATGAATGTTTTGACCCAGGACATCAAAACCCTACTAAAAGAACATTAGCATTGTTTTCTTTGTATGGAATGCTTCACTTTGCTAGATGTTTGCCTATCTTGTCAAGCTGAATTAAAATATTTGTATAGCTATTGGATTTGCATATTTTTGGTAAACACTGACTGATTACATCACTTTTGACCACTGCATGACTGCTAATTTATATTATTATAATCAAATGGAAATTAAAAGAGTGTCAACATAACACTACTGATGGGTATGAGAGAGTATTGGGTATGAGAGAGTATTCAGACAGAAATTTACAATGAGTGCATTCAGGGCTCTACAGTTGCTTTCTTAAGGGAAAATGCATGAGTTTAGAGGCATAACCTATCAAATAAGCATAAAATGCAAAATTTTCTCGTATCAATGTTCTCTATAGCATTGTTCGCTATACACAAATACAATGAAATCATTCGACCTATAATGGGCTTTAAATAATTGCTGCAGAGCCCTGACTTTGCAAGAAAAACTCAGAATGCTTTACTAAATGTTATGCGGCTAGAAAGTGGTGTTTAGTGCGATGGGAGGGGGGAAAAATAACACATACAATTACAGCAAGAAAGAGACATGAAATCAAGCAAGCAGGACCGGAGTGCTTCTGTCATAGAAGTGGTTTTTATTCCACAACTTAAATCTCTAATCTGGCAGATTGCACATTTTACCGTTTGAAGTGTTGGCCACACATACACACATTAACGGGAACACAGGTAAACTCCGTAACCCAATGGATAGAAAAAGCAGTAAAGCTATGACAAAGCAATGAATTATGGGTTATGTTATTAAGAAGGAGAAAATAAGAAGCAAGAAATGGGGCGAAAGAAAGCAGTCTTTTTCAGAATGTCTGAACACTCTAAAAAAATAATTAAAAACAATCTCACAAATAAAGACTTTGTTATACTCCTAAAATCAAAAGAAGATAGAGTTTGCTTGTTTTACAATCTGTGCACTACAATTTAAAAAGATTTGCATCCACAATTTTCGCAGGCACATACGATCACTTGTGCAACAATGGTCACTATAGAGTTAAAACACAAGCAAAGTGAAATAGTATGGAGACAAAGAGATTGCAATGGCAGCTTGGATCTGTCACTCGACTAGCTTACTGGCTACACACCTCTGCGCCATGGCAACAAAGCAAAAAGTGTTGTTCTTGTTTTTCTATTGTTGTTCTTTGCACCAAAAACACCAGCTAACAGAAATACTCTATCATGGCGTCAAGGTCCTCCTCGTATCCCTCTACCGGGCCCGCCTTGGTCACTGGAGGAGCTGGAAATCTGAGTCCGTGATTTGGTAGCGAGCTTGTTCTCATTAGAACAGTTCTGTGCATGGGGGACGGTCTCTGCCTCTGTACACGGGGTCCCAGGACTAAGCCTAGATGTTTTGGGCACGGGTCTGGAGTTCGGCACTGAGGGCACAGAACGCCTACGGGTTGAGCAGAGAAAGTGGTGGAGAGGTGGAAACGAAAGGATAGACTTGAGTGTCTGCGGCGATAAAGGAGAGTGTCATTAAGCAGCAAGAAACAAAGCTCAACAAAAAGGTGAGTGGAGGTGGGGGGGTGGAGCTATGGAGATCTGGCAGAGAGGAGGGGGATTTGATTGGTGGACACACGTCCGCAAAATAGCAGGATGGGTGGGGTGTTAAGTATGCTGAAGCATGGCAAGAGGTGGAGCAGGTGGAAGCCCGGAGAGGAGAAGGTGGAGTTGACATCACTGTAGCGCTAGGCTAGGCTAGGCTAATTCCAGGGAGAACACAATGGGAACGGGATAACGCTAGGTTTGGGCTACACTAAGCTTTCATTACCATTCTCCAGATTCTCATTGCTCTCATAGCAGCCAGAATCGCGCGGGGAGTCTCCCACCAGGCCGTGCCCCTCGGACAGAAGCTTCTCCTGGGAGCCCGAGAGTCCACGCTCGGCGTCACTACTGCCTGGGGACAGAGAAGCACATTTGCATTGGGTGCCACTGACCTACTAACACAGTTAGCTTCTCAAACGGGGCTACAGTACACCTAAGAGTACTTGGAGGTACTACTAAGTACCTTAAGAGTACTTAGAGATAATTTTTTAAGAATAGCGCAACTTCTATTTAGGCATTTAAATATATTTATAGACTTTGTGGTCTCTTGGAGCCATGGAAGGTACACATTCTAATAACTTAATCACAATTAGTAATCAAATCAAACGTTTGTTGTTTTGATGCTCTTTGATGGTAGTCATACTGAAACAATGTGGTCCTGTAAAGGAACTTTACAGGACAGTGATTCTCAATTATACACCTACACTAGTTTGTTGACAGTTAATCCGGGTCTATTTGCTTACTGTCGTATTCCTGCAGCAGTTCCACGGCCGTGAGCAGCACAGCTCGGTGCTGCGGGTCCCTGATGTTGAGCTCGTCCAGGTCCTCCTCCTCCAGCAGCTTGAACGTGTCCAGGTCCTCGTAGCCGTTGAACAGGAAGGTGGGCATGTGCTCCTGAGCCGCAGAAACAACAGCCCTGGGTTACTGGCAGTTACCAATGGAGAGCACTGCAACAGGACCATGGAACAATACACTGTGGACTACTTTCATTGTTACTGGTGAAGGAGCTAGTATTTAGCGGTTAAACACAGAGAAGTCTCATTCTCAACAATGGTTTACGTGTTCATACCTAACACTTAATTACACGTTAATGTTTGAACATCATCACCTATCCTAACCTAATGCAAACAGACAATGCAAAACATTTATTACAGCAATATTGCACCCAGAAAATAGCTAGCTAGATCCTACATTGATAACATAATTTATTGTTTTGTTAATCTGTCTGCTGCCTAAACAAGGAGGTGTGAAGTGAAGCAACATTAATTGGAGGGAAAAGAAGGATTAAAGCGCAGGCAGAATATTTCATCAAAGACACGCACACACAGCTTTTAATTTAAACCGCAGTGCTTTCATAGACGGGGAAGCTACACAAACAGAAAAACAATCATTTATATATAAATATACACACTGTAATACTGTATAGCGTTCTGAAATTATCCAGCTACACCCCTGAGTTTTAGTCACAGTGAGCCATCACTATCCAAGCCTATCATAACTGGTTTCCGCTGCACTAAATAGCCACAGTGAAAATCGGTGGGCTCTCCGCTTGTGTCACCCACGTATTCCTGGAGCAGGACTATACAGACTGTGTGTCACCAGCGAGGCCATTAATTACACCGGCGGAGTGCGCTCTCGAGGGGAACTGTGGTTCTCTGTTCTATTTCCATTCAGAGGACCAAAGGACTAAACAAAAGGACCACCAACTAACAAACACAAACGCAGCCAGCCGGATCCTCTCTCACACCGTCTTTTGTCTGTTGGCTAATTCGACAAAACCAAATATGGTTTGGCACACAATCCCACGCTAAAATGATACGAGGACATAAGAATTCACCAAGATAGACAAATGTGGCCATAATTGCAGATTCTTCTATGTTATTAAAGTCCTATAAATATGCCGGCAGTTTATGAACATTTTCCTTGTTATTTTTACATTGCAGTTCAGGAGCCAGTTTTATTAACTGCCAGTGTTAGTCTACCAAAGCACAAAACCAACAATAAAAGGGGAGTGCAGGCCAACTGTACAACCCACATATAACATTCATAAGGCTACAGTTTATTTCCCAAATGCATGAAAAACTGAATGAAATCCCTACAGCTAAACATTATTCTAATTGTAGCATGACACACAAAGGGCCTCACTGTAGTGATGGCATCTGAAATAACAAGAGCCTTTCTGGGAGGAGTAAATGTTCTCCCCCATTACATTCAAATGCCCTAGGCATCACTGCTGGACAACACAGACCAGGTGAGGAAAATACAATTTAACCAGTACACCAGGGTATGACAAGCTAACAGAGCAGGGGATATGCTTAAGCAATATTGCACGAGAGGGAGAGCTTCCATACTGAATATCAGCATGGCTGTGATTTGGATGTAGGTACGAGGCCGCAGGCCTAGATAACTGTTGTGGAGATAATCACTCCACAACAGTTCTACAAGCGCCATTTATTAGTTAACAGTAATAAGCGACAACAGATTATGATTTGTTTGTTTATATAATCATTAAAGAACATCGTCTTAACAGCAGTTAAGAGCACAAGGTGACATTCTATACGTGTTTAGTCTGGAGCCCCCACCCACTCACCCTGGCGGTGACTGCAATTACATCAAATGCTTTCACGGACATGCAAGATCCACTCAACAGAAGCTTCGGGGCTTATTATGAAGTCTCAGGGGAACATTGATACCTAGCTCCTTTGGTGCTGCAGTGTGTGTCTGAGTGGTTGCTAACCTCTGGCTCTTTAATCTTAGGACTCGAAAGATAAAACGGACAAACCTACGAGCCCCCCCCCTCTTTTTTTTTTTTTTGAAGAAGCTGGAACCGCTGGTTCTCGCAGTGGGTGGAGATGTTATTTATACGGTTGAGTGTAGTTCTAATTAAAAGATGCAGATGCATGTTTTGGTGAGAGTGTGTACATGTGGGTGTGAATGTTTGTTTGCACCCTAGCAACATCAGACATCTCAGCCTTTGTGCTTTCAGCCAACGTATGCAAACTAATTATATGACATACAACATTAACAAAATATATATCGTTTATGTTTTTGGGAGTTTCCCCTGATCTAAATACGGGTTTAGGGGATATCCTATTTCATGTGGGCTTAAAAAAAATGGTTTGAGACTGTTATAAAGTTGCTAAACTAGAATACTAAAAGTATTATCCACTATATTAATGGGTACCGAATGGGGAATTTCCGTTTTTTTAGTGTTCTACTTTCCATCACCATGAACTCCCTTGGTTAAGAGGAGCTACTCTCAGAAGAATTACACACTCACACTCAAAGTGGTAAATATTTTACAGACTATCACTTTAAAATGACTAATCCTCATTGACTTAGCCTGTTCTGGAGTTCACCCACCTTGAGGTTGATTCGTTCCAGCAGCTCCTCCACGGAGGTGGGCTTGGGCGGTCTGCCCTTCCTACGTCTCCTGATGGGTCGCTTGGGCTTCTCCTCTTCGTCGCTCAGCACGTCCACGTAAATGAACTTGAAGGTGCCCACTTTGTTGTTGAGAAGACCCATCCACGTTCCCATGGGGGGTTTGCTTATAATGTCGATGACGTCGCCCCGCTGGAACAGAGACAGACGCGTCAGCACTGCGCCAACGACATGAGGCCGTCTTACGACGCCAAAATGAGGACAACAGGGGAATAATGGTTCATCAGCAATTTAAATCTTTCCAACAGTAGGGAAAATCTAGACAGGAAAATTAAACCAGTAACCAATTTCTCAAAGCTGAAAATAAAAGCCACGAACAAGCCACTAACGTCCAAGTGAAATGCTCTCAGTGGCCACGGCAAGATTGTGGTTAAAAAAAAACCAACAGGTCTTCACCTCATACAGTTCAAGGTCTTGCATAGAGTACATTATTCCAAAACCAAGCTCAGCTAAATGTACCCTAGTACCTCGCATTTTTTAGACAGGTAGAAGTGCCAGAAAGGCAGTCTCACACATTTGTTTTGGTCTTGCTCAAAGCTACACAGTTTTTTGGCATGAGATATTTCATTAGTTTTCGTTGAGTGTACGAGAGGCTGATTCTACCAGACCTTTGATTGGTCGATCCTCTGCCACTCCTGACATGCCTCATTATATGCAATCAGCCGTTATGTTTGGAATTGTGTTGGCAAAAAGGATCATTTTGAAAGAATGGAAATCCTCCTCAGCTCCTTCTTTCCAGAGGTGGTTTCATGTTTGCAACTTGAAAAGATTCACTCTAAAGCAAAGTCTATGAGGCAATATAATGACATTTGGGGGCCCTTTCTTGAGAGTTTCTCCAAATCTTAGTCTTGTTACTTATGCATGCACGTATGCATGCACGTATGCATTCATACATGCATGCATGCACTGTGTGTAATTCGGTATGCATGTACATGCCTTATACAGTTTATATCCATTTTGGGTTTTTTGCCATGCGCTTTTTGCCGAATGTCATATGATAGGCCTCGATACTCTTGATTGTAATGTTATTTGTCTGGCTTTGGGGTGGGTGTTGCATTTGTGTTGGTTTATTTTGCATTTGTGATGTATGTTCATATGAAAAGTTTATAAAAAATAATTATATATATAAAAAGATAATGCAAATAAGAACAGAATTTCGGTGATGCTGCAGTGTAAAACCAGCGAGGAGGCTGTTTGAGCTCGCCCAGGACGCGTGGGGGCCGGATCTCGCACCTTCAGCTTGAGGGAGTCGGTGTCGTAGGGGCTGGGGGTGAAGTCCGTGTGGACCCGGGCGCGGCCGCAGAACGGCCCCCGATAGGGGGGCTCCTCGTCGTCGCCGTCCTCCGACTTCACGCTCTCCCTGTTGCTGGCCGACGAGTCCGTAGTGCTCACCGTCTGCCCACCTGGACACACACACACACACACACACAGAGAGACACATGCGTGAGCGGACACGGGTCGACAATTGTATTTACGCAAAAACCACGCACATCTGAAACACTTCTAGCGGTACAGTAAGCATAGGATTTACTGCTGCACATTATACTTTTAGACAGAAAGTGAGGTTGCTGCACAACATCCATTGGTGTTAAGCGGATGTCCACTGAGAAGATAACTTATCAGTTGATGCTGCATCCTCTCACATGAGTGAGTCACATCTGCCCAAAGCATCTTGGGCAGATTCATCTAATAATTAACGCAAGTTGCGCCTGTGTGTCTCTATTGCGTCGCAAGCACTGCTCTATAGGCTGAGTTTCAAAAGGGTAGATAGACACACATGAACAGAAAACGACTAAACAAACAGGATGTGAGAATAAGATAAGTTGTCGAGAAAGCCTTCTAATGCCCCTGCAGTATGGGCTGTAATTAACGGAGAAATTGCTCTTGGTGACAGTTGCTCTGTTGAATTCACATTTGGCAAGGACTAAAAGCTGCGCGAGGGTTCAGGTCATATCTACCAAGGACGCTCTTGATTAAACGTGCAACAGGAAGGGGTATGGCACGAGAGTGCCCTCTAGTGTTCAGAAATGTGCACTGTTCATGATGGATGATTTAAATATAAATGCAAGACATTTGTTATTTTAGCCTGGTTAAATACAACCTCCAACATGAACACGTCTGTTCAATCATTGGAGGTTTTTCCCACTCACTCATTGAACTCTGCCCACTAAGGGAACTCCTTAGGCTCTCCACCGAGCCACCGGCCTTCAGCTTGGGCTTCTCCAGGGAGTCCGTATCTGGCTGGGGGGACTGGGGGGAGCCAGGGGCCCCGTCCGGACTGGACTATAGGCGGGGAGTGGGAGGGAAGTTAAGAGAGGGCGAAGGAGAGATAAAGAGGAAAAACAAGAAGAATAGAGAGGGAAAGGATGGGGACGGAGGCAAATAGACAAGAAGACATTGCCCGTATTAATAACCACTAATTAAAGAAATCAATAACGTCACACGATAGTTATATTATAGTATATTATCACACCATAGTATTTATGGTGTAACATTACAGTTCACCACTAGGCGGCACTGTCGTCATTAAAATATCCGTGTCGCCGCCTCATGACATGGCAGTTTTTGTTTGTTTGCCAAGCAAACACTCTGTGACTAATGCCTGGATATGTGGGTCAAAGTGAAGAGGCCAGCTGTTTCGCTGTAATTTGGACGACACGTGCTTCAGGGCAAAAGCGACACCTTATGGTCACTGTTAGCAGGGTTGCCAAAAAGATCACGCCCATATACAGAAGGTCCATAAGGTCGCAAAACACACACACATACACACATACACACGAGAGCCAAGGAGAGCACAGCTGAGAGATATACGCAACTCCTTGTGTGTGCGCGTGCGTGCTTTAAGGTCTTCGTGTTTATACCGTTACTAACACAAATACACCCACCCACGCTCGAGCTGAAAGGCGGTCTGTGGACAAACTCTGTGGTTTACAGCGAGAAACTTCCTTGTAAATGTTTGTGGTAAAGCTGGGGCTTTTATTCCTCTGCAGCTGGACATGGCTCACTGGCCTGAGAATAATGACTATAATGTGGATCTGTGTGCGGTATTAGCAATGGAGCAGCACACACAATCATTCAGGCACGGTTTTGGATACTTCTGAAGTACCTTAAAAACCGCACCGATGTAATACAGTTTACATCTAAATGTAATGGAAATAAACTATGGAAATTACAATGAGATCATTTCAACAGACTTCAAAAGTACAGTTACAGGTATTAGGGAGAACGTAGGGGTTGGGGGAGTCCACCACCCTAACCTAACCACAAGCGACCTTGACGGGTCGCTTGTGTCGTGTCCCTAACCTGCTCGGACAGGGAGCTGCTGTACTTCTTGGACATGCGTTTCCTCATGGTCTCCTTGACAGACTTGACCTTCTTGCCCAGCGAGATGCGGGACGTGGTGGGGGACTTCACCACCTCCCTGTATATGGCCTCCTGTTCTTTACACTGAGGGGAGGAGGAGAGAGGAAGAGAGAGGAAGACAGCAGCAGATGAGGATATAAGAAGACAAAGGGGTTTAAACAGCTGGGTGGAGGGGTTGGGACTTTAACTTACATTGCCCTCGGAGCCTGCATTGACCACATGGAGAGAGCGGTTGGACAGGTCGAATCCTCCGAAACTACAAGTTCTCTAAAAAAGGGGTGGAGGGGACAAAACATGGGGGTCAACCTCGGCAGAGATTATGTCAACTTCCCGACCGCACCCACTCAACGGCCAAATCACAAATGACTCATGCTTGGCACAAAGCTGGCAGCGGTTTGGTTAATGTACGTTGGCGTATGGGTCGGTATATACGTACTGTATAATGTGTCTTGGTATGAGCTCACATGGGATTGTGGACAGGCATCAGACATGATGTAACATGAAGTGTTATGTTTGTGAGTGAATGTGGTTAGAGTAGAATAAGCCGCTAAATGGTTTAAAAATATTTAAGTGTTTCATGTTTTAACTTGGATCCCCCAGAGAACATGTTGGAAAAATTGAACGAGGCAATTTCATGTGGGTAACATAAAAGATCCAATTGTGCTTTTATGAGTGTACATACATTCAATACACATACTCAATTATTTCCTTGTAGTTAGTCATGAGAAAGCCACAACTGGGTTAACATTAGATATATGCCCATAGTTTTGGTCTGCGAGTTAGTTTAAAGCCAGCAGAATATTGTAACATTGAAAAATTCATTAAAAAACGATCTGGCCATTGCACAAAAGGCGAGATTGAAAGACAAGATAATCGCATTATGAACTCCCCATCCTCCAGTTGCTTCGCTATCTGGCACATGCAGAAAGGACGTGCCATGCAGCTCACGGCACGCTGACGCACGTGTCTTTTCATACAATGTGTCTTTTTTTAAACAGTCCCTGACCAGCCATGCCATTAGCAGACAGTGCGTGGTCTGCATGACGGCTAAGAGGGTGGCTTGACCGTGCTGGTGAGGAATTTAAATGCAGATGCCATTGAGTTATTGCGTGTAACGTGTAACAGCAGCACACCACGTAACTAAAGCCCGTTACACACTATAGGTTTGCTTGCGTTCTCTGGCCTTTTTCTCCGTCTTTTGCTCCGTCTTTCAAAGCGGATCTGCTCCGCTGTCTGTAGAAACACTATTGAAGGTCTTTTTATTTATTTTTATAATTAGAAATGCGATGAAATAATAATGTAAATATTTTTGTATTTTTATCAATCCAGGATGACATTAATAAAGGATTAAACATGTTAAGTAACAGAAGTCTTTGGTTTTGTTGTAACACTGATGAATGACAACTTTATGGGGGAGGGACAGTAAAAATGGTCTTGGGGCCAGTGGGTTTGAAACATGTCCCCAAGACCATTTTTACTGTCCCTCCCTCCAAAAGTTGTCATTTGGGGGGCTACTGATTTCACTGGTAAAAAAAAATGTAACGTTGAGCTCTGCTACTGAAGGGCAATAGCAAGATCCTTGAGGCGATATGTTCCTTTTCGAGAACAGGTAGGCATTAAAATGTACGTATTTTTGATCTCCATGGCTGATGTCCACATCTCAGCTCTCCTGGAAAATGTAGCTTTGAGAGCGAATATGTTTGAAGAAGATACTTTTTATGTTCACAAAGATCTCTGGAGATGAAAGTGATGTTCAATGGAATGGCCATGCACCCAGAAGAATGTCTTCCAAAGTAAATCGTATGGGGGAAAAAAAGAAGAGAAAAAAAAACATCTGCAACTACAGAGGCACGAGCCATAAAGAAGGGCACGAAAAGCAACAAGGAAAGGTGGATTCAAAATATCTTGGGATGAGCACGAGTGATTTCACAGGTACAGCGTGGGTAGCAAGCTCCTTCAAAGCTGCAGAATAACCCTACAATACTCTGAACTACACGAAAATTCCCAGTAGCTTAAAAGAAGTTTCCATCAAGAATCAAAACATATATGTGTATATATACATGTGTATATATATATATATACACACATACACACACACACACACACACACACACACACACATAAACTCCATCACAGTTATACATTAGCTAATGCATTACTAAGATTACACACATGGTCTGACCTAATAAAGTCATTTAGAGCTACAGTATTTTAAGCAATGTAGCTTTGATACACTGAGCGAAATGACACAATGAGTCTACGATAGGGAACTTGTGAGATGAGCTTGTACCTAATGATTTCTTCCCTTCTGCCCGCAGAAATAAGAGCCTCTTGAGGCAGCTGGGCTGACATTTATAGTGAAACAAGGCACTTCTCCTGCAGCGCACTTAACCTCCTGACTGGGACGCGCGTCAAGATAAAATAATTAGATGCCAAAGGCACTCATTTAAGGGGCTTGTACAAGATGGCAGTGTGGCTCGTCATAGATACGCCAACCCTTATCTGTCAGCTACACCAAGGCCAGTTTTAAATAAATGATCAGAGCTCCCTTTTCTTTTTCTTCAGATGTACACATACAACATTCAACTGGACATGTTGCTGACGGCTCACCCGTCGTAGCCTATTAAACAAGGCTGGAACTAAAACTAAAAAACTACAAGCCCTTCCCTTTGAGATTATTCTACAGCTTTGAAACAGGCCGCACTCTTCTTCCCACCCCCCCGTCCTGCTCACGCAGGGATGAAGGGGGGGTCCGTGGTATCCCCACATGGGCTAAACTCACAGACTTCTGCTGGATGCGCAAGAGCACGCGCTTGGTGCAGCGGTCCACGCTGGCCGCCCACTTCCTGTCCGCCTCGCGGTCCTCCTCCAGCAGGCAGCGGCGCTCGGCGCGGCCCAGGGTGACCGGGCGGACCAGCTGGGCCCAGTTGAGGTGGCCGTACAGGCTGCGCTCCACCACGTAGGTGATGTTCAGCTCGCTGACGGCCGTGCGGCCCCGCAGCCTGCGGGAGGGGAACGCCCAGCCCCCGCCTCCTCCTCCCCCTCCCCCTCCAAAGCCCTTGGCTTTGGCTAGATCGCAGCGGGCGGGGGAGGGCGGCGCGGCGGCGGGCAGGGGGGACGCGAGCCCCTTGGTGCCCTGGCGCGAGCGGCGGTACAGCAGGTGCTTGGTGGAGTAGGCGTAGTTGGGGTCGGGTTTCCGCAGAGTCCAGCCGCCAACCGGGGGGTGGTGGTGGCGGCCGGCGGGCCGGTGTTTGGGGCTGTCGTCCAGGGAGAGCAGCAGGCGGGACTGGCCGTGGGGCTTGGGCCGGGGTTTGGTGAGGCCGTAGAAGGCGTAGAGGCTCTCGTCGGCGGTACTTACCCCGTGGGAGATGGAGCTCAGCGCTTTCCGCATCTCGCCGCCGCCGTCGGCCGTGGAGCGCGACAGCTTCCCTCCGTCGTCGTCGTCGTCCACGCCACAGACGTCCAGCTCCGAGAAGGAGGAGCCGCTGCCTCCGACGACGACCACGCCGGCGCCTCCCCCGACGGGAGCCCTCCTGGGCGGGCGGATGAGGCCGTGGGTGCTGGAGGACTTACTGAAGGTCTTCACCAGCTTGTGCCCCGACCAGGTGTCCAGGCTGCTGGAGGAAGGAGAGGTGGTCAGGCTGTCCGTGTCCCGGTCCAGAGACAGCTGGTCCTGGGTGAGCGACGGCAGGGAGGACAGGGAGCTGTCCTGGGGGGGAGGAGGCTTCTTCAGCACCCCTGTGTACAGCGCAGTGTTGTCCTCGCAGGTGGGGGAGGCTTCCAGGCTTAGAGAATCTACAGGGAGCAGGACAAAGATGCCTTAGTTCTACAACGTTCGAATGAAAAAAAAAAACCTGATTGCAGTGGGTCTCAAACTGGGGGTTGGGGATACGCAAGATGCTTTAATATATTTAAATGATCTTTTAAATGACAGTATTTCTAAGCATATACATTTTTTAAATCTAGTATTTCTTAAACACATTATTATCATTAGCATTATTATTATTTGCATACATTTTTCAGTGCCGCTTATGGCCGTTTAAACTGAATATTTTATACTGTTCATGTACTAAAAGTAGTATATTAACATCATTTTTTAATGAATTCAATGAATTCAATCCTTTATTTGAGTGCGCACCAACCTTCAGAGCCATGTTTCTTGCCCTCCTCCACCTTGATAAGCTTCTTGCGGACGCGGCGGGTGGAGTTCACGAGCTTGTGGAGCCTCTTGAACTTCACAGAGTCCTCAGACTGTTCGTCGTCCGACTGCTCGCGAGACTGGCGGGAGAGAGAGAGGAGGGGTGCGTTCACAACGGGGGACAGTGTCTAAAATAGAGACAGTCGAGGGCCGCTTGCAGTGAGGTGGGTCGCTCAGTGACGCACCTTCATGCTGTAAGTGGTCTGATGTTTGTCTGCCTTGAGCGCTGAACTTTGGTTGTTAAACGAATGACTGCAACTTCCTTAACTCAATACGAGACTACATGCTGATCGCCTGGCATGAAATAATCCATTCATGATACATAATGAACAAGAAACGTATCCCCCCCATCCTACACTGACTTTTACAGTGTCTTATTAAGGTTCTTATTCATTTGGTGTGTTTCATTTGAGCTATATTTTTTTAGATTCAAGAATAGATATATCCATTAACTCAAAATGAATCTGTTGTTTTTGAGAAACAATGGAAGTTAATGAAGGTTTAAAAAAAAAAAAAAAAACACGGCCAAACAATCAGGCATGGGCAATTGAGGTAAGGAAACTAAGGAAACAGATGACTGTTATGATGTTATGTGATGTATTATGGATGTGAGCTTTGTTTAGATGTGGAGGGTCATACGTTAGTCAGGTGATTAAATGGTGGGTTGGTTGGGACGCTGGCCCACAGCATTGTGGGAAATCCATGATGAACACAAAGAGACTACACTAATGAACCAATATGAAGAATCACAAGGGCCCGGTTTCTGTGACGTCAACCGGCGGCGCACTGCCTTTACAGGCAACCACAGAGGAAATGGAAATGTTATGCTGTCTGCGTATCATCTCTCCCTCTCTAAAGACTGCATTAGAGAAGCTGAGGTGCAGTAGAATGGGAAAGAGGAAGAATTATGACATCGCCAACAGCTTCATTCACTTCACACCGCTCAAACACACACTCATTTTTCCTCCACCCCCAGACACACACACACTTGTGTGTATGGCCACTCATACTGTGCACAAATGTGTGTGTGTGTGTTCCATGCATGGCTGTCAT
>JAOEHI010000017.1:1879929-1890465 GCA_025447815.1 Percopsis transmontana
ACACACACACACTTGTGTGTATGGCCACTCATACTGTGCACAAATGTGTGTGTGTGTGTTCCATGCATGGCTGTCATGTGACAATGATGGCTTTGGCAGGGGCCACCTGGCTGGAGCCTCTGTTATGACAGAGGTCAAACAACTCTACTCGTTTCTATATCCCAGTGGTTTCCATGGAAACAAACACAACCGACTCTGGCAGCTCCCAGGCTAAAGCCGATAAGAGCACACCCACACACACACACACACACACAAATGTCAGCAGGCCCGACACACACGCACACAAATACACAAAAACCAACCAATAAGAAAAGGGCTGAACCAATTCAAGCACTCAATCTCACAAAAATGAAGCTCTGTGCTGCTTTCTCACTGCCATTAGGGTACCGACTGCTAACCTAGCTGAGAAGCTGCTGATTCAGCGTGCCGGTGGTGGACAGCAGTGGGCCAGGTCTGACAACATCAGCAGCAACAACCGTCACACCACGCCAACCATGTGACACCACAACCTTTCACTCCGCTCCGTCAAGTGCGCATGCATAATGTAAAATTGCTTAAGGCTTTGATGAAGGATCCTGTCTTGAACAGTACAAAGTCGTTTAGCGGACGATTTTATCCAAAAGCGACTAACAGGGAGTACAATGAAAAGAATTACATGGAGCTGATAGGGGTTAGGCTCCAGGATGCTTAGAGGTAGGCCAACTCCGGGGCTTGAACCCATAGGCTTCCCGAATACCCTGAAAGGCTCTCAGCTATGCTTAAATGTAGAGCTAAGCGCAAGAGAGAAGAAAAAAAAGTCAACTCCCAAGTGAACTACTCCAGTCTGGCACTGGCCACGGCTCCCTTCATTTCCCATTTACCTCAGAGGACAGAGGAGTTCCACGGCGGAAGGGAACGCAACTGTAATAATAACAACAGGACTACTGCTGCGAGGACTGATAAAAGAAACATGAAGGGGAGACTGAGAGACGACAAGTCAGCCCGCTGAAGGTTGAACCAGGGTCCAGGTCCGGATCTTGGACCCCTTCTTTAGTAACTATTATTGAGAGGCACTGTGTCTCGTATTAAGTCACTGGGGCTCGGTTTATGACCTGAACATGTGGGATGACTATCGGCAATAGAAAAATCGCATTAGCAAACCCACACAGTTTTCCCTGCGTAAGCAAACCTGTGGCAGAATTGAAATGAGCAGGAGACTCGAAGTGGGACGAGAAGAAAGACCGAACTGTCCGCTGTTGTGTTTTCTTTTCTCCGCTTGAGGGAAGGGAAAAGTAATGGCGAAGAGAGGGTAGAGAGGCGACAATGACATATAGGTCCCAACAACGCCCTGAGGAACACCGTTCATGCAAATGAGGGTAGCCATAGTGGAAGAGAGAGAGTTAGTGTGAGAAGAAAAACAGAACACATGAGATCATAAATCAAACGGCGTTGAGAGGCGGACATTAGTGGCCATGTCCCGGCAACATGGCCACAGCAGTCATTCCCACAGCGGCCTCAAAACTAGCTTAAGTAAGTAATTGCAGCCACATACCAGGGCGATGAGGTAAAAACCCAGCAGAACCCCACCAAAAATAATAAAAAGATAGATTTACTATCCATGCTAGTAGCCTTCTACACTATTTTGAAAAATACCTGAAGCTAACATTGCGGCAACCAGGCCACTAGAACTTATTGCTTACCTGCTTCAGGTATTCCGGGTAGCAAACGGGGCTAGCGGGAGCAGCGTTAGCATCTCCATGTAAATGCGCGCATGATCCAAAATAATATCTGTGAACCCCCCAGCACACGCACGCACACTGCAGGCGCTTAGTGAATGCAAGCGCTGAGGAATGAGGGACTGTTTGGAAGTGCCGTGCCGCGCAGCGAGTGGAGGAAAAAGGCGTGTTTGTGCCTGGAGAACAATCCCAGCGTTTGAGCCCCACTCTGACCCTGCTCTGGCCCCCACGTCTATAATGGCCGGCCCTGGAATGCGGGCTACGATCGCCAGGGGGATGACAGACTACAGAGAAGGGGGGGGGGGGATAGAAAGCATTCAAAGACACCCAGACTCCAAACGTATGTGCTGCATATTACATGTAAACAAATGTGCACCCTTCCATGTGTAGATTTGCATTCTGATGGCCACTGATGGCACACGCGTATGGCCATTGGCGTTGACTATTTGACCTTTGGCATGACCCAATTGCATTCATTAGGGTTTTGGGAGGGGGGGCATTACATGACATATGGCCCCAGGGCCACAGCAGAGCAGATATGTTTCCTGAAGTGGCCCATTTTGGAAGGCAGGATTGGGGTATTTACAGAAGATCCCCCCCCCCCCCCACGCCCCCATCTTCCAGGGGCCTGGGGGCAAGGAGGCTTTGTCCTCTGTTTCTCTCCCTCGCTTCCTCTGGGCCTCCAATCCGCCTGTGCCTGTTCTTGGCCCCAAAAGACAAGCTGTGTGTTCCTCTGAACAATACACCTCCACTCATTCCTCCATCCTCTCTCTCTCTCTGACCCCCTCGCCGTCAATCTCCTCCGGACAGGAAAGCAGGGACACGGTGGTAGTGGGTCAAAGTTGAGGCTATTTGATAAGCCGATTAGCAAGATGGAACTCCAAACAAAAGCACGCATCACACTGCCAAAACCACACAGCAGATGAGCCTCACAGAGGGCAGAATACCATGCCTCTGTAACCGGAAACCAGGGAATTATACTCAAACGACTGACAATTCTCTTTTTACAGATTGATTACATGATTTAACGGCATAATAATGGCATGGTAAATATGTCATACTCATGAAGAAGTTATAGGAGACCAGCTTTGTAAGCGTAAAATAAAGCATAGGAAATCATATTTATCCACTTAAAAGCACTTCAAAATGCTCATCTGTGAGCAAGACAGTGTGAGAGGGGTAAAAAGATGAAAAACGCAGCATGTGCATGACTGCATAAAGCGGATAGGATTTAAATAGCTCCAAAGGAAGTTGTTTTTAGAAGGTTAAAACCACAAGCAGTTCGGAGCTGTGGGTTAGCGCCAGAAATGAATGTTGACAATATACACATACTGCATTCGCTGTATTTTGGTGCTGTGACAAACTGGGCATAAAATGTCCTCAAGACATAGCAGAGCCTGTTTCATTAAGGTTCTTAGCAAACAACAGCAGTTGTCATTTGAACGTGCGCGCTTGCTGCACAAATGACCACACACAATACCAGAGGACCCGACAGTTCAGGGATCAGCACAGCAGCTCCTAACATCCTGCACTATAAAGAAAATATCCTCAGATAGGACCCAGGGAGGCGACAAGGCCTTCTCTCCAGATAGCACAGCTGCCAAAGACAAAGCCTCGTTATGAAGCGTGGAAAAATCACTAATTGGTAAGGCCCCTATCATCGCCTCCAGCTGACAGTGGAGGGTGGGGGACCTGGCACTGCAAAGGGTTACAATTACATCTGATGGATGGGACATGGGAACATAAGATCAACACCCAAAAGACCATTCAATTGTCACAACAGCTGACAAGTGAGACCTTTATAGGGACATGATCTACAACACTAGATGCCAAATATGGAACCGCGACAACGTATAAACTCCAGAGGGAGACTGACAGAATAATGATTATGCAGTTATTGATTACAGATGAACCAAAGACACACTATATATTGTCCCACACACAGTGGGCGGGACAGTATATGTTGTACCCCATAGCTTGAAACGGGGAAAGAAGAAAATGAGAGGGAAGGGTGAAATAGGGAAGGGAAGGCTGAGAAATAGGAGGAATACATGAATTTTATAGCTAGCAGTTTTAAAAGAGCTCCGATATAATATATGGATACCAATAGACATTCGCATCCACACACACAGACACACAAACACTGTTGTAAACAAAGATCCATGGTTTCTTCATCATAATCTCCTTGGGGACGAATGTGATTGAGGTCACTGGGGATGGAGAGTGGTCAGGGTGAGGCAGGAGACGGGTGTGGGGGGTGGGGGTGGGGGTGGGGGGGGGGGGGGGGTACTTACGTTGCAGTTCGAGGACTGGTTTAGATTGGGTGAGGATCCGTCAGTCCTGCTAGACTGTCTGCTGCGCTCAAACTCCTTCAGCTACATGGAGAACAAGAGTTTAGTGAGACAGAGGAACCCCCCCCCCCCTCCCCCCGCCACCAGCCTGGAGCTCTCCGTACACACACACCACACACACACACACACACACCCCCCCACAAACAAAATGCACCCATACGCAGAACTAGAACTACGGACAAAAAACACACACCAAAGAGTTGACGGGAACTGAAACAGACAGGACAGCACTGGTCAGGGATACAGGACAAACACACACACACACACACATACACACAAGACGGCATACACACACACAAACAACAACGAGTCAACACAACAGTCCACATAGGCGGAATATTGATTCTGGAGTCTGAGCGGTTGGTTGGTTGATTGATTGTCAATCAGAAAAAGGAGGGACGTCAGCATAAGGTCAGCCCCCAGCTGTAGGCCAAGGGGGTAGTCAACATATGACCCAGTGCTGCCATAAAGACATGCTACACCTACTAAACATAAAAGGTGACTGGCAGAAAGGAAGGACAGAAGGAAGGCAGCAAGAATGGAGGATAAAGGAAAGAAAAGATAACCAAAGGAAATAAAAAGAAATTTAACCAAAAAAGAAATCTAAAAAAACAAATGCCCACCACCTCCCTTCTGGGGAAGAAAATCCGCAATGCACCAGAGCTCTCAGCCCAGCAGATGGGGCTGTTGAGCAATCCACATTCATCAACCCTAGAGGCACGGTCTCTCACACTCTCTACAAGAAGGCCAGACACCCAAATCTTTCGACTACTGAGTCCCGTGCACACCAGTGACCTAGTGTGTGTGTGTGTGTGTGTGTGTGTGTGTGTGTGTGTGTGTGTGTGTGTGTGTGTGTGTAAAAATAGAGAGTTGCAATGCAGGGCCTTATCCACATTAGTTCAGGTAAGTCGTGTTAGTAAGCCACAGGCATGATGGTACGCTGGATGACTACCAGACTAACCCAGGAAGCAGTGAGGGGATCTGGGGGTTGAGGCGAGGCAGAGATAAGGGGGGAGTGGGGGCAGGGGTGGATAAAGGGCTTGTTGCAGGAGGTGGGAAGGGTAACGTGAAGGAGGGTCCTACCCTAGCTAGAGCTTCTTCCACAGTGATCATCTTCTCCTTTACCATCATCATGAGCTGGATGCGTTCTTCGTCGCTCATGGTGATTTCACTGGCCACGTAGCCAATGTCCTCTCCTTAAGGACGCAAGAAGGTCAAAGCCAAAGGTCAGCAACGGTAGCAATAGTAATGATACTCATACACAAGTCGCTTAAATCACTTGATTAATGTCGCTTAAACAAACAAACAAACAATGTCATAATAACCTTTACAGGGATATATTTACCTTTGGATGCCTGCCGCATGACTGGTTTGTGCTGAGACTTGCGGAAGTTCTGCCAAAAGGATTTGTTCTTTTTTTTACTGTCCCATTTACCTGAAGGGAGGGAACATTCGGTCAAAAAAATTAAAAAATAAAAAAATTAAAAAATAAAAAATACAAATAAAAAAAAAAAGTCTGGTGAAGGAGAAAGCACACTGATTCAATACAAAAACCGTACACTGTGATCCCCTCTATTGTGAGGCCTGCATTGTCCGCGGCCAAGGAAAAAAGGTCTGTATGAATAGCCGACTGTGTTTACAAGAGTTTAAATAAAATACATAGTTCCACGACATAGTTCAGCCCGCAAAGCCAGCGCAGCTGACATTACACAAAGCGCATGTGTGCGCATCTGTACACATACACGTATGAATGACCCTCGAAGGACTTTAGCGTTGTTTTGTTTCCCCCGTTCCCACCTCTTCCTGTATACAGATGTGTCTTATCTCTGGCTCTAACTCTGTCCAAACAAACTATCTAGAGAATACGAATGTGTGATCTGCCTTCATAACAGGGATCAGAGCAGACAATTGAAAGTTCTCTAATCCCTGGTTTCCCAAAGGAACGTCTGTCTTTATGAATGGGTTCAAATGCGGTTCAGATCCCTTGAGCTTTGGTGTGTGCACACAAATATTATGTGAACTTAGACTTGAATAAGGGAGAAACAAGCTCACCTTATCAACACAGCATATCAAGGTTTTGAAACTTTAAATTTAGTACCAATACTAAATTACGGCCTTTATAATGACAATCTGGAGAGTACATCTTTGTGTATAGTTCGTTGCTTGAAAGGTAATAAAAATCCAACACCACCAAAACATTTGCATAATTACGATCGACAATTGAACAAACCGTACAAACAAAAAGTACACATTTATACAACCAGTGTATAAACACATTTCACTAAAGCACATTCTATCTAGAATATCTTTCTAAATAGGATATGTACCATCAATCACTTTATACTGTACAGCACATGTGCAGACAATTTGTATTAATTCAAATCATTTATGTGGAGGAAAAAAAACGTACCTCCTGATCCGTCTTCTGAGCTGGACTTGTGCAGAGGCATCCTGGAGAGAGAACGGCAACAGAAAGCGAGGAAAGTAAAAATGAGAACGACACAAACTTCCCCTTCCCTCTCACATCATTATTCCTTTCCCATGTGTCCGCAGCCCTGCTCTGTTTGTTTGGAGTGTGACCGCAACATGTGAGGACTCGTTCTGCCAGTGGCTGCAGTACTTGCGGTGGACCACTGGGGGTCAGTGGTGGTGCTTTATGAAGTCAAGGCAGGCTCTAGAGGCTTGAGAGGGAGAACGTGGAGGAGAGGAGAGGAGAGCATACGAGGAAAAAACTGTTGGACTGTACAACAGACAATAAGAAAAACTATTGGATATAGCTAAAGAAGAGCAGATGGAGAAAGGGAGAAGGAGAAACCACAGGGCAGACTCAGCCTGTTTTTCTTTCCACTTCCCTCCACAGAACAGACTGAGAGGAGAGAGAGAGAGATGGAAAATAACTGTTAAAAAAAGATGTTTAACATGTCTAGGAGCCCTATTCTGGCCATCTTAAAGCAACAAAAAAAAAAAAACGGAGGGAAAACAAGTGGGAGGCAGCTTTTGACACGCGAGGAGCACTTGCAACTTCAAACCGTTGCACATGTGTGACCTCGCCCCGTTCTCAATTAGAAAACAGACGGTGGTTTTTATATGAAAGGGACTGGGGGAGTGATGCACCCTAGTGGTTCATGTTCAGACTGGTCCGTCTTTGGGGAGGGGGGTTCCTGTATACGAAGTGGGCATTAGGAAGAGAAGTAAACGACTAGGGGGGGGGGGGGGGGGTTGCTTGTGGATGACGCCCTATTTGTGTAGGTGCATGCTTGTGGGTCTGACACTCTTCTTAGGAGTTCTGATAAAGGACATTAAATCATAGACGGTAGTGTTGATATGAAATATATAATAGTACAGCGATACACCCCCCCACCCCCCCCAATTATGCGCTTATTATGCCATATTCCTTCTACCCAATGTGCACATGCTAACTGAAGCATGCACACAGACAGAGCCTGGTGGTTGTCAGTGTATGTCCTGTGTGTGTGTGTGTGTGTGTGTGTGTGTGTGTGTGTGTGTGTGTGTGTTGCTTCGGACATGACAGCCCCCTCTTGGTGCCATGGGGGGGGAGTCATGATGCTTGAAGCCCGGCTACTATGGCAACATAATGAGATGCTAATTGAATGGAGCCATGTGTCGTTCACCCCTCTCCTGCTCTCCTCTGCCTCAGCCAGGCTATAAGGGCTAAGGCTAATGTTAATAGGAATCCCTCAATAGAAGCTTTCTCTCTGTGGCAGGGCTGCCCCTTGCTCCAAGCTCTATAAATTAAACTCCAGTGCAGTGCACCCACACGCACACTATGGAGCAGGAAAACCCCAGTGACAGCCTGCCAAGGCATTGTGTGGCTAGGCAACTTAATTGGCTTACCCCTAAATCTACAGCATGGTATTTTATTTCCATTATGTTCTTGGCATTTTGCAGCATACATTCAATTTAACTGGAACAAGTTAGCTTTAAATGAACTAAATTATATAAAAATAGGGAAAGTTAACATTAACATATGCTTTTCACAGTTTGTAATGCTATCATGGTGTATACAAACAGATGGCATGCAGGCTACAGCCGTAAAATGACATGTTTGGTCATGAGCTGAACAGCTCGACTACTTTGGGTGTCAAATACTGTAGACACTGTACCAAAATTTGCACATAACTCCAACTCACAAACAACAACTACAAATATACAGATCCCATGGCTTGCAAAAAGCGGAGTGAGTCAATGGGGGACGGAGGGCCTTGAGAGAAACGATGAGCTAATAACTACTAATTACATAAGCAGTTGTCATGTGATGCGGACTAGCCTGCCAATTACAGATATGGCTGTGGCCTTTTTGGAAATGTCAACAGCTGCTACACAACTGCACGCAGCACTTATCTGGCCGGGCAGAGGGGCTGTCTGGGGGGAAATGACAAATGCAGAGGTTCTCTGGCATAGCTGTGCTTCTCAGTTGCTTCTGAATTCAATATTTTTTAAAAATCGGCCTCAGCAAAAATCTGAGGGATGAGGCACCAACACATTGCCACGCCTGTTGTCCTTAACGCGTAATCACCGGCCACCTGCTGTTAGGTGGTTTCGCAGACGCTGACCCAGTGACAGAGCCCCCGGCTACAGGAAAGAGTGCTGGCCTCTTCCATGACATGGTAAAGGTCAAGAGTTCGTAGGGATATCCTACGGTGATGAGAAAAGTCATATGGCAGGAAAATCTGTGAACAAGCACGTATATATACACACACTGCTATAAACAGAGTAATACATTTTAAATGTTCACAATGGATTGTAATTTTCCCACAAGGTGTTGTATTCCCCAAACAGTTTATTTGTTTATTCCTTGAGAATAGATGTGAATTACAATTTGGTCATTTAGCAGTCCCCCCCCCTAAACCAACTTAAGAGTGGGTATAATTACTATTATGGTATTGGTATGGTAAGTATTAAGGACCTTTCACTCTAGCCACTAGCCTCACATTACCAGAGTCTCTGTGTTCTGCGTATATAAATATATATAAGAGAGCATGCTTTTACTGAGGCCAGTTTACATCTGTGGTTAACCTTCCGGATTCGATCCCAGTTCCCCTCTCTTGCAATCACCACCCATCAATCACCCCAAACAGGAAGCGCCTAGCTGTTCTGCCCGTAAGCCTTTCGAGCGTGCCCTGTTGTCACCTCACACGCCGCGTATTATGGGAGCGGTGCCCCCGTCCTGCTAACAAGGCAACAGGGATACAGACAGGCAAGAGGGGTGGGCATGGCAGGAAGTCTGGCAAATCTCTAAAGGGGGGCCATTGTCCTGCAGGTTGAGGTGATGATGGCAGTGTGTGTGTGTGTGTGTGTGTGTGTGTGTGCGCGTGTGTGCGTCTTGCAAATGGCAGAGGAATGTGTTTGAAATACTGGGGGGGTGGGGGGGGGGGGGTCTGTCAGTCCGTCTGTACATGAGAAATCATTGTACTGAAACCCAATTCGTGTGGGTGGAAAGCGGACAACAGAGGCTGTAATAGGCAACGGAGTGAATGGAAGGAAGAAGTGGCTGTGAAAGATTAAATGGAAAGAACAGAAAAAAAAAAACCTCGCAATAGAGGGGCTGGGGAAAGGGTATAGTGTCCAACAGGTAAAAGAGAAGTGTCAAAATACAGGGTGTTAGATGGTTGACAGATTGCGCGCGAGGCTCCTCATATTTGACCCCAACCTCTCGAAATGGAGTTTTGCGGCTTTGTGAGGAGAAACGGAGAGAGACAGAGTGACAGTGGGATTGGACCAGAGGTAAATGTAGTGCAATAGAGATGGCCTCCAATGGGATGGGCGGGAGGTGCTCCGGCTGTGTGCGTGCGTTCACAAGACAGAAAACGAGGAGATGATAGAGTCCAGCTTTCTTAGAATCAGCCGAGACACGTCAGTGTACATTTGGCATCTGGTTCACATCACCCCCTTAGATTTGGTCCATGCACCATACGCGGCAACGAGAAGAGATCATGACTATGGTATGTGCTCTCAACCCCCCCCCCCAGGCACACGTGGTGCTCACGTGGACAAGGCTAATCTTCAGAGAGGGGGGAACATGCACCAAGATAATAAGCATGCTGAATGTCACTGAAAACCCTCACCGAACATTACATCCCTGGGATATCGTCATGGGACCCCCCCCCCCCCCACCTGTCACTGTGTGCTTCAAGGGTAGTGTGGTGCATTTATTGGCCAGAAGGGCCAGAATGAGGTTGGGGGGGGGGGTTCCAGTAACGCATACACAGTGCATGGACACGCTATCAAGGAAATGCTAATTCTAATTCTACTCAGCCAATATGCATATACCATAAGCACATGGGAATAACCTAAAATACCCCCTAAAAGGAAGGTTTTAAAATAGCTGAAATGGCATAATGATAGTAGATATCCCTTTTATTGACTTGGAAATCCCTCTCATGATGGGTTTCAGATACTGCAGCTTGGTTTACTGTAATCCCGATTTGCGGTCTTTTCCGAACAACTCG
>JAOEHI010000017.1:1900127-1921025 GCA_025447815.1 Percopsis transmontana
TATATAAAACATTTTTATTGATAATTCCTCATTGTAAAATGTAAATGTGTGACTCACGTTCCTGAGAACACTGATATATCACAGTAGATGTCAACTCCCCCAGCCATGTGGTTGGGAGCATTGTGCGCTATAAAGCATCACATGATGGGGTTTTCCCCTCCCAAGTAGCCCTGAAACTTGGGTCTGATAAACATCAGGCAACAAAATAATAACAATGACAAACCTTTAGCTTTGATACTAACTGACATTTGGCACACATGGGCCTCCTGCTTGGTTGAAAAACATTGAAGACCTAGACTCTGAAGGAACTGAAGCATCATGTATATATCGGATTTGTATCAGTAATATCAGTAGTATAGCATTTTTACAATGCCTTAATAAAACAAGAACCTAGACACAATAAGAGTCCTTCCCTGATTGACAAAGCAAAGCTCATAAATGTAGCAAATTTAGTTAAAATGTGCACAAGTTCAGCTTTTTTAGCAAGCAATGTCATAACAAGAACGCAAAATGTCTTAAAAATGATAAAGGACCAATACAGGTGAGGAATTCTCTACAGAGGTTATTCTTTCATCCAACCACACCTGAGTAACACTAAATGAAATAATTTTCTATGTATAACGCAGAACAAACCATCACAATAAAATTTTTCCTCAATCCAGTCAACAGAGGGCCTTTGAGAACAAAGAATTAGTCTATGACTTCAATTAAAATAACACTTAAAACTGAAAAACATACAGCATATACACACACTAGGGGTATCGGTTATCACTATTTCCCAGATTGAATGGTTTCAATTGTTTGGCTCAAACTACTGTATTAAACTATATTTACGTTTATATAATGCCCACACACATATTAGTATGCCTCATGTAATTAATAGCCTGCAAATGCTGCTGTACAGCGATAAGTAAGACTCTAGAATCAGGCAGGTTAGCTAATAGGGATATATACTCACACATACACACACCCTTATTAGCCATATACAACATTAAGAATTAGTAAAATAAGAGTTTGGAAGCTTACTTATAGATAACTAATTTCCATACATGTATTATTACAAAATTATTTTTTTATACAAAAAAAGTCCAATGTTATGACAATGCACAATGTAGGATTTGTTTACTTGTGACAGTGACAACTTTGTATTGATAATCTTTTTCTAGTAAATGTTGAAAATTTAAAGAATCAAAACAACTCATAATTGTAATAGGAAGCTTTATAATACATTTGCCAATTATAATGAATATCTTAATTACTACATTAAAAAAATGTTACTTATATTTTAGTGTTGGTCTTTTCCAATGACAAAAAAAACAAGTCACTTAAATCAATGATGTCCCTCCTTAACACATTAGCTTATACTATCCCAAACAGATCTTCGCCTACATTACACTTACCTGCCTACCAATATACAACCTCTGCAATATATCATTTTTGTAAATATATGACTGTTTATAAAATTAGAAAATCACAAACAAGAGTTAAGGGCTTTAAAGACTAGTTTCAAGTAAATAAATGGCAAGTTGTACAATATTGTACAGCACTGAGAACTCCCTTTAAATGGCATGTATGTTAATGTTGTTCCTTTGAACAGTAATCCACGTGTATTAGAACACAAAGATTACCAGTGTCAAACAAAATATCAAGTGGCCCAACTGTAAACATAACCCTACAACATTATGTATTGCTCCAAGATTACTTTTTGTGGTCAACCCAATTTAAGTGATGACCAAATACTTGTTTATGTGGCAACTGTGCTTACGTCGATATGATGAAATAAGATGATATGCATGTACTCATTATGTCACATTAAAAATAAAACAATATAACTGTTCAAAAGTTGCTCAAAAGGATACAAAAAGATAGCCATTTAATTACATTTAATTGTAGCCAACTGGCAAATGGAAGAACTGGCTATTTCCCAAATAGAAAACAACACACAACATTTCCAAGTCTGGTGACAGGGAACTGTATCAGGCTTGAATACGTAAAGCATTGTCTTCTGCCTGTTGTGGAGGGTCCGTCCATCTTTGACAAGGGAACGACCAGCACCTACAGGGCTATCTCCACCTAAACCCCACATTTGCTGTCAGCGTTGCACTTGCTCCCCGTGGAATCTACAGCGGCAGCTAGCTGTGGTGCACTGCGGCCTCCGGAACTATCTAAACTTCCTTTTCCTTTCAAGCTGAAGGCCCGCCTGAGCAGCGTGGCTACAGTTAACGGTAGCTTCCAACAGACTACCAGAAAGCCCTGTATGCTAATGTGAAAGAGGCTATAAGCAATGCAAAGCACCCAAAAGGAAGTGATGAGATGAAAATCAGCTCTTGTCCTTCCCTCTATAGCATTCAAAAATATCTCATTTGTTGCTTAGCAGAAACTATTCCAAATGATTGTACCAAAGTATTACTGTAGACCAGGAGCCTGAAAGATTCAACACTTGACTAAATTCCCCTTGAGCTTTCTCCCTAACCATAATTTAGTAAATAAACATGTAGCCTAAAAATGACAACAACAAATCAGTTTTGTCACTATTCTACAAGGATTTCTTCAGTCTTTATGGGTGGAAACGCAGTGCCAGCGTTGGACAGATCCGAGCCTTCGTCTTTTGGAAACTCTTCTCCCTGAAGCAGGGCTGATCCTGCTGGCCCCTGCATCCCCACCAAAGCCCCCTGGGTGAAGCACAGGTGTTTGATCACCTCGTTGGGACTGGAGAAGGTGGTCTCACAAATGTTGCACTTGTAGGGCCGGGAGGAGCCCATGAACAGCGCCTCCATCTGGCCGCTGTCCTCGCCGGCGGCGGCGCACAGCTCCATGCTCTGCCGGTCCACCATGGTGTAGGCGTCGGCGCCCTGGTTCAGGCACACGTGGCGCGCCGCCTGGTTGGCGCGGCAGAAACTCTTGCCGCAGGCGCTGCACTTGAAGGGCTTGCCCGTGTGGATGTACATGTGCTCGCGCCAGTGGCTCTTCTGGATGAACTTGCGGCCGCAGGTGGAGCACTCGTACTTGCGCCGCTTCAGGTCCCGGTCGGCGTCGGCCGCCTCCAGGTTGTCGATGTCGGCGATGTCCGAGGGAGGTGGCGTGTCCGCCTGGGACTGGGAGCCCCCCGCCCCCCAGCTGGAGGTGGTCACCTCCGCCCGGGGAGAGTCTAGGTTGGCGCCCGAGGCGGGCGTTTGCTCGCTGTCGCTGATGACCTCGATCGCCATGGGGACGGAGCCCCTCAGGATGTCGTCGGCCTCAGGGGCGGCGTGCTCCCCGGCTATGACGGGGGAGAGCGCGGGCTCGGACAGGGCCTGCTGCAGGGCCTGCGTGTGCTGGTACAGGTGCTCCCTGAGCATACTCCTCTGGTTGAAGCGGCTGCTGCACAGGTGGCAGGAGTAGTGCTTCCGGAAGGACGCGCTGCGCTTCATGATGCTGGGCTTCACGTGGAGGATGGCGCCCACCGAGGAGCCCTCGCCGGACAGCAGGGCCGCTCTCTGCTCCTCGCACATGGGCTGGGGGCTGCTGGTGGAGGCCTCCGCCTGCTGCGGTGGGGAGGCCAGCTTGGAGTTGCTGCAGGCGGCGGTGAGCGACAGTGGGGACGGGTACTTCCTCTCAGAACTGAGGGGCTCCTGGTCAAACGGCGAGGTGAGCTGCCGCTGAGTGGCCATGCGGGCTGACAGCGCCACCTGCTGGTCGGATATCTGTATGCCGTAGAGGGAAGTGGAGAGGTTGAAGCTGGGTTCGGGGTGCGAATACACCGTCTGGCTGGCCTCCTGTAGGAGAGGGTAGGCGTGCAGGAATTTGACGCCCTGCTCCAGTCTGGCGGGGTCTATTAACTGGGGCGCCAGTTTGCCCGTGTACATCAGGTTGAGAAGGTAGCTGAAGATTTCTGGCTGTATGTCAGCTGCCTTTAGACGGACACAGTCACTGGAAAGATGACATAAAACACAATGATACTTTGGTCCACAGTGAGTGAAGCAGGCATCGCCTTCATTTCCTTCTTTACACTCAAATCTGAAACTGTCATCGCACTACAGCTGAGACTTGTTGAATAGGAAAAATGGTGTTATATGGCTTTTAATGTAAAAGCTATATCTGACATTCGCTAGATAGACAATACTTAGGAGTCAGTAGGAGACATTTTTTTTTTCCTTTTGGTCTTTTTATTTGTTAATAAATTAGAGCGGAATTATTCTTTAACAATATAAGCCAAAGGTTGACAGTAGCATTACGCTATTTAGATATTAGAAAAAGGTTCCCGAATGAGCTCATCATATCTATATCACACACAAATCGCTGTTCCTTGCCATAGACCTGTGGCTCTTGGTATTCAGGCTTGGTGTTCAGAGTGTATATTGGATATACAGTAGTATTGATAATTCTGGATAGGAATAACACTAATATACAGTAGGCTACATCACCAGTATGGAACCATGTTAGTTATACCTGTCCTGGTGAATGAAGAGCATTCTGAAGTAGTTTGAAAAGGCTGCCAGCACAGCCTTGTGAGCTTTGAAGAAGACATCTCCTATGGCCACGGTGCAGTCGCACAGGAAACCAAACTCCCTCTGAGCGTTAAGCTGCTGCAGGAGGATAAGACCATGGTTGGCCAACTCCATTCTTCAACCTGCACACACACACACACACACACACACACACACACACACACACACACACACACACACAGTAACAGTCAGTTTCCTGTCTGGAAGGAGACCAAAGTTTATTGTGAACATGCACCGGCTGACAGGAGTGCTTCAACGACTTTGAGGTCTAACCTCATGCAACGTTGGGCCTAAATCATCAACCAACATCACAGAAAATAGTAACAACTTCATTTAGCTATTTAAAAACAATATATAAATCCTTTAATTCTATATTGATACACAGTATGTTTAGCCTAATAGTTTCACATAGAAGTGTAAAAGTGGGACATGTATTGATTGTTCTGTAATTGGATACATTTACCACTGGGTAAAGATCTATGAAATTCCTGTGGGCATGGTATACATTTCCCACTTTAAATCTATAGACGTCCTGGTAAATATGGAATACGGCAGTGTAGCCTATATTCAGCCAACGGATGGTGTCAAGTAAACTGCTCACAGTGCGCTAATCCTAATCTTAACTCTTTATAACCTTACACGTAAATTTAACCATCTCTAACATAACCATCTTTAAACATAACCACTTTTAACCTTATATTTAAACACAAGAGTTTTTAACCTAATACAATATCTTGGTCCTGCCCAACGGCTAAATAGCAGCTGACTCAAAAGATACACATTTCTATTGGAAAATGCATACAACTACCCCCCACTGGGAGGTATATACTACGCATTTACCAATAAATCCCACCTTTTTACATTTACTGTGACATATATTTTGATGGTGTAGTGTGTAAAGTTTCATTGCTGTGTGTCTGTTTACCACCAAGTCAAATATCTTGCATATAAAAAGGTGCTTGGGCAAATAAATAATAATCTAATTCTGTAGGTCTGCTCTAAGATACATTTAGGGCTACTCCAGACATTTGCATTTTGCAATAATACAAAAAGGTAGGAAACCAAAATGTGCAAGCCGATTCCAGAACAGGGGAATGGATAATGTGGCCACTCTGGGTAGCCGTCCCACAACCAAATAATCAATGACAACCAGAGTGGTTTGGGAGTTTCCTGTAAGCGTTTCCTGTAGCCTTGGTAGTCTTGTAGCTAGTGGGAAAAGACAGAGAGATGCTGGAATCCGTATAGACCTCACAAAACAACATCCGGAAGACCGCTCTCATGAAACCCCTGTGGCCAATCTCTAGAGATAAGCAGAGCAGGCAGCCAATTAAAAACAACAACATTCACTGGTTTCCTTCCACAAGTTTACAGTGATGAAGTAAATTCTTCTTCTTGTTTAATCAGTGAGAATACAGGACTGCCTTAACACTTAGACTAAACAAAACGGGTAGTTACAATGGAACCAAATCTATTCCAGACAAGGCTCTTTCGGCATCTGTTACTCGTGGTTCGACACCACCTTTGACCCTCAGCATTTTAACAGTAAGAGAGCAACTGAGGGTTTTGTCCAATCACATTCCAAAGACAGCAAGATAAGTAGGACTCCAAGATTAAAAAAAATAATAGGGATTAGTTAAAGGGTTTTCTTTAGAAGAGACACCACCCAACACAAACAGGCTCTGACTGAACATGTGCCTGCAGCGCAAGGGAGAATTTCAGAGCTCTGTGCTTTCTACTGGCCACTTAAAACGTTTTTGACCCTAGGGTCGCCAGGGCCTGAGAGGGCTTCAGGCCATCACATGAACAGGGTTATGGGTGTCGACACACATTCCTGAGGCAAGACTGGTTCCACCCCCCTCCACCAGCGGAGACTGGAAACTGCCTGTGGGCAGGGTGAATCCCATCGCACACAGAGCACTTTCTCCTCCTCTCTACACATAGGCTTTACTGCACAACCAAATTGAATATAACAAGGAGGCTTAAGCAGAAAAAACATTCATACCCAATTTAGATCTAATCTAAAAATGTATATCCTGCACGTTTTTACAACCATCTGTATGCATTAGAGAGGCTAGAGTTTACCATCATCTACTGTACAGCACTCCTAGTAGAAAGTGATATTAGCTGCCTTGCTCAAGGGCTCTTTGGCAGCACCTCACATTGTTCATCACGTTGTTTTTATGACAGCTGGTTTCCAGTGAAATACACCCGCCTGTCAGAGCTTCAGATTGAACTAGGTCAGATTCAAGACTCCCTAGGTCAATCTGTTAACATCCACGTAGTATTTTCAGTAGTTTTAACATTTATTTTAAACCCGGCATGTACTCAAAATTAAAGAACTGGCCGGTATATGTTACGTTTGACTTGCTAGAGAGAGTTGACACCATACAACTAGGCGAAAACAGTTAACAACCCAGCACCTTCCGTTTATTGCCACCGTATAAGTTTCATTTTCCTCATTAAAAACAAACATAAGCCTTATGTGATACACAGCATGCGCCATGCGTTGATCATAGTATAAATTGTTTGCAAAACTAACGCTCCGCCCCTTATAGACACGTGGAACAGTCAGTTAACCCACACGGTCAGCCTCGCCACTTCCGTAGTGCGCTCTTCTAAGCTTGAAATATAACTGCAACAAAACGACCTAGGTGGAAAACCTTGCGTGACGCGCGTGTACACCAGCGCGACAAACCGGGGACGGAGTAACAACGTTGTAGAACACATATTTTTAATATTAATAACGCGCTCATACATACAAAAACAATCGCGCCATGGACTCGGCATCTGGCTCTTCATGGCTTTTGCTAGCGAACACACACTCGCACCAATACGGAGGTTGGGGTGGTCACGAATCGATTTCTTTTAACTTCAAAGTAATTTATACGAAACCCACGGTGAATAATGTATGTATATCGGTACTGGATAAGTGTCGAAGACCACATTTCCTTACCTTTCCGCCTCAATTCGTGGAGTTTGACGTGTTGTTGTTTGTTACCGGGGACTTGTCCGTTGGTCTCGCAGCTGCTCTGTTCCGTGCAAACGCAGCATTGGCGGCGATGGTCGTCGTCGGTGTTTTCCGGTCGGGTTACGTTACAATCACATGACTGGGTAAAAGCACCAGAAAACAGCGGTTGTAAAATACGTTGGGGTGGGCGTCTGGTAATTTCCCGCAAGCGTAACCGCCGTTGAGGGCTGCAATCTGCTCAACATCGAGTGAGTCGTGGGTTATGTGACGACGTACACACTCGTACTCGATAATTCAGCCTGTGTCCTCCCGGTAATGGCACGTTAAACATAAAACTGACGTGTAGGCAGGGGGAGTAATCGCCCACCCCCCACATTGACAAATAACGTTGCCTTATCCACAGCCGTTGCATTTGCATTTTCGGTTGCTGCAAGCAGATACCCTGTAGCTTCTGGGCTTCTCAACCAGTGCCAGTTATTGGGGACCTTTTGAAACATATACACTCTAGAACAAACGCATTGATAAACTTATCAACAAGTTGTTTATATTTTGGTTTAATTTTTGTTTAGTTATACAGTTTACTGAAAGCCATAGCCTACTGTGAAGCTATATCCACTTACATTATAAAAATATCACGTTTATGATACATTAAACTATTAAAATGGGTTTGCTTTGTGTGTTGTCAGCATGTAGGAGAGGTCAGTTAAATTTTATCCAATCAAATTCTAATGCATATTATGTGTATTTGCCCATTTAATAAGTTGTATGGTGTATTGTTGTGGTTTAATAAGCTCAATAGGAGGTTCTCTAAAAAAAAGTTTTTAGGAAACAAATTTATCATCTGTCTCGTCAGGAGGCGTAGAAATACCCTTTCACAGGCACACTGGAGCAACACAACTACACAAATGCTGTATGTTGTGAGGGGAGGTGACCCCATGACTCAGTGGATATTGTCCCAGTGTAAACATTTTGTTGGCCAGACCTGTCCTCTGGGGTTGCGTTTCAGGTTTAGAGTAAGCAAGAATGCTGTGTAACATCCTTTAACCATGGGGGACAGGGCTAAGCTAAAGGGCTTCAGAATTGTAGCTCTCTGAAAAGGTTTACTGAACAGGGGGAGGGAATAGAACGGGAGGGGGAGAGGGTGTAAAAAAGAGAGGTGGGGGGGCTGGGAGGGGGCTGAGATTTCTATAATGCAGGGAGCGGGGGCCATTTAACAGTCTCCAAGACGTCAACAAAGACAAGACCTTATGTAGTCAATGAACAGAAAGGGCGGGGTATGGGAAAAGAGAATGTTTCACAACTAACATCTAAACTACACACAGGTTAGGGCCATATAGTGTAAAGGCAACGATGATAGCATAACAAGTGTGTTTATAGTGCTGATAGTCTTACAGCAGGGGCCTTATTGAAAGAAAACAGTCTTAGATAAACCACTCTGAAAACCTTGAAATCAATACAATTTAATCAGTATTTTTTTTTACCAGACCATAAAGCAATACCATCAGGCCAAAGTGCTCTACCTTGGCCTGATGGTGCACACACATACACTCGCCCTCTCAAACCAGTCCATTCAAGAGATTCACACTTGACTTTAACATAACCCAACACAGATTTCCACTGAATTGATTTTTCCAGAGGTAAATTACATTTAGCTTCAATATCATCTCTGCAGCCTGCATACATTCTCTTTAATTTATTTGTTACATTTAACAAATGAAAATACTCAAGATTTGTGTTCACATTAATAAAATAATGAATCTGCTTGATTATTTTTTTGACCATTTTGTGAGTGTAGAGCAGTATAGAGCAGTGCTGAGCATAAACACCTGTTTAAACAGGGCCCTTGATGTTAAAGCCTCCTGGCCATGGCCTATTTTGAAACCGGAGTGGTGAGTCACTCCACAGGGCCCGTCTCATAAGTCCTCTCCGTTTAAGAAAACAAATCCAGCCAGGCTGGGGCCGGGTGGGGGGAGGTGAATGAACACCGGAGATTGACACAGCTGGACACCCACTCCCAAGGACACGTGGGACTTCACATCCTGCCAACGGGGTTCCAGGTTCCCATGGTGACCCCCTTTCTATGCGACTGATCTGAAGAGACAAAAATGCTATGAGAATGAAACTCATATACTCATCTCTCCACGCAATGTAATTGAAAGCCTCTAATAAATTGGTCATGTTCTTTAAAAAGAGTAAACAGAAAATAAATTAATGCTACTGTTGGTTTAGACACTAGTTCTAGACAGCTCTTTTGACAAACATTTATTATATTTAGGTTATTTAACCATATGCTAACTCATTCTCGTACAAGGGACAGCAAACATGTTGAAGTAGATCATGTTTTAGATTAACTATGATGAAATGCTGTGGTTTGCCAAAGGACACCAGGACTCTGCCTGTGCTGATTGGTTTCACTTAAATCACATTATGCATGGCACATTAAGTGTCCTTTTTCTTTTACTAAAAGAATGGATTATAATTTGATTACAACAAACTAATTCTGGACACATTCTGATGTTTTTCGTTAGCTTTATGCACAGTATACAACATACTGACACAGCCTAAGGAAGACTAAGAAATGCCTCTAAATTCTTTCACAAAGGAAACACTTCCAACCGTTCCAACCCCTCCTTTTCCTTCCAAAAGGCCTTTGGGGTGCGTTTCCTGATAGGGCAGCTTGTCTCCATAGCAACTGTTGCCCTGTACAACAGATGATGCCTTTGGATTGTCACCTCAGACTAAAACCTGAAATTGCAATAATGCAGCAGTATTTACTTTTTAGCAATGAGATAAGAAAAAGCTTTCAGCATTAAAGACTTAAACGTATTACTTGTTCTACTTTGTCATGAGTTTATTACTGTGCTATTTATCAGCTATGTGTGGCATATTGTAAATAAACACAATATAATACATTGCAATGCCGTTGTATTCTAAACTTTTACAACTAGATGGCGTCATAGCGTAATAAACATCAAGTTTACAAGAAAAATCCAAATGTAATATTTTTTAGCTAAATAACTTGCATTGCCTTTGTAATAACAATACATGCACACGCAAACAACATCTTTGCATTCAGATAATTACGAATGGGAAGTTTTAGGGATTCCACAATTCTGTTCAGTGAAGGATTTAAATAAAGGTTTAATTTGAATGCGTTCGTTGCAAAAATGACGGCGGCTGATCAGGCAGTGCAGGGGGGTCCTCCTAGTCTATCTGCTAAAGTGGTTGGGTAAGTTGTCAATTGTTTTACATATTTGATTATGGTGAATATTGTACGAATTACAAAACATCTTTGGTGTATCGAAATATTCGGACTACAGTGCACACGAACAATAGCATCAATATTAGCTAAAGAGCTAACGCGTAGTTCCTCAATCGGGTTGCTGATAATCATGCTAGCAAAATACAGCATGCACAGCCATTGAATCTCTCGTCGGATCTCTGTGCTAGTCAAAAGTTCGCTATACATTCACCTGTCACAGTGGTTTACCGTCTCCACCAGGTCATTTGCTTACTTGACTGTCAGAGACAGGCTGCCAACCATCCTGACGAAAGTTATTGACACCATCCATCGTAACAAAAACAAGTTTTTTGAAGAATATGGAGAGGTGAGGATCTGTAATGCATTCGTTGGGGGTGGTATTTAATATTAAATCATGCTAATGGAAATCATGACGTTAAAAATAACAAATTTCTTTCCCCATTTACCTCCATAGGAGGGTGTCCAGGCAGAGAAAGGTGCAATTTCTCTCCTGTCCAAGTTAAGGAATGAGATGCAGACTGACAAGCCAGTCCTGGCGTTGTCAGATGGTCTAGAGGACGTGGACACCTGGAACCAGTACCTGCAGAGACAGCAGATCCTGGAGGGGGACCAGGACTCTGTCAGCTGGTATAAGTCTCCGTGGCTCTACATGGAGTGCTACATGTACCGCAGAATTCAGGAGGCATTGTGGCTCAAGTGAGGAGAAAGATTCTTCATCTCATGGTTGACACAAGGCATAAAAACATTCTCTAGACTCTGTAATGATATATATGACTTGGTTGTTTTTTTTATTGTCATCCACTCAGGTCTGTTTGTCTTCTCATTGCAGCCCCCCCATGAATGACTTTGACGCTTTTAATGAAGGAAAGATTCAGAGCTACTTCGAGTCTCAGCAGGCAGTAATGGCTTTGTGTACCCACCTGCAAGGTCTCAAAAAGAACATGGGAGACCTCTCTGAGAATGAGCTGCTGGAGCCATTTCAGAAACTGCTGCTGGTTGGTATTAAATACGTACTGTTGAGTTACCGGTGTTTTTTAGGTGTAGAAACCACACCACAACCATATGTTGTTGTTTTTTTTTATCCATTTTTTTTTGTTGTTGACACGTACAGTAATTTGATTATCTCAGGCTTTTTTAAAAATGTATATATTTCCCTTTTTGTTTTAAATAATTTCCAAATTTAAAAGGAGGTGGTCCCTATGGAAGATTTTGGGTGGTTGATGGTGGTTGTGTCCCTAGAGGTCTTTGCACCTAAATGTAAGTATTCAAGGGATTTATCAATATACTGCTAGTTGGCCCTTTTTCCCAGGTGTCTCTGTGGGGGAACAAGTGTGACCTGTCTATCTCTGCTGGTCAAGACAACTCCCAGAAGGCCAGTGCTATAGATTCCCTCTCTGACCTTCAGCCCTTCATCCTGGTGGAGGACTCCAACATGGTATGGTCGACTCTTATTTCTGCACGGAGGCCAGGAGACTCTGGCAAGTTCACCCCCGGCAGAGTGGACATCGTTCTAGACAACGCCGGCTTCGAGCTAGTCACTGACCTGGTCCTTGCCGATTTCCTGGTCTCCGCTGGCCTGGTGCGCGAGGTCCGCTTCCACGGCAAGACCATACCCTGGTTCGTCTCCGACGTGACTGCCAACGATTTCCAATGGACCATCCGGCAGACCATGGCGGCCAATCACAAGTGGATGTCCAAGTGTGGCGTCCAGTGGCAGAGCTACGTGCAGGAGGGCATGTGGTCCTATCACAGCCACCCGTTCTGGACACAGCCTCACGTGTTCTGCGACATGGCATCCGACGCTCCCAACCTGTACGCGACCCTGCAGGGGTCAGACCTGGTGCTGTTCAAAGGCGACCTCAACTACAGGAAGCTGACGGGTGACAGGGACTGGGAACACACGGTGGCTTTCGCCACAGCACTGCGGGGCTTCGGGCCGGCCCCGCTGTGCAGCCTGAGGACTCTGAAGGCCAATGTGCAGGTTGGCCTGCAGCCGGGCCAAGGGGAGAAGCTCACTTCTCAGGATCCGCACTGGATGACCAGCGGAAAGTACGCCGTGGTTCAGTTCTACAGCCCACACTCTGAACATTAGGTTTTTAAGGGAACTTGCTGGAAGAGGCTGATGTTTAATTATAGTAAACCTTTGCAGTGTTATAATCAGGAGTTTTCTGTACAAGCCATATGACAGTTTAGGTATTAGTTTTTTAGGTTGACGTTTTGTAAGGTTATTTATCTCCTGTGGCTGGGTATTTTATCATGCTGGAAAAAGAAGATCAGAATGTTTGTATGAGGAAATGTTACATCATCTTTACCATCACATATAGAACTTCCAATTGCAGCACTTTGTAATTAACATTTGCTCCCCAAAGTCTAAATGAGAAAATAAGTATACATATATCCTCAACATAATGTATACCTGTTTACAGTATATATATTTTTGTGGGTCAGCCGCTTACTTTACTCCGCATGACTTTGGCCAGTAAAACTGGATACGCGCTCAGTTGTTTTCTCTCAATCGAATTATTTTTGCACCTTTTGAAAACGCTCAGTGATCGGTATGCATGCATCAACATGTGCAGTGTCGTTTACAATCATCTTAGTCAAATCACTGTTGACGAATCGGAAGGTCAGGAGATAAAGCTTTATCTAATTTGAAAGACTGTAGACTGTCATTGGGCCAGCTTAACAATAACACAGACGACGTGTGCCTGTTTTTTAAACAGCCGCAACACAAACCTGTATCTGAGCGGATAAGAGAGGATAGCTCAGTAAGCAACATGTTATGTCATCTATATTCCGCGTTAACGGTACCTTGGTTGTGATACTGCCATAGAGTAGTTTTATCCTTTCATGACAGTGATCTTGATTAAATAAAAAATCTTCAATGACTAGTCTTTTCCTCTCAAATTGTGATCTTTTGGGGCTGTTAGACTATAGTAGCGATTATAATGTGGATTTTTTTTTTTTTTTGTGGTAGTGTTGCTTTTTCATTCTTGCTTATTGTTTACAACAACTAAATATCCAACAACCCTTTTTTTTCAGGAGGGCTCGTAAATACTATAAAGTTAATCAGCTGGTAATTGAGAAGGCTCTCTAGAAAGAGTTTTTATTTTCCCGTTTGTTGTATGCACTAGAATAATTTCATTTCCTGCAGTATATTCAATTTTGTATAAATGTAGCCGGGAAATTAATTTCACTATGGGACTGACATCTTGTGCCCATGGTCTATTATGAAAATGACTGTAATAACATGTTGAGCCATTTAGGTGACTTACTCATTTCTCATTTTCCAGAGTTCTAATGATATCGTAGTGTCATCTTTCTATCATCGGTAAATCTAAAAAAAAAAAAAATAAGGTAAATCATTATCATCAGTGCTACTTGTTTTCCACTTGACCTGACATGTCCTAAAATTGGGTTGTTTATCAAAGAAAGACAGATGAGAATCCGCCACCATTGCCAAATGTTCAATTTATCCTGTAGAGGTCAGTGGCAGTTTGATATTACATATATTCTGATGACTAGTTATGAAAATTGATGGCAATTAGTATTATAATTTATGTCCTTTGTTGATTGTCTTTAGGTAATTCTTATTGCTGTTAACTAAAGAGTGAGTACTAATGATTCAATGAAAGGTTCTGCTAAAAAGTAAATAACATCAGCTTGGAGTATTTGAAAGCAATGCTATTTGCTTGGTGTGCTGACTCTTGCTATTGCTATTTTTCTTTCAAGTGGTTCAAATCACGAGGTCTGCATTTGACCTTAACTTTACAAGGGCAGGAGACATCCCTGAAAATCACAGAACTGGAACTTTTCAGCTGTCAACAGGGACGTTTGTTTCTTAATGCAATTTACCTTTAAGGTTCCAATTTGATTTGTTTATGCAGTGTTCCATTTGATGTCTGGCTTCCACCGGTAAAGTAATGATTGACTAACCTATCAAATACCCTGGGGTAATACTCTCCAAAACATAGAAGCCCATCTTTCATTACATTTTTCCCCAGGAATGATTGTGTAATGTTGGTTGCTGGGGTGAGATCTGACCTCCTGCTCTGTTTGCTGTGTTATTGTGACCTGGCAGCCACATACAGCATCGCTATCGATTTGGCTGCTTCTTTAATCTGTTTATCCTTTTTTCTTTTTAACCCGTCCCTTGTTCTCATTGTGTCCAACTAATGTCAGAGAGGGAGAGAGAGGGGGAGAGAGAGAGAGGGAGTGAGGGGAAAGGGGGGAGATGAATGAGCAGCTTCAGTGTCTCAGCTGTGCTCGATAACACAGCAGTGAAGATGTGGGTGATTGATGCTTAAGAGGTAAGTGTTGTGTTTCTTAAGAGTGAAATGTAGTTTTCTGGTGGGGCCCCTGTGTTTTTAAACTGTTTTCTGAATGTCTGATGTCTACATTGATTTGATTAGTCCCAGGTGTATTCAATAGTCTGGCTAAGCAGAGTGCTGCCTGGTTGTGCGTTATTCTGATACCGTGCTGAATATCATCTAAATAGATCAAGTATTCAAAGAGTGAACCACAACAGGTGCAACCTTTAGCCACTCAAAGCCGTTCAGGATGATGCAATTCTATGGCGGGAAAGCATTATATAGTGCTGAAAGAGAGGATAGGTAATGTGTTTAGGTGTCCGTTCCTCTAATCCCCTTTTCTCTTGCTCTCCCCCTGGCCTTCTCATCCTCCCACACACCAGTTGAGATTTATGTGAGGAAAAGAAGGAGAGCTATGCTTCCAAAAAAAAAAAAAACTGAAGGTGGCTGGGAGGAGTCTTTTAGGATGGGGTATTTTTGTGGGGCGGAAGCAAATGAAAAGAGGGTTGAAGTCCCAGAAAGACAGCGACCGGGCAGTCGGAGGGACCGCCGGACCCCCCGTTTCCTCTTTACCACTAGGGCTCCTTCGGAAAGAAAACGACAGACAGAGTAGTGAGTGGATAAGGTAGAGAGATAGGGGGTGGGGGTGTCCTCCCTCCCACCTTAGGGAGAGCCAGTGTGAATCATGTTGCTTATCAGTGCTGTGGTGCTGTGATGTTGCTCAGGCAGAGCCCGGCGCAGTGCAGGCAGCCTCGCAGACCAGCGCTCAGATCCAGGACCGGCCCTGCCACCTTAGCTCTGGAGACCCTATCCCCGCCACCACGCGCCCCCCTCGGTGACATGTACCCCGAAGAGAGCCGTGGAGGACCAGGCGGAGTAGCCACGGTGGACTTCCTGCACGAGGGGGCATACGAGTACGCTGCCCCCGCCCCCGGGCCCCTTTACAGCCACTCCAATGCCGGCTACTACTCGACCCCGCTGGATGTCCACGGACCGCCCTCCGACGGCAGCCTGCAGTCCCTGGGGAGCGGGCCCGCCAGTCCCATGGTGTTTGTGCCTTCAAGCCCCCAGCTTAGCCCCTTCCTGCACCCAACCAGCCACCCAGGGCTGCCCAGCCAGCCTTACTACCTAGAGACCACCTCCACCACCGTTTACAGGTGAGGGAATAATAGTCTCTCTCAGTGCGTTCCATCGTGGTTCAACAGGCATGTGGGGCTCTTGGTTTGTGGTTTCTTATATTTTATGTTATTATTATTTGGGAAAGCGGATTTATTCGGACATAATGTGTGAATCTGGAGGAGCAGGAGATGGATGGGTGAGTCATTTCAAGTCGTTCAAGCTTGTTTCCTCTGAATGCTGATGGATGACACCAGCCGGTAGATATCTTATTTGGTCAGTTTTGTTTGCACTGGGTTCCGTTGGTTGTGCTTAACTGCCCCAATCCAGTCAAGATGTAAATAGACCTTAGTCTCGTTCCTAAGTATGATATGGAGGTCTGAAAAGCCCATTTTACTTTTCTGCATGTATTGAATACCTAATTAAATAATTTAATCAATGAAAAACATTTCCCATTCAGTATTTAGATAAAGACTTATTGCTTTTATATGAAGCTAAAACATTTTCTCTGATTGATTCTGTTGATTTGTGCTACTAGTGATAGAACATATACATATATAAAGTCCATATGACGCACTCTTGTCCTGAATTATGGCATTGACAATTCTGTTTAGTCCTCAAAATGGAATTATATACACATTCATGTTATATGAGAACATTCTCCCTTATCCCCGCTTCCTAACAAAACATTACCATTATCTGAATAGAAAGGATCAAGCCTTGCTCTGGTTTCTAATTCCAGAGATTAAGGACTTTGTTAAAGACCTTGAGAAAAGAACAATACGTAAGTACAACAAAAGTACACAAGTACGCTTCGTTTCCTGACTTAAGGGGAAAAACAGTCCCCTGCCCTTGTCTCCACTTTTATATTCTCTCAAAGTGTCACCCAATGTATACTGAACATCAGTATTGATATGCTCTGCATGTATTGAATCGACCCAGACCTTGGTTCACTCTCCATGCTGACGAAAATAAAGATTTACTCCTGAAGCCTGTTTTCAACCAGAGTAGGGCCTAATTGCTTTCGGTTGGATTTCCCGTGAGCACTTACATAGACCTATTGTATAAATTGCTACATCACTCAATTATTATGCTTTAAGAATAAAGAATTTCTTAAAATCAACCAAAACCATAAAAAAAAAACCACTAAATTGCCTACATTTAAAGAAAACTGTACAACATTTGACAGATCGAGTGTTGCATCAAGTCAACAGCCCGTTCCCAGGGAGGACCTCTGCGGTGTCAGCGATGCCCCGGAGACGTACGGTGCAATGGGTTCAGGGGCGGTGTCGGGGCCCGTCACGTTTGAGATGACCAAAGAGACCCGCTACTGCGCTGTGTGCAGTGACTACGCCTCTGGGTACCACTATGGGGTCTGGTCCTGTGAAGGCTGCAAGGCCTTCTTCAAGAGGAGCATTCAAGGTCAGTGGAGCGCGTACTAACAGGTCCATTCTGGAACCTGTTTGGTAAATATTGTTAAACGTGTTGAGTGTTTCATTATTAAAATGGGGTAAGTGGTCGTGTGTAGCATCTGTGATGCATAGTAGTAGTTTAGTAGTTTATAAACCTCCTGTTTTGGACATGGTATTTGGATATGTTGTGAAAACATGCATGATGAAATCCCTCGTTTTAAAGGAAACACTTTCACCAAACTCACGGCACCATGTTGTTTGAGTGTGAATTAGATTGGACAAAGCACATACAGTATGCACATGCACACACGCCCCAGTGTTGCGTGAGTGGTTTCATAGGCCCGTCGGAACTGCTCCTTCTAACCAATACATTTAAATCTAAATTTGTAGACCCACTGCATTGGCTAAAAAAAAACACTGGCAATTTCCAAGAAACATTATGCACTTCATTCAAGGAATAATTTTTCCATTGCGCAACTGTATGCATCAAGGAATAGTCCGGTCCATCGGTTAATAACTATAAGAGATAGCAGAACTGCACATGACACATTATTTCATAAATAGGACTTTCACAGAAAAATACAGAGCACTGTGTCCCCGCTAAGAAATGTTTCCATCTATCTGTCAACAATGGAGGCAGAGATGGGATTTCATCTGCCACATCTGGTAGATCAGATGAGCAGTCACCGCAGGATGGAAAATGGAACATTCTCTAGCCAATGATTATCAATGCACAGGTTATGAAAGCATGTGCGTGTGCGGGTGGGTGCATGTATACAGTGCATGTACAACGGACAGGATGTTTAACTGCAACTATGACACATCGAGAAAGACAGGGAGGGACCCTTAAGAGACCCTTAATGAGACAGGAAATGCAGGTTGAGTGATAATAAACTCAAAAATAAATACAATTTCAGTGTACAATTCGTAGTCACCCAGAGACTTTCTATCATCTCATTTGTTCTTGTCATGTAAAACCTCTTCATTGTTACGGTAACAAACGGTAATTGTTACCGTCCGTTCCCATTGCCTCTGTAGAACCTGTTGTGATGCCTTAATCTAACATTCCCTCCAATGTGTGTTGAACTCATCCACTGCGGTGTCTTACGCTCGTTTTAAAATGAGTTAGAGGAGGCACCGAAATGTATTGGTGGGGTATTTCAGGGGAAAATGTCAGGTATTGCAATGAAAGAAAAAAAAGAATATCCTGAAAATGCATTGGTTGCCATGGTAATGACAAAGCAGACATACAAAGTTGTAATTTCCTGCGTCCTAGATCAATTTGCAATTGGATGAGACTGTTCCCTGCTACAGAATAACTTTCATCTGTGCTGCTCACTGGAGTGGAGGACTAGGAATAAGCAAGGTTTTTTTTCTTCATTTTAGGTCACAATGACTATATGTGCCCAGCGACCAATCAGTGTACTATTGACAGGAACCGGAGAAAGAGCTGCCAAGCATGCCGCCTAAGGAAGTGTTACGAAGTGGGCATGATGAAAGGAGGTGCAAGCAAACAGTGGCAGAGATACATACACACACACACACACACATCAAGACCTTTATTTTATTGTTGGTTCTTTTAAAGTTGTAGTTTTATTTTACACTTAGATTAGTTTTATTTACAACATTTCCGCTTTAATTCTTCATTAGTACGCCTGTATTCATTTTTCTGACTGGCCACTTTTATATACTTTAGGTACCTTTATCCAATTACTTGCCAGTTATCAATATAATATCTTTGTTGTCTTAAAGAAGATTGGCAACTAGCATTAAAATGCTGGGAACAAAATGCAGATAAGCTTGAGAGACTCACTTTAAAATGACCTTGAAATTATTTTCTCTTAAGGAGTACAGCAGCTGATTAGCGCACACCCGTATTTTTTGTTGTTTTCATACTTCTTCAATTACACAGGCATCTATGCACACACTCGGACTCTACGGCAAGGGCAGGATGTGAAGTTGTGTGTGTGTGTGTGTGTGTGTGGGGGGGGGGTTACTTAGGTAAGTCTGATAAGGCACTGGCAGCGCCAGTCTCCTATAAATTTTCCCCTGTACCCCAGGTATGCGTAAGGACCGTGGGAGCCGCGCAATGCGCAGAGACAAGCGGCGCTGTGGCACCAGCTGCCGAGACAAGGCTTCTAAGGAAGTGGAGCACAGAACAGCGCCCCCGCAGCACGGGAGGAAAAACTGCGGCAGCGGTAGCACCGAGGGAAAGGAAGGAGGAGTTGGTGGGGGAGGGGGAGGTGGAGTAAGGGCGTCCACAATCACCATGCCTCCTGACCAGGTACCAACCCCCAAATAAAACAGACCAGCATCGCTTCTACCATTTTTTTATTTTTTATTTTTTTTTAAAAACACAAAGCTCCCTGACCGCCTATTTCCTGCCTGCCTGCCGATTTCCAAATGCTCAGTGCTGTTCTCTTGTTTATATGCTGGCCTCCTCAGGTCCTCCTACAGCTCCAGGGTGCGGAGCCCCCTATCCTGTGCTCCCGCCAGAACATGAGCCGGCCCTACACGGAGGTCAGCATGATGACCCTGCTCACCACCATGGCCGACAAGGAGCTGGTGCACATGATCGCCTGGGCCAAGAAGGTGCCAGGTTAGAACACAGACAGAGTACCACGTAATGCTATTGGGGAGCCATGTGTTGGCGAATAGTATTGAATTGTGTGTAAGATCAAGCATCCTTACTCTATTTATTAAGAGTTTTAAAACCTAAACTTTTGGGCAGGTTATTTCCATATTTAGTGTATACATGCATAATAACCTGAGGGGAATTAGTATTTTGTCTCCAATTTCCCATGAAATCCCTCATTTTAAGAGGAACTACTTTCAGGCCAAGTCGCATCGCTATTGTGTTCGGATATGAATTGAAAGCACGAGATTGGACGAGGCTCCCGGGTATTTTTCTCTAAGCAGCTCAATGGGGATAATAGTTTTGGAGGAGCTTGTATTACACATTGTAATACAAGTGAAATAGAGTGAAAATAGGTTTTAGCTAGCACACTCCGAGGCTTGGACACTGTTTTTTTCTTTCAGAAAGGGGGATATTTTACTGTATTTGCTGCAAATGCTGTTGGCCAGTCGAAAGGCCAACAGATACAAGAGGAAACATTTAGAATGAACTGGAATATCAAATTGGAAGAAGATAATGGGCCTAATCATGATTATTTATTTTATTATCATGATAATGATCATGAAATGTGACAAATCCCAATAACGGGGTGGGGATGTAGAGTGTAAGGTGATGCAAGACCTTCACAATGGCGCACGCACGCACGCACGCACGCACGCACGCACGCACGCACGCACGCACGCACGCACGCACGCACGCACGCACGCA
>JAOEHI010000017.1:1921125-1982267 GCA_025447815.1 Percopsis transmontana
CCCCCCCCCCCCCCCCCCCCCCCCCCCCCCCCCCCCCCCCCCCCCCCCCCCCCCCCCCCCCCCCGCGCTACGGCTATCCTAGGGGTAGCTACAGCACCCCCAAGCCCATCCCTGGCGCCGACCCTTGTTGGGAAAGTGAGTTAGCCTCTAGTTTGCTTACCTTGATTTGTATTTCTACTACCTTGTCTAGCGATCCGTACTCTTTAATATCCATTTGATTCCTCAATTTGGCACGCAGCATGCCGCGTTGCTTTAAATCATTTCAAGACTAGAAATGGGCACCAGATCACAGTCTCGTATGTTAATCTTATTGTATAAGTCTGGTGTTCTAGCTCTCGCCAATGCAGAACTTTTGAGCTTATGCTTTAATGTCAGTTCACAAATACCTTCAATAGTAAAGTCTTCCTCTTGGGAATTCTCTATGATGTGTATGATGACTATGACATCCACTTGGCAAGGCACACTTCATCGTATAGGCTACTGTATGCCAGGCATAAGTAATGATGAAATTGCGTACACATCCCCCAGGGTTGACCTTGAGCAGATCTGTCAAGCAGGCACAATATTCATCATGCATTAGAACAATAAACACATTATTTATCCTCTGTTTTGATTGTGTGCTTTTATTGTGAAAGACATGGAGGAACTGAAATAAATTTTCTATTTATTTCATACATGAGCCTAGTATTTTGTGTTTTTCTGACCTTTTTGAAGCTCGACCCTGACAAATACCACATATTACAAAAACATACTAAAACTAACACAGAAACTAATAAAAAGAAACAAAAACTAAGCATTTTCAAAAAATAAAGACTAACAAGTAAAAACGAATAAAATATAAAAATGAATGAAAAATGCAAAACCATTATAACCTTGACTGTGAGCGCCTGTAAAACAGATGTGTGAGCGCATATAGTCCTATAACTGTTTGTATTCAATGGGCCAACAAGTAGGATAATTCACACCCAGAGCAGGGCTGATGTTACACAGAGCGGAAAAGCTCTGCTAGCTTTAAACACACACACACACAGGTCCGTGCAAAATAGATCTATACAGATATGATTACGTCTAGAAAATGTCTATATGTCTAAAATGTCTATGTCTAAAAGTACATGCATGTGCACACGTTCTCTGCCTCTCTTCTCATCTGTTTCTGCCTATCTCTCTTTCTCGCTGACACACACATTAACTCTTTTCTTATTATTATTGTTGTATGTTGTATGTTATTTCAAGTAATCTTAGCAATGTGTGTTAACAAGTTATGCTAATATTACCATAACGGCCATACTTTCTGTACACATTTAAAGGACAACACGCAAGTTCTCTAATGGAGGTGTGTGCTTGTGTTGTTAGCGTATCTTTGATCTAAAAAAGGGCACATGCACACCTGCTTGACCTGGATGAGGTGAATCAAACCCCGTCCTGTTTATTGTTTCATTTAGTCTATTTTGGGAGACGAGAACTCTCTAATCCACTTGCATGTGCATGAAGCAATGGCTCATGTCTCAACTGAGGTTTTGGACTGATGCCAAGTAAAATGGGAACACATCCGGACCAAGAAAGGAACATGCTAGCCTACATCAAACAGTTGAGAGCCAGAAAGCAGTCAAAGTTATTTTACTAAATAAATCCATTGGTTATTATACATTGATTGAATAAAGCATTTTCTAATACACAGGTTTCCTTCTGGCGTTTGTAAGTAAATTTAGACTAGAGGCATGAACAATTGATAACCCCCCCCCACACACACACATACGCACGCAGACACATAACATAGCAGGTCAGTTGTCGATAGCCGGAGCTCTTGTGACATCTAGTGGTGATGATATCTAATTTTCACCGCTATCTTCTCTTATTCTCCTACAGGAGCTTTATTCTAACGGTTAGTAATTGAAAAATATCTTCATTTACATTATCTTAGGTTAAAATATGGTAATAAAAAATAGAGGGTAATTCGTATGTAGTCTATAGGCCTTACAAGACACCTACGCACTGTACTCTAGGTCTTTAGTGTTTTTACCGTTTAGATAGGACTTCTCACTTTTAGGTTTCCGTTAACGTTTGTATAAAACACAAAACACCGACATTACAAACCTAATAAGAAATTCAGAAGAAACGCGCAATGTTTGCATGAGGCGCACTTGACGTTACGCACCGTAATCCCCCAGTAGTCGGCCGGTGGAGCTTGGCACTTCCGTGTTTGCCCGGTGAGCCGAGCAGTAGGAAAGGCGTTGTGGGCGCAGCATCCAGGGACACAAAGGACGGGCGACGATGGCGGACATATCACTGTATCTCACCAACGTTAATGTGTCTATAAGCCAAGGCATGCGTGACCAGGTGGGTGAATCGGCAATGTCAGTATATGCACGTTGTTCAATTTCGTTGTTCATGTTTCTTTTTTAAATGTCTGATGCCGTGAGCATCAGCGTATCTTTGTTTACGACGTGACTCACGTCGATCAGCGCGAGGCAGTTTATGGCTGTCCCTGAGCTGTCGTTATGTCACGTCAGTCTTAATTGTATCATTGCATTATAGAAAGAAAATCCTTTTTCTCGCCTGCAGAAAATCATGAAGTCTTAATACGTATTTTTAATTTCCAGTGACATTAATTTGGCCTATTAAACCAGTCCATTTAACACAGATTTCTCTGTCCTTTATTAAATTCTGCTATTAGATTAGAGACTCATTGTCTCTAATCCTTACTATATGCCTCCCCCTACCAGCCTCCGAGCCCAAACACGGGGAAGGACTTTGAGAGTGTGGAGCTGGGAGACCTGGGGAGGAGAGAGGAGGGACGCGAGGAGCCCAAGGAGAAAGCGCCCCGGCGCATCATCCATTTCTCCAGCGGGGAGACGATGGAGGAGTACAGCACGGACGAGGAAGAGGCCGAGGACCGGGAGCAGGAGAAGAGAGACCTGCTGTCCTCCCCGGTCGATGCGGTGAGGGTGAGGAAAGATGGAGGCAACAGGGAAGGCTTTATGTGTTTTACAGAGAAAGAGAGGAGACATGTTGTGTCTGTGCACGCCACTGTGTTGTGTGGTTAAGGGTGAGAGAATAAGCAAGGTGCGTATGTGCCCCGCATGAATAGTTGATTGGTGGAACCGTTTGTGTTTGAATGTGGGTGTTTGATATGTAGTCCTACCCATAAGCATTGACATAAATAATTTAAAAGAGCAACCGTGCCTGTGAAAGAGCAGACACAAGCACATATACAATTCTGTTTGAACAGATCCTTACTTGTACACAGTTAATGATTCAGTAACTCACACCAGTCTAACGTCGGAAGATATGTACTCCTATGTTGCAGTCAAAGATGACCTGGGCTCCATATTTCTGGTTCCACATGTGGAGAGCTGCAACATCCACTATATCAGGTGTGATGTGTTGCTTTGATGACATTTATTAGCTACGTACTGCATTAGGTCACTGTCTAAAAACGGAGGGACTTGTTCATGAAAGGTTCTTACACAATTATTTTGTCCTCATTCTGTTATAAAGTAAACACTCTACTAAACTTCCAAACATCATTATGAGAGATGCAGTCTGATAAGATGAAATGTGTGCCGTTGATATTTTATAGCCTGTGTACCAGCCCAGTTAGAAACTGGCTAGCAACCACCTGTAGCTCTGCTAGTGTTGCAACTACCTGCAATGCAGTTTGGCTGCATTGGCATTTTTTGGCCAGATGTGGTGCAAGTTGGTCACATGAAAATTGGCTTTGGCTAGCAGAGCAGACAAATTGCTAGCCAGGTAGGTACCCAGGCTTCGTCATTGGTTTTGCATCATTTGTGATGAATAACAGGTTTCCTCTTTACTACTACTGGTCTCTTTAACTTCCTCAGTTTCTCTCTCATTCATATCAGCCTGTGACTACCTCGGAGAGCGGATGGCCTCTCTCTTTGGCATTACGTCAGCCAAATATCAGTATGCCATTGATGAATATTATAGGATTAAGAAAGAGGTATGTGAAAATGCATGTACGAATATTGTAGAAGAGACGCTATCAATTGCTAAGTGCTGAGTATTTCTCCCAATGTCCTCAGAAGGAGGAAGAAAATGAAGAAAACCGTTTGTCTGAAGAAGCCGAGCGATCCTTTGACCAATCACAATGCCAGGAAGAGCAAGACGAACCAGTCACCATGTCAGATCACCCTGAAGTCACCGCCCCCACTCCGGAAGTGACCTATCGGATTGAGAATGAAAATCAGGCCTCTGCCTCCACCATCAGGGTCCCTGCTATTGTCACGGCAACCTAACTGCCTCTAGAGACAGAATGTTCTCGTTCACAAACACTTTTCTCATATTAGTCTCTAAAGAAGAAACACCACTGTTTGTTCCAGCACTGTTGTGGTTTTGTGTAGGACACGGATGTAGAATAGAGTTGCACAGTGGTGACCAGACTGGTCATTCTACTTTGTTATTCTGTCTCTCTGCCACAGCCAGACAGATTAAAATCTGCTTTTTGGAAGGAACGGTTTACTGTTCCTTCCATCTGACTCTGACAGATTGAGTAATGTGCCTAAACCACTCACACAGCCAATTCGGTGCCAGATATATGAAAAAAAATAATATTTGAATATGCTTTAAAGTATTTAAAAACTTTCTTGTTTTGGTTTGGAACTTCGAGAGCACTTATTTCTCCTGCATGCAAGTGCTGTGCAGCTCACATGCCCCTCTACTCCTCCCCCTACAGCTCTAATAGACTCACACCATTCTCTACTCCTCCCACTACATGGTGTGTTTCAAACATAAACAGTGAGCTAGGGCAGACATTTTGGGTTCTGGGGGTGCTATAGCACAATTAAGAAGTGTATAAGAGATGGCAGATGAGAGTCTTTTTAAAGATTCAAACCATTTCACTCTGTTCAAAAGAAAGTTCCTCATGACCGAGATGCCCCATTCTCGTTCTATGAATGAGTTACTCGTTCATTGAACGATACATACATTCTTCCTCAACATTCAGACTTGAAATAGCATTCGTTCAGAGTTACTCAAGTGAATCGGTCAGTTCTACCAACCTTAATATGTCCACAACCCACCTCCAAAGGGATATTTGCGCATGCTAGAAACATAAATGTTTCTTTTAAAACTAGGAAAGCTATTGCAGACTCAAGGCAGTCAAACGTTAATAAGCGAGAGATATTTTAAATAATGAATCCGTGCATGGCGTTGAACGCATCTTTTGATTCACTTAAAAGATTTGTCCCTTTTGAACAAATCGTTAACGACTGAAACATCTCTCGAGTGTATATAATAACACTTAACATATTCACAGAGCATATTCAATCACTATTATGCCTATATCTGGCACAAGTAGTGCACTGTTAATTCAAAACGAGTTTGTGGTTATGCCAAAGAGATAATCTCAACACTAATAAGTCCCTTGTGTGATTATGTTCACTGTATGCAACAGCTGTGGTTTGTATATGTTTTTGGAAGCACTGACGCAAATGCCCCTAAGCCTTAACGTATACTGGCTCTTGGATTGTCTTTGGACCATGGAAACGCTGCTTGCACCTTTCTTGATACAGAAAGGAGAGCAACAGGTTTTTTTGTGTTTTCAGTTTCCCTTAGCCGCCCTGAGTTGTCAGTATAGTAATCATAGCAGGGAACAACAACATTCTAAGTCAGCATTCAGAAATGCAAACTTACACATCTGTGTTTCTAGAACATTAAAAAAAAGAATTTAATTTATTTCAGTGATCCCCCTGAAAATTTGTTTGAAGTATTTTTATATTTTTTAAGTAACAACTAAATAAACTGCTAATAAAATTATAATTAATATAATATAAAAGTGTTTTAATTTTACTTATAACTAATTACTAGTTCTTCTTTTGCGAAAGGAATATAGTTCAGTTAAATAACATGAATGAATAAAGGTATGTTTCCATTCCTCCAACTGCGGCCTATGAAATAGCTGCCAACACTTCCTCGATTCCCAGGGCCTACAAATATTTCAACAGGATATTGGTTTGTATTTAATAGGCATCAACGGCTCCAAAAGGAAAATCTCCCTTATTTTAACAAGTCAATGTAACTATGCTGCCAGACTCATGTTTGAGTGAGAAGAGAGTGTCTTTGTCGCAGGCCACAAAGACGTCAATGTCATCCTGTACCCACTGGGGTGAGGTCAAAGACCTGAAGAGGCATTGTCAGCTTGCTCTACAATGTAACCATTCTGGAGTCAGAGTGGGCTTTACTGGTGTAAAACGACTACTACTGTACTCTAAAAGGCAACAACATATATTTATTAAAATGTTATTGTACATTGTTAAAGATAAATGGCAATATGTTTGAGTACTTACTTTCCCTGGCTTGTTTAGATCTAAGTATTTGCTTTTATTTGATAAGGTGTTTTTTTATTTCATTTTGCAGTGAAGTCTGACAGGAATGTGACTTACTTAGATAGTTCCTGAAATCAAAAACCAACACCAATACAGGTGTATTTCGAAAAACCGAAACAAATCTTGGCCTTCTGGTAATTCACACACAATTGTCTGAAAGTGTTGTTCCAATATATACAGTACAATACAGCCTTATAAATAGATATCACCTTCGTATGAAAGCCAGGAAGTGTTCCTCATATTCAATACAAAATATACTTAATTATTTATTTTCCAGAGCACAATAAGAATGCGGTATTTGGTGTGGCTGCATGCATTTAACAGTAAATCATTGTGGTAGTACCATGATGAGACAGCTCATGTCTAATCCTCAGCTGAGTGTGTTGGTGAAATCAGTCTATAACACAGGCAGGCCACACAAGGACATCCTTCAGCATTCATGTATAGGCCTGTGTGTAATACCACCCACTGCCAACCAGCACTGCAAAGTAGCCTACACACTGAATAATGAAGAACTGCCTATAATTCACTGTCCCACTGTAAAAAGCCCAGCGAGGTACGGCAGATTATGAGGCCTATAAATGTGTTTAGAATTTAAACTTTTAGATGTTTTTGTAAGATACGATTTTTTGAAATCGTTGAAAAACAGCTCCTGGCAGTTTTTTGTCTTGAATAATTAATGATTGTTTTGGATAGTAATTTACATATTTATAGACCGAAATTTGGATCTTGTTTTCCACCCATATATAATTAAAAAACTAGTTGAAGGTCTGTGTAAACTTTAGTGCTTAAATTGCTAAAACTGCGTTTTGCGTCAACAAAGTATTATAATTATGCTAAAATTTGGTGGTAGTAGGCCTAGTTGCTATTTATTTATAACACATTCAGCAGAACGAAAGTGAAACCTGTCCTAAGTCACCTATTTTTTGTGAACCAAGAAGGAACACTAAGTGCAGCATTATTAGAGAGGGTCTTCATCAACAAGTGCCAAAGCGCCATTTTGTCATCCTAGTTGGAGAGGACTGTGCGGACTAGTTTATTTGGTTATGCAGGTAATTCTAGTAGGATATGATTTTGTAACAGCTAACAGCTTGTAATAGCTAACATCAAGTACTCCTCAATTAAAAGATATCCTAGATATCCTGTTTTTTCATTTGGTAAACGAATTCTATTGGAGTAGCGTAACCCACGTGACCAGAAAGTGGTGGGAACATAATTGTCAGTTTCTTTAATATTTAAGCGTTTCCTCGGCTTTTATTGCAATTCTACGTTTAAGCATGGAATAACTAATTTGCTGCTTTGTAAATCGTGCTTGGACAGATTTCTGGACAAAAACCATCAGTAATAATGACATTGCCGTGAATGGCTTGCTTACTTCCGACAAATTAACACTATCGCTTCTCGGCCTTTTGGCTAAGATCAAGTGTAGTATCTGTTCTTATCAGTTTAATATCTGATACGTCCCCTACCCGGGGACCATATATTAAATTGATTTTTGGAGCAGGGAGATGGAATAGGGGCTTGCTCCATCCACTCCACGCATCGACCTGGTATTGCAGTACCTCCAGGAACGGTGCACCCCTAAGGTCTGTGAAAAATCAAGTCATCAAATGCAATCTAATGATTATTATACATAATTTTATGTATATAGTGCACTTGCCTCCACAATTAAATACCATCTGTAAAACCTATAGGCCTACACTTGATTAAAACAATAAAATACTTATTTTAAAAGGCTTCACAGTTGAAAGGCATTTTAGACATGTAAAAGAATGTGTGTGTAGTAAAAGGTCTGTTTGTGTGCCAGTTTAAATGTTTGTGTGTCTTTAAAAGTGAGCGTGTTAAAAGCTCTCAGACATTGTGCAGGAGCTGGGTGAGCCCTTATCAAGGTAACTCATTCCGCTCTCTCAAACAGTTTCTTTCCTTGTTGGTGCTCAGAGGAGATCCTCCACCTCCTGCTCCTTCCCACCTGCCACACCCGGAGAGCCAAATATTCAGAACATTGACTGCGTTCAGGACAAGGTAACGTTTAGTCTACTTTACGTTCAATAAACATAAACAGCAGTGGACTGAACGGCCGTTACAAAACAGGGTGTTGGGCTGTGGGTTGGACGACGTTAACATAGCCAACAACTAAACGATTGTTTGTGCTTTGCTGCTGTAGATTGATGCTTTTCAGTGGTGCAGATGCACAAGATGATGGTGGGGATACAACCTGTCTGTCGGTGCTGTAGCTCACAAAACCTGTACCAGTTGCTAGGAAGGATATGTCAAAAAATTACGATTTTGAATTGAATTTCATAATGAGACGGCATACCTTTCAGGTGAAATAAGTTGGTAATGAATGCGGCATCTGCTGCTGGTATTAAATAGCGATGATGACAAATACTCACAAAAATGTATAAAACACCCCAACAGCTTCCAAATAAGCGGCTTCACTACAAATACACATCATTGAACAACATTCGCTACGCCTATTGAACTCAGACAACACCTTTAAAAGTAGTTCAACAACGTTGCAAACGTTTGAGGAAACGTCGTACACAAGTGCTTGCCAGAACGGTGGTAGTTGTAGGCCGGGCCGAGCATTGGACACAGCAGAAAATCGATGTTGAACCTCCTCCACTCTGCTATAGTGTCATACATGTAGTCCTGGCATAAAGAAGAACAAATAAAACAGCTGTTCTCAATCCTTTTGGTCCCACAAATATTATTTCAACTTCTTTAAGTTATCTTGTGCCCATGGTCCCGAACCCCACACAGAGAGCCAGAGGTTTAAGCACAGGGATTACTGGTTACCATCCATGTCAGCCTACACATCGCTGTGCCAACTGCTTCCTACCTCTACATCAACATGATGGTTCCACAGCTCTGGAATATTCCTATGAAAGAGAGCGGGGGAAAGGAGGAAGATGGATCCTCCCGTTACGTTATGAGATGTAATGGGAGGTGATCCGACTTAATAATGTTTCAGAAGTGTTAACCACCTCTTACCTGACTCCTTTAGTATATTTAATGTTGTCCGCAACACGTGGAAACTGAGGAAATATAATAAGCATTAAATACCTGTAGGATCAGATAGTCATAAATAAATAAAGTCAGAAAACTGCAGGGAAGTGCCGTGTAGTTAGCGGACAGCAAGGCTACCAACACAACTAACTGCCAATTCATGACAGACTCTTGTAGCTTTACAACATCTTCTAGAAAGGACAATACTCACCAGGGGCTTATGGAGCGTAGAGAGGACCGTCTTCACTGCGGAAGGAAGGCTATAAAGAGACATCTGTGCGGTCAGAGCTTCTTAAAAAAAACAATTTAGTTCATTTTTAAAAGAACAAAGTGAGTATTATGACTAAAATGATGAATGTGATTCATGTCATTCTGCGAGATTGAAATTGGCTTGCAGAAGTTTAATAGCGTTAAGATTTAAATACTAGAGGTTTACCAGCACTCATTAAATGATTATTTCGGACGGCGGTGTGTGGTTGCCTGCCGTAGCATAGCATTTTGATTTTTATATATTATGATTACTGCCTTGGTTTTGATAAAACTACAGCACCCCATAGCACCAGCAAAAGAATATCTCTGGCACTGCACCCGCCTGTGTAAGTGGTATGTTTGGAGGGATTTGCACTGATAGTCCACTAGCGTTGACTCTGTGTTATGTGTATGGCACATTTGCGTTTGTGTGTTGTTGCTAGTTTTTCAAATGTGTATGGCATGGCCTTCGTGGGTTGTTGCCGGTATGCTAGCCTACATTGAAAAATAGAGGAGCAGGTAGCGGCATAAATGTATGCGCCGGCACTTAATTCAGGGAAAACGTAATCATCACAGTATAACACCAAGTCAACTAAACTTCAGGGATATCAATCTGTCTAGTTAGGCAGCATAAGGGATTGTGAATCAATGCCACCTGTTTTGGTGCAAATGAAAGTGACAACAGGGGCACTGGAGAGGCAACAGGGAATGGTTTTGCAGGTGGTCACTACTGTGTCACTACTGGTAGCACGAGGCGGTACCTGCAACCTCCATTCAGGTTGCACAGGCAGTCCAGCTCCTCCAGGATGGCACATCAATATGTGCCACCGCAAGAAGGTTTGCTGTGTCTCCCTGTACAGTCTCAAGAGCATGGAGGTGATACCAGGAGACGGGCCGTAACACGAGGAGGGCTGGAGAGGGCCGTAGTAGTGCATCAACCCAGCAGCAGGACCGGTATCTGCTCCTTTGTGCGAGGCAGAACTGGAGGAGCACTGCCAGAGCCCTACAATATGACCTCAAGCGGGCTACTGGTGTGCATGTCTCCATGAGGGCCCTAAATCCTCTAGCGGGACCTGTGCCCAGCACCGGGTTGCCATGATGAAATTCACTCACGTTGGACCAGCCTGTGATTTCAATGGTTTCCTTTTTTTTTTTGGTATGAAATGCGTTGCTTACAGAAGACACAGAGCATATCGCGTCCGATAGCGTTGTAAGTAACATCTGTGATCTGCTCTCTACCAGGTGGTCATCAATAAACCGTGATCACCAAGTTCCTCTCTGAGTCTTCCTTGGTTCAGACAAAAAGAGGTGCGCTCTAGTTGGGGGGATAGGTGACTATGTACTAGTGCTGGCCCATGTGTCTTCAGGAGCTATAGAATTTCCACATTAAAAGGTTGCCTTTTTCCTCGTAACTGGACCATTGCCTGCCTGTTTCTGCCCTATTCCACCTATTCAGTACCACAAGAGCCATCTCTGAATAGAGGGTTTTATCTATTTGCCCTACATACTGGCTCAGCAACACAATACAGTAACAGGCACTGCTCTGCCTCATTGCCATGGAAAAATCTATGCCTTCAGTGATTTCTATGGCTACTGTTGTAGATTTTCAAAGAAGGGTACCCACATATTTTTAAGGAAGGTCGCCCCTCCATCTGCCAGGATTCCTTTTAAACACAGTTCTTGGGTGGCATATTTGACCCTGGGTGGAGAGTAGGGAACCAGCTGGACAAATAGGGAGAGAATGACACAGGAAAAGAGATGAGGAATCTTTCTGGCAGCCCGTCAGAAGACCTATACATTTCTAAAGTCTCTCACAGTGTGCCCTGCTCTCTCCAGAAGTACTTTGACCTCTTTGATGGCTCGAAGCATGCTGGGAGACGGTTGCAGGTAGCCATCATTCTCATAGTAACCCATTTTTAGAGGTTTGGAGCTCTGGTACACCTTGTGAGACAAGTGAGCAAGAATTATAGCTCTAAGCATATGAAAGAAATTTCATACCTTAGGTAAAAAATAATAAAAAAAAACCTGATGGCATTTTTATTTGAACAAGGCCTTCACAATGTGTGACTCATCAGTGACTCACCCTTCAGACTTTTGTCAGCTCATGTGGAGAAAGTGAAAGAATGAAAGACGCATCTGTAGGCGTACTTGGATGCTGAAAGACATTTATCAGAGCACTGACAACACAACAGAACTTTTTCACAGTGACCAGGGGCCTCATTTATAAACGCTATGTACTGTTCGTAGAAAAAACTGCATACGCCACTTTCTGCGCAAAGTCCCGTATTTATAAAAAACAAAACTTGCCATAAAGTTTCTCTATCTCTACGGAAACTCTGACCCATGCGTAGATTATGGAGGCAGAAATGACACGGTAAAAGTTTGCCTAATTATTTTATATGAAAGTAAAACTTTCTTGTAAAATAATTAGGTTGTTCACAAGGTAGGTCGGGCAATCACGTCCGTCTAAGATATCAATGATTAGGTTATTGCTTACTAATCAAAAATTAGTAAGCAAAACATGTTTACCCTGAATCAGTATGAATCAAAGTGTTTGTTCGTGTAGTAGAAAATTCTGTTACTGGCGTTTCATTATGAAACCAATCTTTACAGTGAGGGCTGGTGTCCTACTACAAAAACACCGTGCCCCCAGCGCTAGACCACTCACACACATGTGGGGGCACATATGCACGTGCTTGCATGCATTCGCCCACGTATAGCCTACCCTCTCCCGTCTTGCGCTTACGGTTCGCACCCGAACAGAATGGCGTCATGACATCTGCTATCACGAACGTATACATTCGAAATACACAATATGTTTAAATGTTCCAAGGCTATATTTTGAATACATCAACACTATTATGTGTTGATGTATTGCTCTTCAGAGTTAGTTATTTAAAATCAACAATTTACAAGCACAGATGACTAACCTCAGTACAATTGGAACACATTTATTTAACAATAATAGGGGGTGCACCGGTCCTGGAGATACTGCAATACCAGGTCGATGCGTGGAGTGGACGGAGCAAGCCCCTATTCCAACTCCCTGCTCCAAAAATCAATTTAATATATGGTCCCCGGGTAGGGGACGTATCAGATATTAAACTGATAAGAACAGATACTACACTTGATCTTAGCCAAAAGGCCGAGAAGCGATACCTAAAAACCAGGTCAACATAGGTAGTAATCCTCATACATGTCACTTTTACTGACGGTAGTTTGCAAAGTTTACCCATCATTCAGTAAAGTACACAGATGCGGTTTGCAATATATTGCGAGTACAATTAAAAGGTCATTCCGATTATGCATTTGAAGAGCGATTGTAAAATCATTCATTCTGTCGCAGTTATTTTTTGTCACGTGGTATCCGCCACATCGAATAGGATTTGAGTAAACTATATTAACTAAATATACTATTTACATTGGCAGTATATCTCAAATTCTGATTTTTGTTTACTAATCCTTGTAAGTAATATACAATTGAACTAAATGTCTAAACAGCACGCTTATTGGAAGAATGAAATATACAGTTCCCAATCCCGCGTGGTATAAACAATGTGGCACTCTGCTGGAAAACTGATCTAACTGCAGCCAAATATTTTGAGTTTGGTCTGCTGCCTCATCTCTGCACGGTGCTACCATAGACTGTGGGTGCTACACGGGGCAGCCACCATGCCAAAATATCACAAAAGGCCTGATACGGATACAATAAAGCCACATTAATCACGCTCTCATCGCTTTTTCTAAGTGGGGAGGGTTCAAATGTGTTAGCAATCTAATCTAAATTGAAGTTACCTTCAGTATGGTTCTATAAACCTTTAGACTGCAATTCTATCCATCTATTGCAGAAATGAAATGGAATTATAAATAATCAGTAAATAGATCATCTCAAATATATAAAAGTTAACAATATGTTCAACAGGAGAAAAAAGTCATGGTTGATTGTAGCCTACAAAAATATATAATTTCGGCTATCCGCTATTTATAATACTATCATAACCTACACAATCTTTCAAGTTATTTGTGTGTCCATCAACTTTTGTGACGCTAGAGGTCGCTACAGGCCAAATTAGCTCACCATTTTGAATTGGTCAAAATACGACTTTATAATTAAACATAATAACTAGGGCTACATCTTATGCGTACCCACTAAATCTGTTCTGATGATCAACAATCATCCTCTCATCATCATCATTTAGGTGTAGGCTAAATACGCATAATATGACATATCTTATTATGATTATAAAGGCGATATGTTCAACGTTTTGTGTTTTTATCATGGCAGCCTACACGTAAGGCCTAAACAAATGTTATGGACAGTCTATGGAAAAACTTCTCACTTTAAAGCATGTAGCCTAGTGTTGAAATTGTAGAAAAGCAGAAACGGACAATTTCTCACGTTCATATAGAAATTCAGAAAGATCAACATGGCGCTGCCTGGTGATAAAAACGAACGCGGAGCCCTTGGTTACTTAAAAGCACTCTGTCCGTATCTACCATAATAGAGACCACAATGTACATTTACATTTAAGCATTTAGCAGACGCTTTTATCCAACGCGACTTACAATTAGTATCCTAAATTACTTCACCTATTACACTTCGCAAATTATCATTAGCTCCTCAGTAGCCTGATAATCAGCCTGATACCATTGTAAAAGTGGGTGGGGGATTTGTGAAGCTGGGGGTTTAGTGGCTGAGTACATTGCAGAATAATACAGAAAAAGTTTTTAGTATCCGTCTTCATTCATTTAAACGAATTCTTGTAACGTTACAAGACCCATCTCTCTCATATGCTACATTCATCTGCAAACGTGGTTATAATGAATAACGGCTGCAAAAAGGTCAAAACATTCTCTACAGCAGTGGTTCTCAAACTTTTTCGGCTTCTGTACCCCCTTTCCATTCCGTGCAAAGCCCAAGTAGCCTACCCCTGTGCCGGACCACATTTTTAATATTAAACATTGAAGAGAAAAACGTAAATATAGCATATGATCATATAAAAAGCAGTATTGAATGAAAATGTTTGCTTTGAATCTGAAAAAAATAACACGATATTATCAGTAAAGTGTTTACCGCTTTATACCGAGATACCCAGTATGCGGGGTCGCCCCTCCCCCCCTTTCAAACATTGAAGTCGTAGGTTCATGTGATACACCGTTGGAACGAGAAGGGTCTCAACTGTGAAGCTATCGAGAACATTGTTGCCCAAAATTATATCCACAAGCAAAAAAATAAGCATATTGCAAAACTAGTCGTGCACTTTGCACACCGAGCATGACAAAAGTTGTTAAACATTGAACCTTTTTTACAATATCTACACACGTCATCTCAAAGCCGAGACTCCACAGATTTCAACAGTTTAATATGCCTATATAACGAACACTCATTGAACAAGCAGCAAAAGAACTAAATAACAAACTTCCATTTTTAAAATAGCAACAACAAACTGTTTCTTACCTTTGTTTTTTTTTTGTTACAAAAAGTTGTGTTTGATCGAAAAAATACAACTTGTAACGTAAATCCCATTGTCTGTCATTTTGAACCGATTGCACTGACTTCTGGTTTGTAAACATGGGCTAGGAAGTGTTTTGCGCAGTCGATCACACATTAAAAAGTATTTTAGACGAATTCGATTGGTTCTGACGTTGGGATAGATGGGTCACATGTCAAATTTGACCAATGGGCTATCGAGAAAATTGCGTGATTATTTGCCATGCATCTCTACACGCTTGCGCATATTCCTTACATGACAGGGCTGAATTTAAGTCAACAAATTTTCAGTCTTGAAGGCGCTTCAAGAAGTAGCCTACTTTGTACATGTTCTTGCAGTTACAAGTAAAAAAAACATATATTTATAGGCAATTATAAAAGCATCTAAATGTCTCCATTTGTAAATCTGCCTAAATTTACTTAAACTAAAACCCTGAAACAACTGAAGTTTACTTAAATTTATTGGCATCAAACTTGACACATGTTCTCATCAGATGTTGTGCTATGGTCCCATAGTGTTTTCGGGCTGCTGCTGCATAATTCCAATACAGTATAAAAACATGATGTTTCTGTCAGGCGGAAATTAAATCTTTAATTTTATTTTATGTTCTAGCTTCGTGTACTCTGGCCCAGTAACATCCACATTGATTCTTTCACCTCAAGAGAAATCTTACAGGTGTTGCTTTTCTAAAAAAGACTGTATAGCCCTTGACGTTTTGGGGATATATTCTATTTAGTTTGGGAATGCTTTTTCGAGGCAGCGACCTGACCAAAGGGCCGAGTAATTAAGAGGTTAATAGCTCCAGGGGAAAATAGATTGGAATTTCAACGTCTTCATTGTCTATTTAAAGGCCTAAATAGATGGCTGCCATTATTCTTACAAAATTGTCAAATACTCCCCGTAGTACCATTAAGTACCCCTAGGTGTAGTAGTACCCTCATTTGAGAAACACTGCTCCACGGGACACAGTGAACTTTTGTGCTTGGCAATGGACGACTTGCAGACAGGAGAGGAGGTGGGTTGAACATTTAAAACTTTGTATCTACTATATTACAAATATTTATGAAGTTTCATACGAGAAAGGTAACCATATATCCATGGGTTTAACTCGATAGAACATACCATATGATATCTCGAACGGGGCTAGTGTGTGTGACAGTGTTAAGTGGCTAACGTTAGTGTTTTCCATCACGCAAACTGCTCACTTTTGTGTCTCTCCTGACAGACCGCCTTTGTCGTGGAAGAAGTAAGCACAATCATAAGAGAGGTAATATGATTTCTGTTTTAGTTTTCATCGATTAATAAAACAAGCTAGCATTGTTTACGTTTTAACCAGAGCCGTTGCTAAGGACACCATGGTGGTTGCTAACTAGTCTCGTAGATCAGATATGGCTGCCGCTGTATGGTACCATTCTGTTTCCAGGGAAGTTTATAGTGAATATGAAGCTTTGTCCTAATATGGGTGCACTGTCCTAACTCTTACGTTACTTTTAATTGTATCTACAGTCTGTGGAAGGAGTCATTGGAGGAAATGCATACAAACACGTTCGAGTTAATCAGTGGACCACCAGTGTAGTGGAGCAGTGCCTCAGTCAACTCAGCAGGCTAAACAAGCCGTTTAAATACATTGGTAAGCGGGCTGCTGTTGTGAAACGTTCTGAGGGGTTCTTGTGCCGTGTCATTGAAGTCGGTGTGTGCGTTTCTTCACAGTGACCTGTGTCATAATGCAGAAAAACGGAGCAGGTCTGCAATCCGCCAGCTCGTGCTTTTGGGATAACACCACTGATGGTATGATAGTATTTTAATATCTCTCTGCACACATATACTTTACCTTTTATACAATGTAGTAAGGCTCGTTTGTACATTAAACGTTATTTTTTCTGTTAAGGTGTTTTTAATTGATTTTGAAAGTTTTATTCTTGCATGAGAAAAGTATGTATCATTAAATTAGTAGTGTTCTTGAGAATTAAACATTCTAAGCAGCTAATGCAGTGACCAGCTATGAATGTATGGCTAAAGAGATTAAAAACTTTCACATTCTTGTCTGCGTTGTATCCAACAGGCAGCTGTACAGTGAGATGGGAGAACAAGTCCATGTACTGCATTATTAGTGTCTTTGGCCTGGCGATATAAACAACCCAACCAGTTAGATGTTCTCCTTGTTTCACAAGGACCACCATATCACATCTTACAAATTATGAAATGTGTAAATAAAATGCTTTACTATATATTCCACATGTACAATCAATCACATTACATACACATTAAACATGTGAATTCAATATTTGGGGGACAGCTCTGCAGATTAGACTTTGCTTTATTTACATCTGAAATTTCAGTGCTGTGTGCGCACTTATTACTTAATAAAGCAACAACATTGGAGGTATTTAACTTTATAAACCTTAAAATTAACATTAAACTGCTTTGATACTGAATCACAAATTTAAATGCCCTTTTACAAAAGGTGAGTCTGTAGCCTGTTTGGAAGAAAACATAACCCGGGTTAGAAGCGAAGACAAGGCACCGTTTTAACTGAGTTACATTTTCAAATTAGTAAGTTAAGGAAATGAAAGCATATTTTGGGAAAAGTTATGTTCAATTTTTAGTAAATAAAGGCAAGGCAAGAATAATAGGCGTCCCATACTTAACATGTTTTTGTTTCTCAGAAGTGGAAAATAACATCTTCAAAACAAGGCAAAATACAGTATTTACAGTTATTTTTCCTGTCCAAACATAACTAAAGTTATATATGAAACATATCAAATATAACAGATGAGTGGTCTTAACATTTCTTGGTCCTATAACAAAAACTATATTTCACGACACAGTATAAAAGTAAAATAAGTTAATACATTTCTTACATAAGGTGTGCAATCAAAAAGGAATGAGTTCATAATAACATTGGCAGCACCTCAGTTGTGGTTCTCTGGCTTTAAACACATCTTGAGGGTTTATTGAAAGCCATCACCAGTATAGCATCTGACCTCAGGCTAATTGTTGGCAAGTTGCAACACTGTATTAATGCCTGGTATAGACATACATTGCCCTTTCCATTGTGTACCATGAGCTTTGAGAATATTCAGAAAATTCCAGAGAGCTCATGGAAAAAGTAAATAGTGCATGCAGAAAGAAAGTAGTGATTCAACATAATGCAACGATTTTCCTTAAGTAAAAAAAAAGTCCCACAATTAATATTGGCATTTTCCCCCTTAGTATACAGTATAAAATTATACAGAAAAGCATATTGTGGGGTGAGGGTAGAATTATAGAGATTCTGAATTCTGTTTTCCTGTAGCATGTTTATGCATCTTGGTTTTTCTCAAATAATCTGGAAGTAAAGTGCCCCTTAATCTCCAGGAAAACTACATTCAGTTGACATTAAATTCTTTTAAAAAATATATTTATGTACAGTTAATGTATATCATTTTGCATTATCAATGCAAATATATTTACACAGGATAACTTGTTGCATTCCACGCCACACTCTAAGAGGAAAGGAGGCAAAAAAGAGGGATGTAACTGCTTCATCAGTCACTGTCACTGTCACCCTGGAACTTGGCTGCTGCTTTTATTGCACGGCCATTTTGTAGTGGCATCTCTTCGTAATCGCTCCTTCCAAAGAGACAAAAAGGTATGAATTAATAAATATATATACAGCCATGGAAACATTTTTGACTACAGCATATTCTTATAAATATAATATAAATAAAAATATCAAAAATGTGAAAAAGTATATAGTACATTAAATAATTAAAAAATAAACATAAATGTCATTGTATATAGATATAAATATATAAATAAATATAAATAAATAAACATATATATACTTTTTTATATATAGGTTTTGCGCACTATTAAAACACACTTACCCGTATATTACTTCATCGTCTGAATCATTTAGCATGGAGAAAGCAGGGTTATCCTTCAACTGCGAGTCTGAAAAATAAAAAAATAAAAATAAAAAGACTGGTGAATATAATCCACTGCAGCACTAAAGACAAAATATCCATTACTACAAAAATATTAATTCAATGTCATTACATACCATAAAGGGCATTTTTAGAAGGGGAATACACAAATGCCAGTGTATACAAGTAGAAGTTGAGCAAGCCATAGAATGATAAAAATTCAGCTGGTATGTATGGAATTAAGAAACAAATCTACTGTAGTAAATAAGGAAATAGTAAAATGTAGTACACATTCAAAAGCTATCTTTATAATGTATAGCTATCACTCTCAACATATATGGTGATAAAAGGATATAGTTTTGGTAATGGGTAGATAACTCTGCCACAAAGTTGTCTTGGAGAGCCTTGGCACCGAACCTCAGGTAGAGTATCACCATGCTAGGGAGAGAGGGATGTATAAGCCATTAGCAAATCCGTCATCAGGGACTTCTATCATTCATCACAACGAAATATAAAGCACCTATAATTAACTAGTTCCCACGTGACTTCAACATTTGCCTGAGGATAATTCTTAAAAGCACACCTTATAATGAGCACCACAAACGTCAGAGCTGTCAAAAACTTCAGCCGGAGATCTGTTGACAGAGATGGTAGCAGTCGTTTACGTCATCCCAGCAAAGAGAGTGACTTAGATGTGCGTCATGTCATGCTACCTGAGTAAGGCATATTCTTGAGTTCAGAACAAGCTCTGACAATCAGGAAAATCAGGTATAGGATATATAGAGTCACTACAATCAGGAAGAAGATCTTCATGCCCTGGAGAGAGGGAGGTAGAACGCATTACAGCAACAGGCAGTACAAGAGATGCACATACTGTATGATGACTGCAATTGTAATGCGGTAAATAAAGTCTTCTTTATCCTTTTATAAATGTAAATTTCAATGCAGCAGTTGAAATACTTCAAAAGACTTAATACTGTAAAACTTCAAATAAAAGCCAAGTCCCAAATAGACGCAGGTCCCTTTTACTGGCCGGGTGCAGCTACACATTTTGACAAATAAAACGCCCCTCTCATTAGACACCGGGTCTGGTGTTTGTAAAGCTGCTTAGATCGCACATACAAATATACATGTTTAAACTTTTGTCAATATGGACGTGCTACACTGGATTGGTTAGATTCTCCACAATTAAATCGTGTGCCTATATTTCCCAGGCTGTGACCACTGAGATGCTCCATAAATCAAGTTTAGAGACGCACCTGAAAGTTTGCGATGTCCACTTTGTACTGATAGGTAGGATCCTGGAGCTCGTTGACCCTGCAAATCCAGAGTGTTGACAGAGTTGAGAATATCAGTCTTGTTTTGTACAAAGCTCAGTGGACAAGTGTGGACAGAGGTGGGACTTACGTTTGCCATATCCCCAAAGTAACGGCTGAGAGCCACAGGAGGCCAACAACAACCAGCTTAGGAAGGTAAAATGTCAGGCATTTTCTCTCCCCCTTGCAAAGCAAAAGTCACGCAAATCAAGCAATACATATAGCATCTAATATACAAAACCAAGGTTCCCTATGGGATTCAGAGGAACAGGACAGAACTGGCGGACCCACCTGGACCCTGATGCCGTGGTAGACACAGAGCCAGAACAGCAGCAGGGCACACAGGAAAAGAGCCTGAAAGAATGCATCCAGTGTCCCTGGAAACCAGCTGTTCACCAGGAACGACAGCGGGAAGAATGGATCTAAACAACAGAAAGCATGAAAGCGCCATTTCTTTTACCCCCCCGCCCAATTAAAATGTATGTCAATAGCCTGCTTTGACTGTGTTGATTCTGAAAATTATTGTTATTGTTGTTGTAATATATAATATATAAGTGATACACACCGTTGTAGAGGAGGAGGAGAGGCAGCAGGACTGACATCCACTTCTGTTCTATGCCCCAGTCCCTCATGGAAAACTTTCTCAGTGAATGAGCAAACATACACTGGAATGTGTAGAGAATGTAGTGTTATTCATCTGGATGAAGTGAGTTTGTAGCCTGCACAGCATGTCATGCTGAACCCTATTCTATCCATAACTTGAAGAGGCCAGTAGGTTGCGTTTATTGCATTATAGAAAGAAATTATAATTTAAAATAGAAAAACACTAAATCTTACTACTTAACCCTATCACTGCTAAAGTAATTGATGGAAAAAATGTAAATTAATTTTGCCTGGTTTCCATCCCACGCATCGCAGTTTATCAATTCTTGGATCTCTCTGCGAGGTGATTTCCACGACGACACTGCTGATTAGTCAATATTAAACCAATCAGTAGTTCACCTTAAATACATCTATCATCACCACAGTACTAAAAACAAACTGTCAAAATGTCAAATTGAATTTAAATTTTTATTCATCACTGTCGTGACATTTCTCCAGAACTGTCAAAATTGCTGTTTAGATTTCCATCAGTAAAATACATATGTAAATTTTTGTTTGTCCGCTTGTCGCATACTATGATGATGTCAGCTTGTTGACCATGCAATCAGACAAATTCTGTCCGAACTCCCGCAATGAGTGAGTGTAGCTCCAGACAAGTGGGTGAGGTTGCGATTCACAGAGTTTGGATCTAGGCTATAATTCATAGGGATGAAGGACTTAAAAGCCCGTCGTCTTACCGTCACCATGAAGGTCAAAACCACAAAGACAAAACGGAACCAGATTTCAACTTGTGAGAATGTGGGATTGTAGGTTTTCCACTGTATAGGAATAAAAATAAAAAAGGGAGGTAAAATTATTATGATTGACTCCAAATCAGCTTGAAAGCAATCAAAGTGATCAGTAATTGGAATCAAAAATCAATGACTTACCACAAAGTTGACCTTGAAATTATAGGTGATGTTTTCCAGACCTTTGAAGCTGACAATGATCTGGTACTGGGTGTAGTTCAGGTAGCCGAGGTGGAGAACAATGATCTCATCACACTTCTAGATAAAGGAAGAAACACAGAAGGTAACAGTATGCTATCAGCCACATGTTTTCTTACAGCTTATATTATAACAAGCTCCTAGTCAAGCTGACTTATTCTCTCCTCCCCTTTAAGTCTATTGAAGTATTCCCTCCTTCCTCAAACTCCCATTGCTACTAGCAGTTTTATTTAACATTCGACAAATTAAGAAACTTGCAAGCCAGATGCTAGCACAAACAGCTAGCTAGCATAGCGTTGGTAAAAAGGATGGACCCCAAGCTAGGTTATTTACGACCTAACCTGTCAATAATTAACAGCTCACTGGGTCGGTGGAAGGGAGTAATGGGTCGCAGACACTCACGTTGCCACAGTGCAGCATTCGCGACTTCTGGTGCACGTTGTTGCTGATGTGCATGACACTGGCGTCTTGCGTCACTCCCTTCAGCTCAACATTGATCTCGAAATGCTGCTGGAAGTCCACCACTGACAGAGACACAAGGAGAGCAGTTACACCTATGAATCATCTGATCACAGGCTAGTATAATAAGTGGAACAATAAATTACATTTTATCATAGTAATGACACAACCCTCTACAAACTATTCATTTGGTTCCTCCCTCCCATGATATCTTGAGTCGTCAAGCCTCTTCCTCTTTCTATGGTCTTACCATCGCTGTGCTCAACCTGCATCATGCATGTAAGCCATAGCTGCTGGTTGTATGTGGTAAGGGGAGGAGACACTAAATTGAAGGGCCCAGTCTGAAATGACAAATGGTTTTTAGCTTAATTTAATTAGTAGGTTATGACTAAAAACAATAGGCACATTCTTTGGTGTCTTGGAAATACACACAGCTTCCCTAAATGGTTTACCTTAACAGAGTTGTTTTTTCCAAGCAACTGATCGCCGCTGTGTTGTTGCTCAGCAATGATCCTAGGACCTTCAAAACAAAGACAAAAACAACTGCCCAATTTGCAAAATAACCCCTTTAAAACAGCAATTCTATTAGTGCGATTGTCCCATTTTTGTGTGCTCAAATAATGGCAGTATCATTTATTTCCAATTTAGTAATTTAGCAGAGGCTCCTGTATAGAGCGAAGAGCCTACCTGCTTACAAAACCTGCTCTGAGAAAGTCTAATTTAATTAGACAATAGTTTTATTCACACTTACCAGCAATACCAATAAAGACCGTGAGGCCGAAGCAAATCAGGAACACCACAAAGACCAAGACAAAATGTCTTTTAGAGAGTGTGTAAAGCCGCATGGGGGCCAATCTGTGTGAACAAGACATACTTAATTTGAACTTCAGATAGACACAGGATGCTAGGCACATAGGTACACACACACGGCCATTGCAGCAATATGTAGCACGAAACACCTTTAGAGAAGATAACAACTAACGTCACCGCAATGTCAGGTGTAAACTACCAATCAGACTAGGTGTAAGAAATGTTAGCTATGGATCTTTTGTTGTTGGATATGGACACTGCTAGCTACCATGCTAGTTAATTTTAGCGGTAGCAGATGAAAGTAAAAAAAAATGAAATGCGAAAGGAAAGGCGAATGTTTTGGACTCGACTCTAAACATCAGCAATTAAGCTTTAGTATGGCTCCTTAAAATATCTTACACGTACAGTTCCATTTTGTCCAATTCTCACTCTTAATAGTGAGGGAACACACAAAATGTCAAGTAAAATCCACATCCGTGTAGGCATCAGTTTGCGACAACTAGAATGCAACGTCATCAAAGGGGAGGAGCCAGGATCACATGGGTAGCAGGGAAAGGGAGGGCTGCGAAAAATTAGGATATTGTAGATTTGCTAGGCAATTAAGTTCTAGCTGCTGGAAAGGAAAATCTTTACTAATTAAAATAATAAATAAGGCTCTCCCAATATAATGCAGATATTTTAATATTTTTTTCTTTCCTTAGCCTACATCCCCGACTCGAGGTTCTCCAAAAAACTACACTTGTTGCCTTAGAAAGCTTATGGTGGCGATCTTAGCCATTTCGTTTTGGTCAGAATATAAAACAAATGAATGTCAAATTGACGCGCAGTTGCACACTTGCATTGTCATACACCATGTTAGACTTATTTCGTTCGGATGTCTTTATTATCTCATGGGTTGATAGCATTCGTGTCAAAATTGTTTTGCAATAATTTATGTAAGTATTAAAATAAATGGGTGCACCTATTGCTGCGACCATATTATTATGGATCCGCAGCGGAGTGACATCATTTTTTCACACTCCCTACCTGTAAAACCGATCATCTCGATGAGGTATTAAGTCGTCCTTCAATTCATTATAGGCCTCCTGTATCTTCTTACAAAAATATTTCAGTTCACTGAAGAGTGGGTTTTCTAACCCCGAATAGTCGGTATCCATTATCGTGTCTGACGCCTGAAAATGGCGATGGGAAATAATCCGCAGGGTTTGGAGTGAACCCTATTCTGCCAGTCGCTATTGTTTCCTCTTTTAATTGAAACTGCAGGCGATGCTTTTTTGTTTGTCGGTAAAAAGAAAGAAATCACTAAAAACGAAGCGAGGGCGGAAGCGTAGGCAACATAATACACGGTGATGAGGTCACGTGATTAAAATTCAGCACCACGGATAGAGGCACAGCCGACCTTTAATCTACCGTAAAAGGAAGTAATTAACTAACAAATTACCATGGAAAAGAAAATATACAAAAAACATTTTCTGAAACAATGACATTTTATTCAAAAGATGCGTGACATATACAACTGTAAAATAATTTACATGGCATGCCTTACTATTCATTCACTATAAACATTCAGTCACCAAATCAGACTGTTTTTTCCTAGTTTTTTTGTCCTTTAAGTCCTACATCTACAAGTACAAAGCACATTTCTTTTTAAAAGAAAAGCCACATCCTGCAATATCTACATTAGGTCATTTCATCAGTTCAATTAAAAGGTAAATCCTTAACCAATGTCCAAAGGCAAATCTGATGATTTCACATTGCACTAATGTGAAAGATGTGTGTAAAAAGTTGACCAAAATCTAATTTGACCTGCAAGCATGAGAACAAAGAGAATCATATCGCTAAACAGAGTAAAAAAGCAGCTGCTTTCTCAGGGTGAAAATACACACACACCAATAGAAGGTAATAGATATAACACTGATGAGATTGGTAGACCGCACGATTGAATACAGACACACCTTGACTTGACAGATACATCCTACATAACTAGTCTACCGACTACACTACACAACTGGGCACTTACTCATTCAAATCTTTTCCACCCAAAGCAAACTTCACAAACACTGGTAATCTGCCCCTCCCCCTCGTTCCCACCTTACAATATGGGCTACACTTGAAACAAATCCTTATTAACACAAACAAATGATCAGTGAACTTCACAAGTAATATACAGCCTTTAGGAAATCATCTCATAAATAAAATGTATAGACCAGCATTAGAGTAAACTACGGTCAATATGTGATAGTGTTTAAGCAATGCCCGTAGTCTTGTATTTTCAAGGTTGGATTATACCTCAGACATTTCTATTTCAGACCCCATCTCTAGACCTACCTTTTGACTGACAAGCATCTCAGTCTGTCAAAAAAATAAAAAATAAAAAATAAAAAATTAAAAAAAATTAAAAAAAAATTGTAGTAATCTCTTCAATCAAGACCAAAATATGACTGGTCAAAAGCACAGATGGATCGTTTGTATGTGTGTCAAATAGAGGCTACAAGTTCTCCCTTTTCCTCTACGCCCCTCACCTCTTCTTAAACTTGTATCAAATGCATTTTTGGCACAAGTTTTAGGTGACTCTTGTGACATCTAATTTCATTAGGCCTAAATAGAGTTGTTTAAAATAAAAAATAAACCAATTTCTAAATCTTTCAAAATAACCTAAATGTAATACAAAAAGATACTTGCAATAGGCCAGAAATAACAATTTCTTGCACAAGCACGCACCCATCCACATTAGCCCTGCTGTCTTTTGAGTTTTGAGAGGAAAACAACAAAAACTTCAAAAGAAATCTTTACACATTTCAGTGTTAACTTAATAAATGAAGAGATCCACAAATATTTAGCCTTCATCTCTCAATGGGGTTCTGGCTTCATACAAGTCTATTTAGCCATTTTAGCAGTTTAAAATGGAACAGTACTACAGACAGGTGTAAACAGATATCTGTCAAACTGACCAAGGTCTCTTAATCACATCTACACAAGGACAATGCATGTGTATTTTGATGACTTGCGAATAAACTATGAAATGGCATAAGTGAAATATACAAAAATATTTTCTGTACCTTGCATACACGTTTAGCATGGTCTCTAGGAACAGGGACAGCAGACCCCAACTACACACTCACTTCACAGAAGTGACAGCGGGTGACAAATCACTTCATGCCAGAGGTTAGGTTGTTTAAACCTTGACTCGATTACCTTTTCTAAGGCCCGTCACCATAATGAAGGGAGGGGTTATATTTTATAAGAACAGGATATGTCAGGCAAAGCTATTCTGTACACCCTTCCCCTTGAGCATCTTAAAACTTTACAGCAATTTTCTGATTCAGCCGCCTTTCTCCCAAACAAATCAGATACTTTGAAAACCATGTCAACAAGGTACTAAGATTGTATGTGGTCACAAACAATGACATTTAATTCATAGCGATGTGACAAAAAATGCATTTAAATGAATCTTCGTAGGACAGCAACATATTTCACCTTCCTTCAAAAAAGGAAAAAAAAAAGACTGCAGTTCAACACAGCAATGTTAATTCCCTTACCTGACCAGGTTTGTGACTCAGAAACTAGGAAAAACACTTATAATGGTGCTCCTAAACGATGCATATATCTAAGCCAATTCCAGCCATGAAAGATTTGGATAGTAACAAAAGAAAGTCAGAGGGCAAAAACAAAGACGCTCCATGCCCTCCAAATAGTTTAACCTTTTAATAAAGCCCTAAATGCAAAAGCAGTATAATAAAAGATGTTTCCACTGAAGTTTTCTACAGCAATGGATTTCAGTGCCCAGTAGTACCTGTGTGCTCTGGCAAAGGAAAAAAGTAAAACAACTTCGATCTCCAAAGTGTGTTCATTTTCAAGTATTACTGCTGTAAAGACAATTCGTCAGGCAGCACCCACTCGGATGGGAAAAGCTAACCGTTTGGTTATCATGTCTGTAAGCTTCTTCTAGCTAAAGCAGCATTTGTTTGCATGATTACCCAAAACTCAACCCCTGCAAGCGCTGCAAGGCGTCACCAACTGCCAAACAGGGCAGACCGGAGGGACATCTTGGCGTCTGCAGCCAATGCATATTGCACCTCTTGTGGCAGCATTTTGTAGTGCAGTGGATTGAATGTTTCTCTCTATGTAGACAAGGGCTGATTTGAGTCTTTCCTACAAAAATAAAACAAATCAAAGCTTAGGAACTTCAAATGAACTGAGTCTCTTCAGTAGGTTGCGTTGAAATTCCAGAATTCAGGATAGGAGGGACATCACATCATTTGAGGCGTTGAGTTACATTGGCTAAAGCCACTGCAAAGGCTTGCACAGCGGAAAAGGGATACTGGAAGTCCAGAATGTAGGCGTTGCCATCAATCCTGCCAAACTGCATCACCTGTGTATAAATGAGCACATTAGTACAAAGAATGTTTACTTACCATGCTAAGTTTTTTCTTCACACTACATTTTGTAAGGCAAACATTTTTGATGTGATTTGATTTCTTCAACAAATACATTTTTACCTGTCTCCCTTCCAGTTCAATCTGAAAGTTCTTGGCAGACTCTTGCGTCACGCGCCCTCCAAAGTCCAGCTGGTAGACCTGCGTGGCTTCATTCCACAGCGGCTGCTTGTTGGCCATGACGTAGACAAAGCCCTGGCTGCCCAGGCCGCGGTCTTCCTTGTCGTTGGCCTTCCGACACTTGATCTCGTCCAGTTCGCTGGCAGCCCGAAGGCTCCTCTTGCTCTTCCAGCCCTTCTTACCGCTCTGGTTAAGCAGCTCGTCCCCGCTGATGAAGAGCTCCGGCTCGCTCTCCGAGCTGTCCTGGAACTCGCTGTTGGCGGGGGCCTTGCCCAGCTTCTTGGCCTTCAGCTGCTGCTCCTTTTGTCCCTTCACTTTCTTCTTGTCCCTGCCTCCGAGCCGCGGGCTGGAGAGGAGCGAGTTGAAGTCACCCAGAGCCCGGCCTTCCTTCTTGGCCTTGCTGCCCTCGGCCGGAGGCGGCACGTTGGCCTCTTCGGCACGGCCATCCGCCCGCTTGCGGTTCTTCTTGCCAAACTTTTCCGAGCGCTGCGGCATGGGGCTTTCTGTCAGCGAGAGGACTTCCTGGAAACCCTCTGCCGCCTCTCCCGCTGTGGCCTCTGCTGAGCCACCGTGGCCCTGCAGCTCAGCTGGTGGCAGGGGAGCGGGAGCAGCAGGAGGAGGGGGGGGAGGTGGGGGGGGAGGGGGGGACGAGACGCCGCTCTTGTCCACTGCCACCGCCGCGTGCGAAGCTTTGGGCGGTAGTGGTACCGCAGGGCTGTGCATGGGGGGGCAGGGGTTATACGTGCCCCAGGGGGTATGGAGGGAGATGGGTGGGATGGGGAGCCTCGGGCAGGAACTTCCTCCCGGGTACGTGGGCGGTAGAGGGCAGCAGGCGGGGTTGGCAGGGTAACCTGGCGGCAGGACCAGGGTCGCTTCCTGCTGCGAGAAGGGCACGGGTGCCACCACCTCCTTAGGGGAGGAGCAGGGCCGTGGTGAGCTGGGAATAGGGGGTAGCTGGGGCCCGGCATAGGCGGTGCCGGGGGGGTACTGGAGTGAGATTTGGTAGCCGGCAGCTGCTGCAGCGGCCTGGAACGACGCAGCGCTGGTGGGGGACTTTGGAGAGAGGACAAAAGGCAGCCTGGAAATGTCCAAGTGCTGAGCTGGCCCAAGGATGAGGGGGGGTGGTTTGTGAGGTCCAGGCGGGCCTGCGGGGCTCAGACTTGCAGTTCTTTCCTGAGGAATCCATACCTCCTCTGTGGCAGAGGGGTCCCACTGATAGGGAGGGGGGCGTTTGACAACCAGTGCCGACACTTCCGCGCCCCCCAGTGCCAGGTGCCTCAGCGACTGATTCAGCGCCTCGTCCTCGGTATACGCCGAGTTGACGTAGTCAGCCCGGTCTCGGCTGCCTCCAGGCCCCCCATCGAGGGAGCTCAGCAGGTTGTAGGAGGATTGGGAGGCCAGGGGAGTGGCACTGTTGGAGTGAACGATCACGGTGCTGTGTGGCGCACCGTTCCCCGGGGGGAAATCCTGTCTGATGATTGTCCCCCCTGCAATTCCATTGGTGGTCCCTGCGGCGGTGCCTGCAACGCTGGACCCACTGCTACACTGACTGCAGGTGTAGAGGGCCGTGGGCGCCCTCTGTTGGTAGGAGGCCGCCAGCACGCCACTGTTTTTGGCCTTAGGGGGCAGGGGTCTGGGCGTGTCCAGCATCTGGGAGACTTTGAGAGCGGCCTCTCGGCTGTTTCTCCTGAGAGTGGCGTGGATCAGGTTGCTGTCGAGTCTCTGTCCGGGGTTCCTGCCGACGGCATTGTTCTGATTTGCCGGGTCCGGGTAAGGGGGCGGGTCTCCGCTGGGTATGGAGTAGCGGGGCACTGTGAGTCTGTTAAGCGTGGCGGAGGCGTAGGGAAGCTGGACTTTCTTCCCATCGGCCGAGGAAGAGGACGAGGAGGAGTTGACCCTGAGAGTGGCGGAGCTGCCGGGGCCCTGGAGCGCGTAGACGTTCTGGTTGCAGACGAGGCGCGTGCGAGGGCGGCACACCTCCTCCACGTTGCCGCTGCTGTCGAATGTTGTTATGCGCTCGTAGCCCAGAGGCGTGGGGTACTGCGCCGGCTGCTGAGAGCCCGGGTACAGGGGGAAGTCCCCCTTCTTCGGACACGGCTCGCCGGGCGGAGGAGTGCTGCCTGTGGCTCCAGGTGCGGAGGAGGCGGCGGCGGCTGTCCCGGGGTAAGGGGGCGGGGGGTTCATCTTGCTAAGCTCCAGCGGGGCGCTGAACACCACCGTGTCGCACTCGGCCAGCTGCGGGGCCGAGCGCGGAGGCTTGATCTTCAGCAGGTGCTCCTGGTCTCCCCCGGCCACCACCAGCTCGGGGGGAGGATGAGGGATCTGGATCTGCAGCGCCCCCTGCTGAAGCTGGTGCGCGGCCGCGAGCCCCGACGACATGGAGGGAACGGGGATCTGATGCTGCTGCAGCTGCTGCTGAATCTGCTGCTGCTGCTGCTGCAGCTGCTGCTGGATGTGCTGCTGGAGCTGCTGCTGCTGCTGCAGCTGCTGGTGCTGCTGGAGCTGCTGCTGCTGCATGTGCTGGATCTGCTGTTGGATGAGCTGCTGCTGCAGCAGCTGCTGCTGCTGGTGCTGCTGCAGCTGCTGCTGCTGGTGCTGCAGCTGTTGTTGTTGATGATGCTGTTGTTGATGGTGCGGTTGTTGTTGTTGTTGATGGTGCTGTTGTTGTTGTTGTTGATGGTGCGGTTGTTGTTGTTGTTGATGGTGCGGTTGTTGATGGTGTTGTTGTTGTTGTTGATGGTGTTGTTGTTGATGGTGCAGCTGTTGATGGTTTTGTTGTTGATGGTTTTGTTGTTGTTGATGGTGGTGCTGCTGTTGTTGTTGATGGTGCAGTTGTTGGTGCAGGTGTTGTTGGTTGTGCAGCTGCTGCTGCTGCTGTTGTTGTTGTTGATAGTGGTGCAGTTGTTGTTGATGGTGGTGCAGTTGTTGTTGTTGTTGATGGTGACTTTGTTGTTGTTGTAGTTGCTGTGGGTGATGAGAGGGCAGAGGTCCAACCATAAGACGACCCATTTCCAGTCCTCCAAATATCACCTGCCCAGGGCTGGAGTACCTGGTGGGGACGGTGTACTGGGCTGTCAGGGCAGTGTCCTGTGTTTGCTCTGAACTGCTTGCCGTGGCTCCTGACGGGCTGGCCGTGGGATTGGACAGGACATCCAGCTGAACGTTCTGGTTGGCCAGGAGCGACTGGACCAGGCCGATGCTTTGGGTGGGGGACATGGCCTGGGCGGGGCTGTGGATGGGGGCGATGGGGATGTTGACGGTGCAGGGAGGGTTGTCGGCGGGGGCACCGGCGGGGCCTGAGACAGGCAGGTCATCTTCATCTTCACTGAAGACATTGGGGCTAAAGACAGGCAGGTTGATGTAATCCATGGAGATCTTGCGCACTTCTGGAAGGTAGATAGTCATCTGTCTGGGCTGCAGATGGAGGAGGCTTGTCTTGTAGATGACTGAAAAAACAGGGGAAAATAAAGCAACACATCATAAAGCAACGAAGCTTTGCCATTGAACTCGATTCTGTAGAGACAGTATGTATTGAAGTTGTCGAAGAGAAAGGTGATTACCTGCTCCAAGATTTGTTGGCAAGAATGTGGCAAGCCCTACAATCTTAAACTTTGTTCCCCAAATATTGGATGTGACCTGAGCAAGGTAATTATGCTACAAGACAAAAACAAAGAACATCAACGTATTTGTATCAATAAACTCCTCTGATTAGGTTAGTTACAATTTATTTCAGTGTATTATTATATACAATAAATATAGTTCAAAGAAGAGGGCTATTACCTGAGTGATGTCATCTAATGGGAATTCCCTCCGCGTGAGGCTAGGTGAGCCAATAGAGGGCTTCCGTATGGGTAACCGTGGCGACCGGGATATCTCCTGTGTCGCGCGGGACAATTTGGGAGATTTCCTGGGATCTATGTTGATCCTGTTGGTAAAGGGACAGACTAAGTCTCTACAGAGAAGGTAGCAAACGGAAAAAAATATGGTTTAGGCATGCAGTGAATGGAAAACAACTAAAAAACACAAGCAACACAGAGCAGAATTTGAAACTGAAACTGTTTTCGTCCATGTTGAAGATGAAGGCATTTGTTTACCTGGGTAGTTTTGGTGACTTGCTACCCCTGGATATCTTTGGAGATTTCTTGCCCACCCAGTCGTCACTCAGCTCAATGTCACTGGAGTCTGAGCAGTTACAGCTGTCAAGCATGGAGGACATCAGGCTGTTGCTATACACCTCATCTGAAAGTACAAAATAAGATGGAGAACAGTTATTGATTTTGATTTTTAGTATTAGGGTAAACAGGTTTATGTGGTTTAGATTGATATGGAATCGCATTTCAGTATTTTTGAACATACAATTACAGTCCACTCCAGTTAACAGGATTAAAAAGTAATTTGTTTCATGACATTTAGCCGACTTGCTGGCCGCAAAGCTCAGCATTAACACATGCATATTATGTTAGGGCATGTACATGGCTTTAACCAACCTGTAGGGGGCACACACGATCCTAAAAACTTGCTACAGATAGAGTAAACATTTACACTTATTTGCCAAAACTAGTGTTTTGGGAGTAACTTTTTTCTCTCATTCATATAGAATCTGTGAACCAGTGCTGCTCAACTTTAGGTCAAGCTAATTTATTAGATTAATTTATATGAATGAAGTCAGCCATGAAATGGCTGACTTAATTTATTACTCTGCTGGGAGGGAGAAGGTCGATTTATGAGCAACCCAGTGGCCATTAAGAAGCTTTTAATTAACATGGGCCCAGCCTGTGACTAAAACCCACTCACTTTCTCAATGCCAACTTCACCCTAAACCGAGAAACCGGGAAAAGTTAAATCATAGATTCCCTGCGGATTAAAATAAACAGGAAATATATTAGTTCTATTTTTTTCTTCAAAAAGGCCATGCTATCTACCAACAAACGTACAGAACGTTCCACTGAAACAATTTCCAGGTTTCCCCACATGTAACAGAGCGGATCTTACCTGCTTTCCCATCGGTCTTGGGGTCCATGATGACAAACTCAGGCCTTAGTTTACTAATCCGTCGGCCCTTGAGGATAGGCACGAGACCCCCCAGGTACTCCAGGTAGAGGGTGTAGCAAGGCCCTCCCACCTCAGGGTTGTCCTCCGTGCGCTTCATGGTGCAATGCAGACGTTCGTTGCCAGCTGTTGGGTAGCTTACAAAGTCCCGCATGTTGTTGGGGTCTGGGATTGGGGGCTGGTAGAGAGCAACAGTAGAAGAAGAAAAGGTTTATAATTGCCTCCGGTCACTACAGTAAGATTAGCTAAAACCAGTGTTTAAAAAATAGATTACATATTGAAAAATAAAAAAACCTCCAATGAATGGATTGATACATTGAACAAAAATGTCTATAGGCTTTAATTTGGTACAGGCGTTGACACTCGTATTTACTCAGAAAGGTACATTGTTCACAGACTTTCACATCTACTGCCTGCATTGCCCAGTTACCTTGATGGTGGGAACGAAGGCTGTTGTAATATAGGAACAGAGGCGGGAGGGGATAGTGAGCTTGGCCGCGTCCTTTTCCTCTTTCAGAGCAGTGGCGATGCCCTGCTGGCACAGGAGCTGCAGGCCGGCCACGCGGTGCTCCACCCGCACCACGTAGAGCGCAGGACCGCACGCCAGGAACAGACGAGAGTCCCGGTGACCCCAGCACAATGTAGTGATGGGGCGCTGGGGGGGGGAGGGAGAGAGAGAGAGAGAGTGAGTGAGAGAGAGAGGGGGCCTATTTCATCGTAGGTATCGAATGTGTCTCAATGTTTATGATTGGTGGTTAAGATACGCTGCTTTCAAAAAGCATTTATAAATAAAACCCTACTGAATGGACTCAAAGGGCTCATACTAGATGGTACTTAAAGCCTGCATAAAATGACCCATTTCCTCAGCAGATTTCCTTTAAACAATAGGGTAAGGCAGGTAGTGTCGAGGGGATTAAAACTTCTTTCAACAATATCGCTCAAGGTGCCATACAAACCACCCCTGCCAAATGTAAAGCTCTAAACACTATTTAATTGGACAGTGCAGGATGAGTCATCAGTATTCCTCTCTAAGGCTGGGTCCACACAGGGCGTGATTTTTGTTCCGTCAGCGCTACTTTTCAATTGTTTGACCATTGCGTCACATCTGGCTGCTTTTTTAGCGTCTGCAAATCGTGACGGTCACTCACCTGGGCCGGCGTTTCCAGTGTGTAGATGTGTTCACCACAGACGTTGTAGAACTTGACAATGGCGTTCCTGGTGGGGGGAGGGCAGGAGGGATCCAGGGGGAGGAGGGCTCTCTCCATGCCGGCCACTGCCAGGAGGTCTCCCTGGGAGCACCACTGGACGACGACATCTATAGTACAGGACCAAAACAAAAAACACATGTAAATATTCATTCAGCACAGTTTGCCATGTTGTGTATGGACCTCCAGCCTTAGATATACATTACATGCATGTTATGACCTCTCTCCTCCCGGTGTTACGACCGGAAATGGCCCCACAAAAGCCCATATTTGTGAACAAACCAACTGGCTTGCCACACAAAACGCACATACTGTGTACCTTTGAGGCCGGTGCAGATGAGGGTGGGGGTGAGGTCGTCATAGTTGTTCATCAGGCTGATGTTTCCGGAGGTGAAGCTGACAGTGAGTAGTGGCTTCAGGCTATGCACTGAAAGATGAGAAGACACTCGTAGCAACAGTCAGGTCAACAGTACAGAAGAGCTGTCACAGACCATAGCGCAGGCAGGTCATAGTAGCAGGATCGAGGAAAACAAACAGGGTGATGAAACTTTTTAATAATTTTTATGAGGGGAAGTTTTTCTAAGCAAGCCTTTTTTTTTTTTACACAGCAACACACCGATTGAGGACGTAGACAGATGCACTTATTGATTAGGATCTGTATACAACCACAGCCTTTATCAGAGCTATTGGATTTTATGGACACGTGGTTATTAATGCTGGGCCAAGATTCATAATAAAAATACACTTTACATAGCACTTATATAGCAAAACTAAGGTTATTTCATCTTCAGTATGCATCACCTGGTTCTTAATCAAAACCAGTGCATGTTTTCACGGTCACAGGTGACATTCACCTGTATTCACACTCGTACTATAAATAACACCATAACACTATAAATAACACTCCTTGAGAAAAACAGCTATACTTTCTTCATTAAATCAACCTTGGGTCTGTCCTCTTACAGTCCTGCCACGACCTAATTACCACCAGAAACTATAAACCGTCCTTTCCTGCTTCTGACCATTAGTGCTTCCATTCCCATAGCGACCTACTTAAAATGAGCTACAAATAAAGTCATATCATGCCGGCTACATGTAGTGTATCGTCCACTGTAGACCTACCGCATTACAGTATCTCTAATTTGTTTAATTTATTTTATGTCTAATTTTGTTGGATTTATGTTTAATACTACCCTGTCTAATAACACACATGCATGGAGTTGTCGTATAGCCGATGTTTGAAAAAGACCCGACTCCACTACATGTGTCTAGTTTGTTGAGTTAGCAAAGCGGTGTTGTTGTTCACAGATTCTCATATATTTCAATTAAACTAGCAAATATGAATGGTATCTTTTATTACTACTCAGATAAACAACTGCTCTAGATGACTAATCCCACAGTGTGTTATTGTATCACAATGTGAAATAACTATTGGACAGAATTATTACACAGACCACAGACTAAATAATTTATCGCCACAAAGAAATGCAAAACATGCAAATGAACATTCTGTACTTCCTCATATTACTCGTTTTTTTTTATTAACATGATTAACGGGAAGAGCATTTGAAATTGAAGTGTGTGTGTTTTGTCTAGTCAGCACAGGTGTCTCAGCTAGACGATTAGTGAGTGCTGCGTGGTTATGAGAATAAGACAATAAGACAGAGGGCTCAATCCTACAACATGAACCCAGTAACCATGTCCTTCTGCACTGGTAGGGATCTTCAATCCCCTCAACCACCATCATCGCGTTAAATGACACGACATCTTTTATAATAAATAAGTAAGGCTTTCTTTCACACCATAAGCAAATATCTGTATGTACTTTACAACCCGCCGTTGGTGTTTGTTCATGTTCGGTCCCTTTTTTCCTCCACACACTAATACATATAGAGATTCATAATGTTCAGTTGTAGGGTGTTGCATGCGGGTCTATTTAATTACAGCACAACAGTGTTATATGTTCTCTATATATTATATAGGTCATAAATGGCAGGTGGACAGGCTCAGTGGACGAGCGACTCTGTCATTCATCTTGAAAGACTATTTCTACTATGGCCAATCAATTATTATTGACTGATTTAATTAGCAAATGCCAGCATATGCCAAGGCAAGCACTTTAGAGTTTCGTCACTTAGACCAGTGTCAATATTAATATTAAAATAAATATATGTAGCATATTTAAAAAAAATAAAATAAATGCGCACACACAAAGCAATACAATGGGCGGAGGAAGTCTGGCCTCACATCAGTATAGCCCTGAAATAACTACTTTATTAGGAGGATCAAGAAACAGGACTAATAGAAAAGGAGGTTGTTGTGGAAACCGGGGAGGCAGCGGCAGGTTGTTGGCCAGTCACAATATAATATAATATGCGCCTCTCTCCGTACGCACATGTACAGCTCCCACCGAGTACTCTCCGATGGCGCCTTGTTTGTATTACAACACTATCCTAGTGATTTACAAACAGCATGACACCAGAGACGGGATATGGAAAAAATAAATAAACATTGGTTGTGTGGAACATGCAAGTGTATCGTTTTGCCCCATACAACTGCCATACAAACCTACCCTGATAATCAGACTGAATGGTCACTCCATTATTTAGAACCTTTATCTAACATGAGTCATCCAGCCACTGACATTGTGTAAACCAACAGACTAGACCAGGCCACCGTACAGTAAACTCAGCAGCTAGTTTGGAGCTTCCCATTTCATTTTTATTTAACAAAACAAAAAGGCAGTTGATGTTGAAGAAAAATCTGATAGTGAACAAAGCAATATCATGTTCACTTGCCCACAAAGCTGCCAGTTGGCTCGATTGTGTCGTTGACAAGGGCAAATGCAGACTCACTGAATGCACGGCAACTACGTTATAAAAAACGTACAGAAACATTGCAATAGGCTTTTTGGTATAGGCTCTCCGAATGCCTTGCAATAGGCTAGTCCACCTTCCACCTTCTCTTCCCCTCTCTCTCAAACAAACACGGCATGTTTTTCTGCTATTCAACAATAAAGAACACCATTTGGAACTATTTATTATTTAGCAGCCCAGACGCTATCAGGCTAAGATACAATAGGCTATGCCTTGCAATCAATGAATTGTGCTAATGTTTGGGCAAACAGCCCAAAAACAAAATAATGTAACACTTTGCTGTAGTCTAGCGTACAGTGGCTCTGCAAAACCTTGTCGTCTACACCAGTGTCTGTCTCTTTTGAAACGTGCATTAAATAAGAAAACGTTATTTCTACTCTATGAAATGGATTCCATCGCTATACGGGCTAAAGTTTGCGGTTTGCGGGTGGGGTCGGGTTCGGATGGTTGATCAATACATATTTTGGAGGGTCGGATTGGCTCTCATAACGGGTGGGATGGTTGCGGGTATTAAAAAGACCCTGACCAGCGCATCACTACTGCTTACAGCTCTGGTAATAGGGGCTGGTGTGACCCTGCGGATCATATATAGCCCAGGTGTCTAGGGCACCTGGGATATATACTTGACCTAGAGGGTCTTTGTTCCTAGTCAATCCTACGGGGCTTGGTTAAGGAGAGCAACATAGAACAAGGACTAATAGCTTACTGCCCGCACTGCTACTGCTGCTTAGGGACTTTGCTAAGAGCTTCATGTTTCCAATAATAACATACTGCACACCTTGGTGAATGTCAGTTGTTTAACGTGGATGTTTTAATTTAGGACAAAAGCCATTATATAAATGCCATTTCCTCAGCTGGGAGGCTGAGGCACTGTCACTTGGGTGCTCGCGTGACGCACATCGCGTGCATCTGGTGTCCCCTTTACACTGTGACAGCTGCTGCCGTTGTTGTTGTTACGGCGACGCTACCTGCCGTCCTACGCCAAGTCAGTGATCAGGACTTCCTTTGGCACAGTCAGCCCAATGTCACAGCTAATGCCCCCCCTCCCTGCCCCACCTCTGTACTCCACCCCGTTACAGGCGTTTGTTTTAGTGCCCCTCGGACTGTCCTCCTCCACTCTCCATCCCACAGCCGTGCAGATGACTGGTCACCTGACCACCTGGACTTAACGAGCCTGCCGGCCAGAGTGCTTTGCGAGCTTGCTTGTAAAAATCAGCAATGCGTATATGGAACTGAAATGACTGGTCTAAACTTGAATCCTCAAATGAATATCCGAGCCAGACGTTCCGCCCCGCGCTTTAATAATGCACTGGCCGTGCGTTCGCTTGGATCGGCATGTAATGGTCTTGAGTGCCGACTGCGGGGGCCTGCGTCCACCTGCCCCCCGGTCTTAGATATTTATAGGAATGCCAAACAGGGGAGGACACACTGTAATAGCTTCTAAGAGCTAGCTAATGGCTTTACCTGGTGACCTCAAAGTTTAGTCATTCAACTCAAGAATCACAGAGGGATGGATAGAACAATGAAGAAAAGAGATGAGAGAGGGAGGGAGGGAGGGAGGGAGGGAGGGAGGGAGGGAGATGAGGCACACAGATGGTGTCACATCTGCATTCAACTGCACTCAGCTACTGTGAGGAAGGGAACAGCTGGACACCTCCACTCCCTAGAGGAACAATCCCCCCGACGCCCAGGCGCATTATGGACTGTCCTATCACTGCTTTAAACACACATCCCTTGTTATGAACTGGCATTGGCATATCAAATCTAAATTAACTCAAGAATTGGATAGTCTGGGTCTAGATGTTCACCTCGCAGCCAAAAAAATCCCTGACATGGGGCAACCTGTAAGCATCCTTGAGCAAGACACCTAACCCCTACCTGCTTCTAAAATACATGTAACTATACTCCCTGTACTTCCCTTTGGATAAGAGTGTCTGCAAAATGAACTTGTGTAATTTATAGGAACAGTATATTTGACTGTGAGAGGTACTGTAGAGCATAAACTACATAAATAAATAATCAATGTGTCAAGTGCAATCTTTAAAACAAAGTTTGGCCCAGTACGGGCCTGCCCAGAGCCTTCTGCTGACGTCCCGTTACCTTTAGGTGGAAAGTAGTCGTCTGTGTCGGTGTCGCTCTCACTGCTGTCGCCCACCAGGAAGCTGGGGTAGTTCCAGGACATGCAGACGATGCCGTCCGACTCGTGCAGCAGAATGTGGGCCAGCATGCGCCCGTGGCAGTCCATCACAATCACCTGTCCATCCGCAGTACCAAACAACACCTGCAGAGGGACAAAGAAATTCACTGCAAATCTAAAAAAAATAAATAAAAAAAAAAGAAGAAAAAAAAAAACAGTTCAAAGGGAAAAAGACGCATATAGAGAGAGCAAGACAAACGCAGAGAGAAAGTAAGCAATGAGAGGTACACAGAGAAGGAGAAGACGGAGAGGGTGCTGTGTTGACAGAGAAAACAGCTCTCGGGAAGGAGACAAAGGGGGGGGGGGGGGGCAAAAGTCAAGGAGAGACAATGGAGGAACACATGCAGACTGAAAGCTGTGTGACAGCTAACTTGAGCTGACAACAACAACAGCGCGTGAGGGAAAACACAGCCAAATAAAAAAAGCACTACGCTGACAAGACAGAGATCACTGACTGTCACTCACAACCCCCCCCCCCGACCCCAACCCCACCCCAAGGGGCCCTCTCTGCATTCTGTCTGACAAGGCTGAATAATAATAATAAACAATAAGTGGCAAATGCCAAAGAAAAAACACGTCTGTTGATTAGTATTCCAAGGACGTCGCCACGCTGCGGGGGTCTTTGCACCTAATGTCAGGTGTGTGTGTTTGTGTGTATTCACGTACCTGCTGGTCGTCGGGGGTCCAGATGCCGCAGGTGATCTGGCTCTCCAGGTTGATCTCGGAGGACCAGTGCCTCTGCCCGCTGACAGAGCCCACCAAGACAAAGCCGTCCCGGTAGGAGATGAGAGCCTGGGTGCCATCGTGGGACCAGGTGAAATCGCTCACCTGCCGATAAGAAATAAGCTTAGCTGCCAGTTGTTGTTATGGTTGTTGATAAAGGAAGTAGCTAGTCAAAACCAGCTAACATTATTATTTGTGTGTTCTGTGCATGGTACCTGTGCCCCCCGATCGTTCACCAGCTCCACAGACCAGCGGCCCTCGTACTGAATCCACACAAAGATCCCCCCGTCGGTGTCACAGGTGGCCAGCTTCTGGAAGGGCTCGTTCCACCGCACCAGGACCACCTATAGCACAAACACAAACGTTGGCAGAAAGATGAATGGTGCAAAGATGAGCCAGTCTCCTCAATACAGCCTTATCTTTAAAGGTCTCCTATCATGAATGTTATTTTCCCCAGCTGTGTGGTCTCAAGGGACCTGAAAGGGCTGGCCTAATTGAATTGAAATCTGTGTCCTCATCAAAGAAAATCATTGTGTAAACAAGCCAGTCAGATTTGGGCCAAGGTGTGACATCATTTCTGGATTGCATCACCACTGACCTATCCTGCCTCCCACTCATATAGCCAGTCTAGTTAGGGTATTTATTAAAACAATAGCAACACCACCAACTGAAACAGGATGTACAGGAAAACAGAATGATATGGGGATGTATTGTTAATATTAAGCTGTATTGTAAGCCTCACAGCTTTGATGCCCACAACAGCTTGTGTGGCTCCCGTATAAACAACCATGTGTGCTACTGACACGTCGTTGCACACGGCACTTAATGCCTGCCTGCTAACTCATTATAAATCACTCTGAATAAGTGCATCAGCTCAGCATCAGCTAAGCGAGAATGTGAAATGAAATTGAACTAATACACCCATGTTTTACTGGGCTAAATTTGGAACAAGACGGAAACAAAGTACACTCGAAAGTGGGTTAGCAGCTTTTTCAGAGAGTAGCAAAGGAGGTGCTAATATCCTGTCTTAAATAATTGGAGGCTATTATTCCATCCCACCTCAATGTGTTTTCTGACTGAAGTGCTCACACCCTCGTTTTGGGCTTCTCATTGAAAGAAGACAAAAGACATACAAGACGAGATGTAGTGTTTAGCACTGTATTTGAAAAGGTCAAACAACATGTTTAGCATGTGCCCTTGGGTTTTTATGCTCACTCAACAGGTCCCTGGCTAAATAGAGGGAAGTTGTATGTACGAGTCATAGGGCTGAAACACTGCAACCCCAAAAGAGGATGCTGGTTAATGTAAGAACAACCAAATTAGGCAAGATTCTCTTCCTTTGGCTAATTTAGTCATCTCACCAAACAAACCACTTCTCTTCCCTGAATGCACTGTGAACGCCTTACTCCATCTTGAAGTCACACACAAACGCCTCTTCATCCGCCCTCGGTGCTGTCTTCTGTGGCGTGACTCAGCCTATTCCCAGAGGAATAATCCCAGCCAAGGGAACACCACACCGCTCCTTAGGGGCGGCACGTGGGATAAACATGCTCAAACACACACACACACCCCCCTGACGCACAGAGCCCACAGGAGGACAGACTTTTCAGAGGCTTAAATTCAGTAGGTGTATATCCAACAGCTATGTGGCCGTGAGTTGGATTAGCCATTCCTTTTCATTCTGTCTGTCAAAACTCCTGTATTCCATTCAAACCATAGCTCATACGGCTTTTCCTTTACCAACTGACTCAAGACAGTGGGCCAATTTAAGCGGCAGTGAGAGAAAAGTTTTGACTGTTTCAGCAAAACAGTGGGCGTCCAACTGGTTCGCACGTGCCACGTCTGGCTTTTCACGCTGTAGTGCGTACCTGTTAATCAAAATAACTTGACATAAAAGTATACAATTTTGCAGTTACCAGCTAATATGATGTAAATTGCAATTTGTACCTACACATTTGCACCTGTACCTACAGGTGTAACAATACTACAATAAGCAAAGACTTAAGAAAGAAAACTAAGGGAAGTTACAGACAACTTAAAAAAGTGAAATGTTTTAAACTAGGCCTACGTCAAGCTTACGCACATGCAAACCGACCGTCGAATGTAGCCATCGCAGACAGATGATACATCCGCGTCTCTGCAACCCCCCCCCCAAAAGAAGGGGGCTGCCTGAATGAGCAGCATTCATCGTCCTGCTGGCCCCGGCGCCCTCAATCAGAGACGTGTGCAGTAAGGTCTCCTGTGAGCTAGATTTACAGCGTTTTCACTCCCACAGCCATTGGCATAAATTCTGACGTCGCTCTGTAGGCCTGTCTCCTACATTGGGCCGCAGGGGAGAGGCGGAACAATATGACCCCGGCCTGGCGCGGCTCCACAGCTGAGGTCCCCGTGTCATTTTTGAATGAGTTGTGCCTATTTGTGGCCCGCTGAAAAAACTTTATTTGGTCGCCTAAAGGCAGAAAGTACGTACACACGGGCAGGAGAAAGGTCAAACAAGCAGGAAGCAAAATGCTAAACTTTCGCCATGGTGGGGGATAAACTGAATTATTATCTGCACAATCTTTATCCAAAATAAGTGCTTGATTACATTTCACAGATTTGTAAAGATATTGACCACATGGTGGGTTAAAGGGACAATCCTACATTTTGTCCTACTGGGTATACTGTATAGCACCCCCCCAAAACCCTGAAAACTGACTTGCTTTGTTTAAAAACAGTTTGAAATCTGTGCGGGCGGGGTTGGGGGAATTTCAGGGAGGGCGGGGGAGCGAGCTGTGGGTGAGCGAGACTAAATGCACAGAGGGGTTGCTCGCATCCTTGTGTTTGAAACCAAAAAAAAGTGTTTTTTCTCGAACGGCCGCAAAATAATCTCTGATTGCCCCTTTAAGTAACTTAACAACCCGACCAAGATGCAATGGCCTTCGTGATGAATTTGATTACAAATACAAAAGTCACACACGTACACACCCAACCCAAGAGGGGACCCACCTGGGACCTTTTTAACACAGCCTCCTGGACATGGATCATGGCCATGGACAAAAGGAAATGTAGCGCACCGTTCTTCACTGCTGCTGATGTCAGTGTGGCATTGGCCTCTGCCAGGGGACTCAGACAGCGAGCGCTGACCCAGGCAACTTTACAGAAAGGGCCCAATCAAATCAAGGGGGACAGACAGCTGCTCCTCGAGTCATCGTCAGCACAATTGAGAGGACACTGTTAAGGTACGGAACATAGACAGACCTTTGGTACCATGGCTCCCAGGGATTAGAGATTTTTCATAAAAGTGAGGAGTCGGCGGGCCGGGTCGGGCCGGTGGGAGCTCAAGACCCATCGAAAATCGAGCTGGGACTTTACCATTTATTTATTTTTGTTGGCCTCTCACGTTTTTAAACTTCAAGCTAAACTAGACAAAGTTTAATTCCAATTGTAAAGGCATGGGCTGATTATTGGCTGCCTACTGCCACGAGTAATTCAAAACTAGTGGGAACAATCACCCTGACCTTCTGTGATGAGACCAAGACCAGCTGGCCTGCCATAAAAATCAGCCAGCCGGGAGGGAGGGAGGGAGGGGGTGAAGAGAATCATCTTTTCCTTCACAGACTCATTTCTTTCTCCAATTCAGGGACTGACGGGATATTAAATCAGACACAAAACTCAATTAGAGAAAGCGCTGTGCTCAGATCCAAGCAGAGGGCAGGACAGGGCGGGAGGTGTTGGTGATTTGCGACCGGGCAGAGGGGATAGTTAGGACAGGACAGGACCTTCAGACGAGGTAGAGGCCAGGAGCTTTACGACTAGCGAAAGCACTGGGGTGTAAGGGTTTATTTTTATCGATATCTGTTAATAGGTCTTTATACTGGATGATACTGCACATGAGGAGAGTAGCTACTGAGGCAAATTGTGAACTCTAGAGTTAGGCAATATTTGAGCAGACAGTGATTTACAAGTATTAAGGAACAGGTAAGGAACAAGTATGCATCTTGCTCAAGGATGCTTACAGTTAGGCCTGGCAGTCGAACACCCTAACCACTAACCCCCTCAAAATGTTCTGGGTGTAACGTATAGACCATTTGGTTGTAACCCAAACGTGTTTTCCAGGTTCAATTCCAAAATAAGAATAGGCCTACACGTCAAACAATGAACATTATTATAAGAGTATAACTCAGACAAATGAACACGTGTCAAAAACGTAAACTAAAAATAGAGGCGTTCAGAGGACAACCTCTGTCTCTAAATGAAACCCTCTTGAAAAATACACAAACACACCTGCGTCTCAGGGAGACAGCGAGCGGGTTTGTGTTATGCAACACATCCCACCCCTCCAGGGACGGATTAGCATGCTAAAGCGGTTACTACTAAGCACGTTGGGCGAGGGTGCAATGTGGGGTCATGCCCCTGCATTGCACCCTGAGAGGTCCCGTTGAGGTCACTGGAGCTGAGGGACGGAGATAGTCGAAGTGGAACTGACAGAAGAGCGATAAAGAGGATGTGGTTGCGCGAGCGGACGCAAGCTGCAGGCGAGCTTGAGTGGGGGAAAGACTTAGGAGAACTGCAGTGCAGAGGAAAGCGCTCGTACGTCCAAGTAATAAAACCAAGACAGAGGAGGAGCCACTGCAAGCAGGTGGGGAGAGAAGAAGTTGAAGAAAGTGACAATTGGGACAGCGGCGGAGCCAGGAATACTGCAGGGCCTGATGGAAGCACTGCATCTCTCACCTCTTCAGGTTACGTCGCAGGTAAAACACTCCCTGTGGAGGTGTGGGCGTGGTTGAGCGTGGGTCGGTGTGGGGGGATTGGAGACAGGTGAGGGCAATCATTAATCACCCGTCTCCCTAGTGAAAGGCTGTAGCAGGCGTGTGTAGGGGGAGGGGGAACGAACGCGGGAGGCCCCCCACACTGCCAGCCGCCAGCAGCTAACACTTGCCTTGTGAATGAACCAAAGGATTATTGAATAAACACAACAGACACGGTCTGTGAGTAACTAAATACCAGTGGGGGTCCGTTACTGTGCTACACTCCCGTGCCCATTTTCCATTGCAATCCATTATTACAGCCCCTCCCATTAAGACAGAGGAGCGGGCTGGGTCACCCCAGTACCGTCTTCCCGACTTCCTGCACAGGTCCCACATCCGCGCTTGTCCCCACACAGCCTCGTCTACCAGAGACATAAGCTGATTTATTTATGAAGCTTTGCTGACAAAGCGGCTTTTAAACGCATAGAAACATCACAAAGCACATCTGGGCATAAGCAAAGATAGACGCTTAAATGGAGATGTGTTGGCGGGACATTGGGTGCTAGTTCATCATAAAAAAAAAAATGTAAAAAAAAAAGGATTCAGCTAGATCAGGAAAAGGATTTTTACAGAAAGATGGCAGAAGTTTTTCAGAGAAATCAGGTAATCAGGTAAATTCATGTACAAACTATAGGGGCAATACCCACGCCAATATCAGGATTTCTCCATATATTTTGGCAGTCTTAATGTCTACAAAAGCACATGCGCTGAGTGTCTTTGTGGCATTCTGCCATTTAATTTGATCATGCAACTGAAGGAGGACAATTGTTTTAGCATTATAAAATGCCATTGTGGTAGACCTTAGCTGTATTAAGTGATTACTGCAAAAATCCCATCTCAGCAGAAATTAATAGCTTCCTATTTTATTTTTGCCAGTAACATCTGATCGCTTGCGCTGGCATGATGCAAAACAGCATTCAGGCTACCTAGGCTAAAACAATTGACATTTCCAGCATTTAGCAGACGCTTTCATCCAAAGTGACTTTCGTCATTTGTCAATAGCTGAATAGGTCATGCATCATAAGTGGTTGTAAATAAAAACATTCTGTTAGAATAATGACATCAGCAGCCATCAGGGCTAGCTTGGTTACTAAGCATCAAACAAGGAAAGCAGGAAGCTATTAAGAAAATATTATAAAAGAGAGGATGTGTAAAATATATATCTATACTCACACACACACACAGTATATATTTTTGTGTGTACACTCAGGGCTTGATTTATCAAGCCGTTTGCGCCTGTTTCCAGGCGTTAATTGTTCGCAAAGACTGGGCTATTTACAAACAGGGCGCAATTGGGTAAAATCGCAGATTGCCTGCCACACGAGCAAGAAAAGACGAATTGCGCTTTCAATATGCGTTCGTGGGAGGGTCATGGGGAAAGTGGGAGTTCCACCCAAAAAGGTGGGAGGATACGCGTAAAGTGCGCCTAATTATATATTCCGCGGCATTTACAAAGACTGCCAGTAAGAGCGCGCCGCTATTCTGCGGGGGAAATTCTCCGCCTCTTAAAAGCAGGTCTAAACCAGGAAGCGCGTTTTCCTGTGTGTAAAAATGGGCCTTATTCAATGGCAGTGATCCGAGCCAGGCAAAGGCATAGGCCAAGACGGCGAGCAGACAGGATTTATGCCACGAGAATCACTCTTTTCCAATTAAGCGAACCAGAAATCATCCGACGTTACAGATTAAGCAGCCATGCAATAATTCAATTATTATTATTAGTTGATTTTATTTGTTATGGCAATCGAAATCGATTTTTTTTCCTGAGGGTGTGGATGTTCTGCCCTGTAATATGTTCAGGTTTGTTGTTACATGCACTAGTACTTCAATTTCATCGTCACTAAATGTATGCTTGCGCTTTCTTTTTCCCGTAGGAATTGCATTCTACAGGATCTCATAACAAGGTGAAACAGCAGGTAAACAGGTTGTGTGATCTACCATTGGGCATTTTGGACCAAAGAAATATTATTTACGTTATGTCACACTTAAGACCTATAAGATTAGTGAAAAAGACTGGAAAAGGACCAGTACAATTTGTACTTATATTTTGCATTTTCTATCAAGCTACTTTTCTTCATTCAATAAACAAGAGCAGGCTCAAAGACTGCTAGCTTTGCTTGCATTAATTACATCCACAGAACCGATATTTTTATCCAAAGAACCAGAATAACTTTTTTTATGCATTAACATTACAAAGTAAATATTAATAAATGAACCAGATACATCTGGCAACTCCAAGATAAATGCATTAGGCAGTAGCTTAATTCACATGTTTCCTTTGTGTGTTGCAGCCTTAATATAATGATTGGTTGGTTTATATTTAGTTAAATGGGACACCGATAGTTTCTACCAATATACAGGCATGCACTCGATATACCATGCACGCTCAGGTTTTCTTAAACATGCAAATGAGTCACGCTCTGCACTGTGCAGTGGAGTGGCTTTCGCAGAGACCCCCCCAGGGCTCTCCAACTCTGTTGAGTAGGAAGTGTCGTCTACTGAAGCCTTGGTGTATTCCAGCCTTAAAGCCCACTGGAAGATGTGGGAGTGTACATGTTTGGCCAGCTTACGTGGCTACACAACTGCTATAGCATTACTTGCACCCCCGCTTCAACTGTATAAACTGATTATCGCAGAATCATGTTGTAGCAGGAACAATGTCACAACAAGAGGAACTTTACATATTAAATGTTTTTCTCTCCCAAAACCTGAGCTGTAGCCAAATTTTTCTTGTCAACACACTGGCAGTCACTGTCAAATGTGTCTTAGGTATTCAGTGATTCATTAAAAATGAACACACTCTTGGCAACTAGACACTCGTTCTTCTGGGAGAAAGAACAGATTAAAAAAACGGCATTGTCATAAGAGGTACTGATCTACTGTGATGCAAGTCCCAGAGGAGTTATTCTGCAGCATAAAGAATAAAGCTGGATAGGTTGGCATATTTCTGATTGCTGTCATCTATTTTCATCTCATCTACTTTAGTTTGGTAATGCTATAGGTCAGCAGTCATCTTACTATTCAAAAATAGAAGCATATTTTCTTTCCATAATAATTTTTTTGTTCCTATTTTGCATCTACAAACACATTTGAGCACACTAAAGCCAAGACAAACCAGTGTTTCTTCACACCATGACAAACTCTGGTTACATGCATTCTCTTATCAACAAATCTGCCATCCTGTACTCAGTATTACTCCAAATCTTATATATTACAACTGTAAACCCCAGTTGTGTCAGCACTCTAAGCGGTTTCATGTTAGTGCAAGTTGGTATTATGCAATGGTCTCATGTTGTTGTGGTTGGGAAGACAAAATACTTTACTAATATTGTCAGTAGAGTAGACGCTAATAACCGAAGAACACCTAAGTCCTCGGCCAAATGCTAAGCTGCCGCGAGCTTATACGGACAGCAGTTGGAATGTCTTGTTTGTGTAACGTATCATTGTGACTTAGCAGTGATGTCATCTTTTGGGAGATATTTTTACTAGCATATTACGCCCGTTTCTTTTATCATTTCATGACTTCAACTAGTTAGGAAGAGCCTTCCTTTTTCAGAACTACAGTAATGTAATTTTTTCGCACTCATTGTTGATGCCAAAGCTGCAATTTCCACTGTACAATTTGTCACCTGGGCACGGCAAAAGGGCATTTTTCTGTAAAATGACCAATTGTATCACTTCCATAGCATTACAATATATTCTACTGCATCTTTTTAAAAAGGTAGAAAATACACCAAATTTTTTTATGGGATGCACAACAGCTCTTAAGTGTGTCCTTATCTGGAAAGGACATCAGATTCCTAAATAGGTATCACAGTGCGGCCACAGTTGAGCTTCACCACAATGTGCCATTTGGTTGAGGGCTTTCATGCATGCTTAATTCTAGCAGAAACAAAAACACATTCAACCTGGCACTGGTAGAACCATGCTCTCGGCTTCAGCTTTTACGCCACAACCGACGTCCTCTCCTCCGTTTGTCCTATTTTTAACAAAAGCCTGCCAGCTTAAGATAGTCACGTTCTTACACAGACCATACTGGCTTAGGTCTAAAAAACCAAATCCATTTAGGCATGCGCTTCTTTCAAATGAGTACAGGACAGAACACTTTTATACTGTATACGCCACTGACAGGATAACGGCCAAACTTAAGGGGGCTGGAAGGAACGTTGACCTTGGCAGGCCTTGACGTCTACTGGATGAGCTCATGTTCAATTTCGGTGTCGGCCTTTCATTACATGGGTTGGGCCTATTTGAGGGGGAAGGACACTCATCACCCACAATGCCAGTGTTCATTGCCAGTGCTGACATTTAAAAAAAGGACAGGGCTTGTCAGGAGAGACTTCTGCATTTATGCCTGAGCGGGCGCTTTTAGGTCAAGGAGAAGGGTTTCTAAAACGCTAAATTCGGATTCATATAGGTTTGTCGGCTAAATTCAAAACAAAATCCAAGTATTTATAACACTCAAAACTCTTTTTTTACTCTATTCCTTTCAGTGCTCAGACAGGCCGTAGGAGCAACCCATATAGGCTGCCACTTAACCTTTTCCAGATGACCAACGGGTCAGAGAGACTGGCAAGCTGACGCTTTCTCTTCTACTCATCGGTACGCTGGGCCGGAGTGCGTTGAGAGTGTGAGAGCAAATCAGTCATAACCTGACAGAATTCATTAAGAGGTGTAATTTCCTCCCCGCCGTCAGAGACACCGAAATATGCACTGGGCAAATGATGGATTTCACCCATTCCCAAAGCATTTATTTATTGCTTTATATGAAATATAGACTCGAAAGGACATCATCAATTTCATTACGCAAGTAGGGCATAGGCAGGGGTGGGGGGGTACCTATGGAATTTAAATATGAGAGAATTGCTTCCCAAAGTAGCCCATACAATTTTAAAGCGGCCACACACACGTATAATATTTGTGGGCCCATATAATCACAAAAGTCACAAAAAATATATACTGCATATGACTTAACTTCTATTATTATGACCCTTATGGAATGTAACTCTTATGGGCAAAACAACATACAAAACCAGACCTGGGAGCAAATTCAAGTGGGCAGAGTTAGATAACATCTCTGCTGTGCTTTAGTCACCCTCTGTCGGGTTCCATCCACTCTCCATTCAGCTGCCAAATGGAATGCTGACAAAGCACCTTAGCCCATCTGACCCACAGTCAGTCCCACTCAAAGAGAAAACACGGGCTATATATGTGAGCTACTGACTTCATGTCCGCACGGCGAAACACTAATGGGACTACACATACAATAGGGCTAAGCATTACTTAGCTCATCCATTCACACACTATAGGATACTAACAAAGTGGCAAAAACAGTATTGGTGGAACACACTGAAAGCACCAGAACGGTATAAGATAGGAATTATGTCAGCCTTTTGGTAACACTAAAATTCTTTGACCAGGACATGTTATTGTTCAGGGTACATAATTGTTTTCACTTTATAATCTTAAATACAGCTATATAATTTAATCAATGTTGATTGAAGATCTATGTTTGTAATGTTTCTTTTCCCTATAAATAAATAAATCAATCAAAAAAAACTTTACTCACCTCACTATTATGTCCTCTAAGGTTAAAGTTTATTCTTTGAGGGGTGGTCCGGTCCCTTCTACAGTGGCTGGATGTGAACGTGACCCCGACTACCCCTCTACCGTTCCCGGTAGCGAGCCAGCCTTCCTCATAGTAGCGCTTCCTGCACACTGGTTTTTCCTTCTCGCTCTTGGGCACACGGCCCTTCCAGGACAGGCAGAGGATGTTGGAGTCGCTGCAGAGGACTGGTCCATGCTCCACCGCGGCAAACATTCCTGCCGTGAGGTAGACCGCAACCCTGCCCCCTATGGACAAAAACTATCCAGAAGGTGTCGGAACTTTGGGAGTTCGGGTACAGTTATGAGCGCCTCTTCCCCACCGAGGTTATTTTGATGTGGGAGATGTGAAAGCCACAGCCGTGCATAGCAGGCTTACTTCTTTGCTTACTTGGGCAAATGTTGGCGGTTTGCAACAGACTTATTAATTATTCATAGTAAACAAATATCACTTTTTGTAAATCGCATCCCATACACAAAGATGCTTGAATAAATTCTGGACTACAACATCACTTAATTAAAAGTTAATGTATAGCGAGGCAGAATGCATCAACAAAAAGGCACGAACTCAAGTCATTTTGATGTGTTGGATTCTTAAATTTCAGAAAAGCGCAACAGCGGTTACTTCTCTTGCCGTTTTTTGCCACATGACGATGAAAAAAAAAATGTCCAGTAATCAAATGTAAAAACAGTCCGGGGGAAATATTTGCTCTTACATTGCCAGTTCATTTAATCTCAATCGCAAACTTCCCAACGGTTGCAATTAAGATGTGTATGGCCAAATGCCAATGTCATATCTGGGCCCCGTTTCCTCTTCACGCGCTCTCCGCTGTCTGAGAGGAGCAGGGACTCCTCGCATCAGCTGCCAAGCCACAGGAGTGCGGCTTCTCCCAGCAACGTCATTACGTCACCAACCTTTCGTTACCGATGCAAGTCGGGGATCCCATGAAGGGCTGGAAGGGGGACAACACATTTCAGATCGGTCCAAAATTATGACTTGTTGTGTCAAATGCAAAAGGCTTAAAGTCATCTGCTGGACAATTGTGAAAAAAAATAATCCATGTCTACAGTGAAATATGGAAATACACTGGGGAAATGCAAACGGGAACAAAAGATGGGCACAGAAAGGATATTACAGACAATGAAAATCTTGTTAAAGAGAGGAACAAAGAGACACATGGAGAAATAAATCCGCGTACACAAAAGGTTGTTGCCGCTGCTATTAAACAATACAACTAAAGTCTGACATCTGTGTGATGTATAAACAAGACTGAAAAAAAAAGTCAAGCTGTAAAAAAGTACCGAAATATCGACACATCGATTTTATCCATGCAAAAAATACGGAGGGCTACCCCTGTATTTGTGTACGGATTCTTTCAGTCACGGAGAGCATGATATAGTGTCGGATAAGGAACGTTAACACCCATCCACCAAACCCCTTCAGCTAGCCAGGTGAACAGATTTATTGGGCTCCTCAATTAAGACGAAAAAATGACAGCGATCTTATGGATGCATGTGTCAATTATTCTACATGGAACAACTGATATAATTTAACTAAAACGAAGTCTACGTGACCGATAGGAGATGGATCTCGTAGCAAGCTGGTACAGGCTCTGAACTAGCCCAATAAATTGGTAGCTAGCTGGTTAGCTGACTAGCGAGCTAAAGCAGAACCCAGCACCATCGTTCGGGTTCTCGGTGTCTGTCTGCCGCTGGTACTCTCGCCTTCGCTAGCTCGCTACGGCTAGCCTATGTGGCTAGCGGTAGCTGGATGGATGTTTATACAAAATATTTGTAAATTACCTTTATCTAGACACTGATATCAACAAATCAAACGTGCTACAATCGTCACAATGATAAAATGCTATGCTATATACTGCCGTGAAAGGCAGAATATCATTAATGGAGAGGACGAGGCTTACCTTCTCTCTATGTTTCTGTTTGTTCTTCTGCCTGCCACTGTACACTGGCAGGGCCCAACTACTGTATCACGTGACCAACACATGATCTGGCCCCAACACATTGTATCGTAATTCGTTCATCCTGTGCCAAATGGGATATCGTTTTCAAATAATAAATACAGATACTTGATCTTTTTCTAATTAATCTCAAATGAAATATGCTACGTGGATACAGTGAATGTTTAAATGTATTGCATGTAATGCTCAGTTAATAATGTGCCCATAATATATAAAACGTAATATATAAAAAGTGTTGTGTTATGTTAGAATCATATACATTTATGTTCTTGTTTCTACTTTATATTGTCGCGTTACTGGCATAGACTGTATAAATAAAGGTTACTGGTTGGTCATCCTGTCCACACTGAGGCAGAGTTGGCAAATTATTTCAGTTTTTGCCCCGCCTTCTCAAACATCATGGCTGCCTCCATTGCTTTCAGACGGAATATTTTCTCTATTACAAGGATATTCAACGGAATCTCAGAAGTGGTATATTATCTAATACTTTTACATGTATACACGCAACACGTGTTTTGCTTCAGCCGGAGTTCGGAGAACTGATGTGTTCTACTTGACCGTAAAACACACTTCGTCTATCTTGAGCTAACAAAGCTACATCGGCACGCCTAATTTCCTTTTGTGGTCAATTTATCTAATGTGAGTTCACTTCTTCACAGGGAACAAGAAGATTATACGGCTGTCCAGATTATATGCGTTGTAAATTAATTGGGTAGGTTACTGACAATTCATTATTGCTATATAAAGAACATAAAGTTGTCAGTTTTCATCCAATTAGACTCACATTTACATTTCACCAGTTAAATGAATAATATACTCAAAGATACAACCATTATTTTCCACAGTTCCAATCTCTCACTAACATCAAGATCTTCCTTTCACACGGGAAATGTGTTTTCATCTGCCTCCTCGCCAGTGAGCCAATATCTTTTTAATACATTTTAGGTGGCTGTTGACTGCTTAGATATATTGAAAAAGAATAGCTTAATATTTTCAAATTCGGCAAATTTCCATTGAGTTATGACTGCCCTTATACCCATTGTTGTAATCAATATATTGTTAACACCCATCCCAAATAGCTGTTGATTATTAAAACGAATATGTGCTTTTCTTATAGGTTACAATTACAGAGGATCCCGACACATTATTCCAGAAGGTGACAGTGCTGGTTAAAGGCCATGACAGGGCTGTCTTAAACAGCTATGAGTTCTTTGCCACATTGGCAGCAAAGGAGCTGGGAATAACTCTGGCTAAAGTGTGAGTATACACTGCATAAACCAGCAGTTGTATGCAAAAAATAAAGCTTTTAATTTCATGATATCTTCTCTCCTATAGTTTTGAACCTCCCAAGGACATTGAGAGGTTTACACTCTTGAAGTCTATTCACATCTTCAAAAAACACAGGGTCCAGTATGAGATGAGGACACATTACCGATGCATAGAGGTAAGGAACTGTCTTTGGTTTAGTTATTCCAATATAAAACGGAACATGATGTTGCCACAATATACATTCAAAGCAACACACAGGTGTTTCTATCTCATGTCAATAAGGATATTTATGCCTTGCCATGGTCAGGAGTGGTATCTAAATATAGTATATCTCTTATGCCAACAGCTGTCTCATCTAACAGGCTCCACAGCACAGGTGTATATTGAATATATCCAGAGGAATCTCCCTGAAGGTGTAGCCATGGAGGTGTCTAAGGTAAAGCACTAGTCGTACACCAGGAACTCTGGACGTTAATATTCAGCGAACTTAGGCAATTTGTGTTTCTCTCAGTTGTGCCCTCAAGTGGCCTGTACATATAATACTGCCCATGTCATTGTCTTCAGCGTTTTTTTTATTTATATAAATCATAATTTTTTGTCAGACTGCCATGGAGAAAGTTCCAGAACACATCCTTGAACCCCTGTGGAAGGATCAGCCCACTGAGGAAAAGCACAGCCAGTGATGAACATTATCACAACTGTTCCCATTTGTCTTATATTAAAAAGGCAGTCAGTGTGGTCAATGAAGGAAGTTCTAAACAAATTGTAGTCTTCAAATGTATTTTGTGGACATGTAGTGTGTCTATTAATAGATTATGTTGCATATGAATGGAAAAGGACTTTTTTTTTTTTTTTTCAAAAGTAGTCATTGTTGCAAAACATGTCAATCATCTACTGAATTTACTTTTTTTTTGCTTTTATTTCTGTAACAAGCCTACAGAATGTATGTATTCATAATAAATGATGTGCAAGGCATAACCATGACGCTCTATGTGCATTGATTACCCTTGCACTTTACAAAATGTTGCTAATGTTAATTATGGCACTAATGACCTTATGAGTACACTTCATTACTAGATATGTGGAACATAAGACCAGTACACAAGAAACATTTGTTTGTTTTAATGAATACTCAGAATATCATTTTATAAGGCAGTTTATACAGTAAGTCACTGAAAGTTGCTACATATTTTGATCTAATTCTGAAAACCATAAGGGAATGGGTTAATTCTCCCTATTATATAAAAAAAGACTTCCTGGTCCCTTAATAACATTCAGCTCTATATAAAGACCAGTCATCTCTCCTCGGATCAGAATGACACCCAGACATTCATCATATTAAAACACATTGAGGAGCATTACTGTAAATCTTTGTTGCTGTGCCGACCGGCATTTAGATGATAACATTCTTGTCTACACAACCCAAATCATTAAATGTCGCGTCTAAAATACTTAAGACTACCATGCACTAGATTTTAGCTTCCACACGAGGGTTGGTACAGCATTTAATATTACCGTGCACTTACCACGACGGGTCACATTTCACCATCTGGTTGCCGGGCTCAAAGCAGGAGCTGATGATTTCTGGACTCGAGAGACATTCAGGATCTATCTACAGAGATAAGTGGTAAAGAGCTCACAAGGCTCACAAGTGAATGCTAATCTTCTGTGCCTATATCCTTTAGCTTAATCTGTCCACGGGGAATAACAAATTTTTTATCAAACCTTAGCTAATAGCTGTATAATTATTATTTACGAACTAGCTCAAACTGTGTGGTATGGTGGCCATGGGTGTAATTGTTGGCACTGATATCCTTGCCAGTGAACACCTGCGGTGTTACAATGCTGTCAATACAAATGTGAAATAACAGACATTCACGAGGTAAATGTGAACAGAATTTTCAAAGTAAATTGTAATGGTATGGTAATACTTTGGTGGGTTATACCCATACATTCATTATAATACGTATGCATTATGCACTAATAGTTTTATTATAATAAACAAGCTTGATAATTATTTATAATGTTTAAATTTTTCTTAAAATATTAATTGTGCCTTCTATTGAGCAGTGTAATTATCCTAATTCTTTTCAGCATTGAAAGACTACTACAACTACATTGTCTCTGGTTCTGGACTATTATCATCATATAAATATATATAACATTTTTCCTCTAGCACTAGCTTTATTGGTCTTATGTATGTTTTTTTCTCATTTCTGCACTTCTAACCTAACAAGAGCACCTTGTTTCCGCCACTTTTTGGTGGCAACAAGGTGATATTTTATACATGCATACCTCTGCTCAGTTCCTTCATATGGTGGACACAGCTTATCATGCTCCCTTGAGGTTCTTTACTAAGTGTAAAGCTCTGACTCACCACTGTGGGTTATACTCTCAGGTAGGATGGCCACCTGTAGGCTCTGTCATTGGTACACCTTTATATATAAAGGCAATTCTTGGTCTGCTCCTATACTACCTATGTGTCTTTATCACGCAGAAAAGTGCCGGACAATACTTTGCGCGTTATCAGGACTTCTTTATGTCCCAAATGCCCGTACAGAAATTGGAAAAAGGGCGTTTGGGAATTCTGCACCCTCGGCATGGAATACGTTGCAGAAAGGCTTGAAACTCAATTAATTAATCTTGTTAAATGCTTTTAAATCCAAAATGAAAGAATTAGAGGCAGATACTTTAAGATGTCGTTGTTTTTATTTTTCCTGGTTACAAAACTGTCTTCTAGAAATTTCTCTTTTGAAATGCAAGTTCCTTGTGCTTGTTTTTTAGTTCATATAATTTTGTCTCCTTTGTGTTTTCTGTCTGTAACTATCTTTTTTCATGCTGCTGCATGTCTTGGCCAGGTCTCCCTTGAAAAGATTCTTTAAATCTCAATGGGATTCTCCTGGTTAAAGGTTATAATAATAAAGTAGGAGTGGACTGGCGGATTGAGACAAAAGCGAGCTCACCTTATTATAGTGAACGTCTGGGATCTCAGATGGCACGTCACTGGTGATGGAGGGGGAGACATGAGGGAGGGCCTGGGTCCATGGGGCTGGGAGGATAACTGTACTGTGTGTGCCTCCCACCCCTTCAGGAGACAACAACAGTCAGTCTTATGTGATCAACCACAAGGAGCTACAGAATGGATGTCAAAGATTTAAAGAAGACAGAAGGTGGAGAGTATATGAAGAAAAGAAAAGAACCAAAAGGTGCAACACCTGTATGTATAGCCATTTATTAAAATGGCCAGTTCACGGTCACTATTGATTTTGCCGCTGTTTCATGGCCCAGCGCATAAAATTATCTTCCTTTACAATTAACAAGTCCTTGTTTGTGTTTGTCAAGAAATCAGACACGAAACGAAATCTAAAAGGAGAAAAGCATTAAGGAGAAAAACTAATTTAATATAAAAAGTCTGCACTATTAAAAGAGAGCTGGCCTGGTGCTATAATGGGGGGTGCTATAAAATAAACAATAGTAATAATACAATTGTAAAAGGACTATTTACTCAATAATGATATCTCCGGTTGAAGGTATTGCACCTTTACATGCAACCACATATATGGCAACAAAGAGTATAAGGAAACATAGTATAAAAAGAACAAAACACATAAACCATTTCTTAATTTAAATTCCCATTGGCCTCCTTTCAGAAAACTTGTATTATTAAAATTGTGAAACATTGCTTTTTCATATTAGAGTACTCATGACTGATGACATTCTCATTTTAAACATGCTATCACTGAATCTGAGCTGAAAGAAAATGTATTAATTTAAACTCTTCAAAGTGTATTGTCTGCATGTCCTCCAGTTGGTACCTTGTAACCTACATAACACTTAAATTCACCCTGTGTTCCAAGTTCATCATTTCAGCCCCCAGCAACATAATATAAACTATTCTGTATATTCTGTAATATTGTAACATAATTATTTGTTATTAGTATTACCCTATAATGTAGTAGGCCTACCCTATCTTACAGAATTTTAAAATATATTAGTTATTGCAGCAGTTAAATTATCAAAGCTATCAAATGTGCAGTTTATTTCAAATATCACAGAAAATATTTCTGTACAACAATTATCATTGTGGTATGACACTGAAATCCATTCGTTACAGCTAAATTACAGATTATTTTTCAGTTGTATTGACAGCTGTCAGACTTGACTGAATAAACAATAAAAAAGAGAAGTTGAGTTTATTCTTACTTTTATTTTTTCGTCACGACTATGTCATATCTCTTGACCGTTGTCATAAAAACACATTTACAAATTCACAAATATTATGTCAAGACTACTCATTACACTTTGAAAACAATAAATAATATTTATTACAAAAAGGAAATTTGCTTTCCTTCAGCAATACTAGTGGATATAGTTTTTTCATTTTTGTTATTTCACAAAAGATTGCTTTACACAAATGTGAATGTCCCATACAGCAATACTAATAAATAAACCTTAAAATATAGCTGCACATTAATAATATAAAATATACCATTAAATATTCTTGAATATGTGATACATTAAGTATAAGTGTGTATCTAAAACAGCTGCTAAAACAGCTGCTCTATTGTTTGGTGGAGTTAAAATACTAAACTGTCCATGTAACAAAAAGTTAATAATAGTGAGGTTGAAGGTATAATAAAACTTTAAACACTGGTGCTTGAGGGCTGTTGTATACTGTATATTTCCTTTCTTTCCTTCTCTTCCTTTTCTGCTTACCCACAAACCACAAGTCACCCACCCATACATGAAAAATCTTTGTCTTAAGGCTTAAAAGGGTGACTACTGTACCACCACCACCACAATAACCACAATACATTTAATGGACTTAGAAGATGTTTACACAATGAGGACAATTCTGAATAGGCTTTTCACCACAATTTAAAATATTGATCTAAAAAGGTACCAAGATATACTGTAAGTAACATAGTTGTAAGAATGCCTTAATACTGTTATGGTATGAGGCGTTTTTGAGCATCCTCGGCTGCCATCTTCATTTATTTTTCGCCAGAGCAAAGTTCAGGTAGCTCAGTTTTCCCTACGCTCCCACTATAAGTGCTTGGTAATTATTTTAGGGAATGCTGTGTTAAAAGCGCCGGCCACCAGGGGGCCCTGGCCACCTCTGGCCTCTGCCAGGTGGGGGGTGATGTGGAGGAGACACTGGTCCATTGTGGTAGCTGTACAAAAGGATAAAATCAAACATTGGATTCTAGGCTTTGGCCAATAGGGGCATCGCTCTGATAAATAGAGCCATTTTTTATCTATTGAACTGGAAGTTGCTTTGTTTTTCAGCAACATTATGTATTTTAGGGACAGAACAGTCAATACCTAGCTTCTATTTGCTACATGCATAATTTTGTCTAGTTTATATAGTTCATATAGGGCTTTATCATTTATAATGGCTGGATGTTTCAACTTAAAATAACATTTTTATTCAGTTTTTACTTATCTTAATTTATATTAGTTTGAAATTACCTTAGGATAGATTACCTTGTGAAAATTAGAGGGCAAGTCAAAGAAGGGATTCAAATGAGTAAAGAGAAGGTAAAGTTCTTACATCTGACTTTTAATCACACCTCTCCATCCTTAAATGTACGACTTGTCCATGCTGTTACACAGATTTACAAGCAGGCAACTAGAGTAACTTAGGTCTTGCACTTGCATGCTTTCCAGATATATAGTATGCATTACAGTATATACTGTATACAATACAGTGTATATGTAATGAATGAACTGAAACATAACAAGGGTAAATTCATGAAAAGGTGAAGAGATGTGACAATGGTAACTAAGGTGTCATACAAATAGAGTAAATAAATCTTACCCTCTCGGGCCTCTTGGAGAGAAGTTGTGTGGGGATCCAGGGGGGTGCATACCGCGGCCTCTGGGATGTGGTGGTTGGGCTCTAAACCCTGGGTGGCCCAGTGGAAGAGCCGGAGGGGGACCATGTCTACAGGATATGAAGAGGTCAGATGATTTCGAGATTTAGAAAATCTGCACATAAAAACATGTTTATGGTGTTTGTTTATATCGGGGGGTTAAAACCTATGAACAACCTCTTTTTGAGGGTCATTGGAGGTGGGGGGTAGCTAGGAAATGGGTTTACCTGTGCATGGGTGGGAATGGCCCTCTGGGATGCATGGGTGGTGGCGGAGGTGGTGGAGGGCCCATGCCCATCGGTCCACCCCGCCCTCCTCGTGGGCCCCTGAGGTCTGGGTACGGCCGCATCCTTCCCATTCCCCTCCTGTAAAGGAACAGTATCATGTGACCAAAAACAGTGTATTTTATCACATACGCAAAAACCTGGGGAATAAAGAAGACGCAAATTTTGAAAAATCTCTATTTTGAGGTTCAAAGCTCCTTTACAGTCCTTTAAATAATAATAATTTCCCCAACCCATTTCATGACAATTTCAAAACAATTAACCTAAGAAAGAATAGCAGCGAGCAATGTGTTCAAAACAAAACATTGTATGCATCACTGACAACAAATAAACGCGTGACCGTGTGTGTTCACACAACAACAGAAAGTACCTGACAGGTCCAAACCCATTCATGGCTCCATCCCTTTCTCTGCCCCTTCTGTGTGCAGGTGTCACAAAAGCCTTCATCATCATGCCCCGCCCACCACGCATACCTCCCCGGCTCATTCGTCTGCCTCGGCCACGCCCCCTGAAGAGTTAAAGTGACATCCTTCCTCTGGTGACTTGTAATACCAGCAAATGTGACATGGTTCAACCTATTGATAATGCACACATAGCCACATACACCTACAGTATGTGCCTCAACTATTCCCATGTTATAATATGACTGACCTGAATTTGTTTTCTGGTTTCTCCACAGCTACGTCCTTGGAAATCTCTGTAGAGTCTGTAACCTGCTCTTCTGTAACCTGCTCTTCTGTGTCTGCGTCCATGACTATCAAAAAAATAGTATATTGGACTAATTTCAGTTGTCAGGTTTACACACCAGGGTGTTGCTATGATATTTATTGTATAAACCTGAACTGTACGAAGGCCATCTTCCTAAATTCCACCTAATCTGCCACCTGTTTGTGCCACAGTGAAAAAATAACGTACCGTCTTCCACTTGCTAGCGCTGTTGGCATCTACTATTAAATAATAAATTAAATAAAATCACAAGACACAAGCAATGTTCACATTAAAACTCCTTATTATACATATTCTAATCTGTTGCTAGTATTTTTATAGTATTCGATTCTGTTGCTAGTTGCAAAGTATTGTCACTGAAATTGTTATAGTTCTGTGTCAATGACCTGTACTACCTAATATTAGTCATTTTATACTCACTATGTTGTATCTTTGTATAATATGTAATGCTTGACGATGAATGTTCAAGGCCCATTAATCTGTGCTCATATTTACAATGGGAGACAAAGATTTAATCTGTTCAGCAGGTCTGTGAAATGCTTAAAAATGCATTTACAAACTTTACTGTGTCCATTGCTTGTAATTCTACAGACTGGGTATTCATGAGGACACCAAAGGTGTTGATAACTCTGGGACTTAGCCATAGAGGGCAGGCCAAACTCTTTGGAGGTGAGATTATTTATAGTTCAAAGGCCTGGTTCAGCAGCCTCCAATAAAATGTAGCACCTGCCCATTTTTTACTGTGGATAGTGATGTGTGTGTGTGGAGAGAGAGAGAGAGAGAGAGAGAGAGAGAGAGAGAGAGAGAGAGAGAGAGAGAGAGAGAGAGAGAGAGA